>REGO01000694.1:767822-796406 GCA_010120015.1 Rhombomys opimus | reverse complement strand
GTAACTCATAATTTAAAATAACCCATTTATCCCGTGTTAAGTTCTTCTACTTGGCTGGTTACCTCTGCTCAGGTACAATGCATCTATCTGCCACACACCTTGCAAATGAAGCTGCCTGCATCTGGCTTTATCCCAGAATCCTTTTTGTCTGCTGGATCTCTCACCACCTATTTTTTGCCTAAGCTATAGGCCAACCTATTTATTATTGACAGGTGAAGTTTCCACATAGACACAAGACATTCTCTCGCCACACCTCTCCATTTATTTTTCCTCCTAGTTGTGATATTCTAATAGTCTTAAGAACCATGCAGATTTTCAGATATCATCCTCATTAGGTCACTGGTGAGTGGCTCCCACTGTGCTGGTGCACACTTGTAATCGCAGAACTGGGGTAATACATACAGGCAGATTGCTTCAAATTAGAGGTTTGTCTGGTGTACACAGCAAATTTTTTAAAAACTGGGACTAAGACCTTAAAATAAATACTTTTAACTTAATTCTCTTCCATCTATAACACTAGCATATGCATCAAAATGTTTTCTGACATTTTCTTCTTAGATAAATAATGAAATTATAATTCAATATAAAGTGAATACATTAAAGTTATTAGATTGTCCTCCAACAGTGTAAGAAATACAGCCACGCATGAAAACATCTTTCTATGGTGCTTAAAATAGCTTTTCACTCTTAAAGCATATGGATTCATTATGTTTTGGTAGCTATAACTATAATTGTGTGAATATACATACTTACACACAAACACAAATACACACACATTTCTGCATTTCAACTGCCCCTTTTGGTTCGGTTACTAAATATAAGGTCTTAGAGATTGGCAAACCCTGTCTTGAGGATGAAACTCATGCTGCTTTTTCCTACAGAAACTCACCTTCCCTCACTGACTGCAAATTCCACTGCTTCTAAGTCTCACTTTGAAAAATATTCAGGCAAAGAGAACTTCTTGTGCCTTCTATTTCTGTCTCTCTCACCTCTATATGCGAATCTTTATTACTCATTTTCTACATACCAATCATATGTAAATATATTTGAGCATCATTTTACCTATTCTAACTTTATCTTTTTGTATAATGCAATTTTCATGCAGTTAGAAACTGCACCCAGCTTGTCAAATTTTATGCTTTCAGCACACAGCATAATCTGCAGATACAATGTGTGATTAAGGCAATAATTGAATGAAACAATGAGAATGATGGTTGCAAAAATCTATATCAAGACAGAGTAATTTGTTTCTTTTCAACTCTCCCCAGAAGAAATGAATATTATACTATGATTGGATGCAGTCAGAAAATTTCACTTATTCATTTCACTTACAAGTAGGGTAACTTCAAGTTCAAAAGTAACAGAATAAAACTAGGATAGGTGAAGGAAAAGCAAGAATTCATGAAAGTTTATTGCCTAGTTATGTTTTCTATAACTTTAGCTACTTATTTAAATAGCACAATTAGAAATAAAAACAAACTGAAAATAAGCCCAAGAGCCCGATAGGTAAGTCAACACATCTTTCACATAGAATGGATAATCACACATTTGTTATTGACTGATCTTCTTATAGCAGAGCCATCATTATAGAAGATATATTTGAGCATGAGAGTTAAATAGTGAAATGGTAAGGAAACAGATATTACTATATACGGAATGGACTACTGATGGACTACCAGAATCATCTTATTTCTGTCACCAAATCAATGTTACCATATTGCAGTTCCTTCCCTGCTACTTTTCCTAAATTTTCCCTGAAGAGTTATCAATAACATTGAGAAGAGGTAGAACAGTGAGTCAAGTTAAACACATAAATAATTCTTGCTCTTTGCTCAAACTTATCCTTGTGAAACCTCCTCAACTTGGTACAGAATCTGGGGATTTGTTATATAGTCTGATTTAAATCAAATGCAGAAAAAATGTTTACAAGAGTGTGGCATCTGTTCTTTGTAAGGACAAGTTTCTGATACAGAGGCTATATTAGATATCACATTATACCACTTAAAGAGCATATCAATACACAGTTAGATTTGTTAGACATCAGATTGGAAAAAACTTGGTGGAAGGAAAACTGGTAACAGCAGCATGAGACAACTTCCAGAGAGGACCAAAAGTTATCTTTAAATAGAGTTCTTTTTTTTAATTTTTCAGGATTAATTAAGTATAGCATGTAAGTAAGGATGAAATGAGAAGATAACGAGTAAAACTAATAAGCAACTAGTGTCAAATTCTTCAGTTTCTCCAGGCCTTGGTTCAGGGATTATCATGAAATGGAGATATGTGGAGAAAGACTTTGATCTCTATCAGTTCTATATTAATTGTGTGTATGTACATCTTTTCATCCTTTATTTCAGTTTGGCAAAAATTGATCCCATTGATGAATGAGCTCCTCAAGAATTAGTTTATTTCATCTCTAAAGTGTCCCAGTTTTGAAGATAAATAATATAGGCATATTAGAATTAATTATCATCCACTGTAATACAAATCCTAGTTGACCTGACAGAATTAGCTAACTTGACAAGCTTCTCAGTAATCTTCACACAATGGACATAATCATCCCATTCTCCTCTACTGACTCCTCGTTCCTATTATTCTTTGTTAGAATACACTTCAGAGAAATTTGTTTTTGTATGCTTCTTCTGACAGATTTCTATTTATGTTCTCTGATGTATACGTTCAAATAAATGCCCCTGAATGAATGATATCGACACTCAAATAAGCATAGAAGACCAATCACCAAACTATGGAAGTTCAATCAATTATAAATACCATTCAACATATTCCTCCAGGAATTAGCTTTTTTCATAATATATAAGATTGCAAGTAGGTGACAATATATTGTAGCTTAAAAATTGACAAAAATACAATCACAGAAACAAAAGTGTGTTTCTTGCTCATTTTCTTCTGTTCTGGTTACTTATGATGAATGACACTAGTTCTGCTTCCTTTCTGCATGCAACCTGACCTTAGTTGGATTGTTGTTGCCAACAAACAACCTCCCAGGCCCTCTCGGGTGTCAATGCACTGGAAGTTAGACATGTGGGAAAGAAGCCAGGTGTGCACTGGGTGCTTAAAGTTTTGTTCAGGCTTTCCAGCTTAGGCCTGGCAGAATAGCTCCTGCAAAGAAGGGTGGCGAGAAGAAGAAGGGCGGCTCTGCTATCAAGGAGGTGGTGACCCAGGAGTCCACCATCAACATCCACGAGTGCTTACATGAAGTGGGCTTCAAGAAGCATCCTCCCCGGACACTCCAAGAAATTCGGAAGTTTGCCATGAAAGAGATGGGGACTCCAGACATGCTCATAGATACCAGGCTTAATAAAGCTGTCTAGGCCAAAGGAATAAGAAATGTTCTATATCTCATCCGAGTATGTTTGTCCAGAAAACATAATGAAAATGAGGATTCACCAAACAAGCTTTACACATTGGTAACTTATGTGTCGGTTACCGCATTCAAAAAATCTACAGACGGTCAATGTGAATGAGAACTAACCCCCTGAATGTCAAATAAAGTTGCAGAATTGCCAAAAAAAAGTTTCTGTTCAGATTCTGTTACTTGGAGCTCAATCACATAGTCAGACAGTTTTAAGGGAAAAGTGTTAATACATATACATACATATATTATAAATACATATATATGTGTGTATTACATATATATGTATTACATATACATGTATATATACATATCTCAGAAAGAAGGAAAATATACATATTGATAATCAGCAGACTCTATATCATGATAACAATATTATAAAGATAGTATCTCCTTATTGGTCTTCTAATTCTCCTTTTTCTAGGATACATGGTTCATATAACAGAAGAGAGTTTGAATAAAGATATTTCTTACTTTGTCTGTACTTAAATCTTCTTTTGCTCTCTACTAGAGATATTACATAAATCATGACACTATTTCCTTGAGTGAGTCTATTGATTTCCAGTGTAGTATAAGATCTTGCTTTAAGTTTCTTCATGACTCTTGTTTTGTTCTGATGACAGTGTCCTCTGCTTTACGGAAGGTTTTCAGTTGCATGAGGTCCATTTATTGATTGTTTCTCTTACTGCCTGTGCTGATGGTGCTCTGTCCAGGAAGTTGTCTCCTGTGCCAATGAGTTCTAGGCTCTTCCCCACTTTTTCTTCTAACCGATTTAGAGTATCTGCTTTTAGAGTATTTAGAGTATCTGTCTTTGATCCTCTTGAGCTTTAGTTTTGTGCAGGGTGATCTATTTTCATTTTTCTGCATGTAGACATCCAGTTGGACCAGCACCATTTGTTGAAGGTGCTGTCTTTTTTCCTTTGAATGGTTTTGGCTTCTTTGTCAAAAATCAAGTATTCATAGGTGTGTGGGTTTATTTCTGGGTCTTCTATTCAGTTCCATTGATCCACGTTTCTGTTTCTATGCCAGTACCAAGCAGTTTTTATTACTATAGCTCTGTAGTACAACTTGAGATCAAGCATGGAGATACCTCCAGAGGGTCTGTTGTTGTACAGGATTGTTCTGGAAATTCTGGGTTTTTTGCTTCTCCATATAACGTTGAGATTTTTTCTTCCAAGGTCTGTAAAGAATTGTGTTGGTATTTTGATGGGAATTGCATTGGGTAAGGATCTTCACCAACCCAACAGCTGATAGAGGGCTGATATCTGGAATTTATAAAGAACTAAAGAAGTTAAAAGGCAATAATTCAAGCGATCCAATTAAAATATGGGGTATGGAGCTAAACAGAGAATTCTCTGTAGAAGAATATAAAATGGCAGAGAAACACATAAGGAGATGTTCAACATCCCTAGCCATCAGAGAGATGCAAATCAAAACGACCCTGAGATTTCACCTTACAGCCATCAGAATGGCTAAGATCAAAAACTCAAGAGACAACACATGCTGGAGAGGTTGTGGAGAAAGGGAAACCCTCCTCCATTGCTGGTTGTACACTGGTACAACCACTATGGAAATCAATCTGGCCCTTTCTCAGACAATTAGGAATAGTGCTTCCTCAAGACCCAGCTATACCACTCCTAGGCATATACCCAAAATTTGCTCAAGTATACAATAAGGACATTTGCTCAACCATGTTTGTAGCAGCTTTATTCATACTAGCCAGAACCTGGAAACAACCCAGATGTCCATCAGCAGAGGAATGGATACAGAAATTGTGGTACTTTTACACAATGGACTTTGCAGGCAAATGGTGGGATCTAGAAAAAATCATCCTGAGTGAGATATCCCAGGAGCAGAAAGAGACACATGGTATATACTCACTTATAAGTGAGTACTAAACCTATAAGATAGGATATGTACACCTAAAGAAGATAAACAAGAAAGAGGACCCGGGGTAAGATGATCAATCCTCAACTAGAAAGACAAAGGGGATATACACTGGAAGTAGTAGAAAACAAGTAACAGGACAGTAGCCTACCACAGAAGGCACCTGAAAGACTCTACCTAGCAGTGTATCAAAGCTGATGCTGAGACCCATAACCAAGCCCTCAGCAGAGTGTAGGGAATCATATGAAGGAAGGAAGAATTAGTATAACCTAGAGGGGACATGGAGCCCCACAAGGTCTAAATATATCTGGGCACAGGGGTCTTCTCTGAGACTGTTTATCCAACCAAGGACCATGCATTGATATAACATACAACCCCTGATCAGACATAGCCCATGGCAACTCAGTATCCAAGTGGGTTCCCTAGTAAGGAGGACAGGAATTGTTTCTGACATGAACTCAATGTCTGTCTCATTGAGCTTCCCTTCCTTCCCCCCCCCCCCGAGGGAAGAGAAGCCTTGCTAGGCCAGGTAAGGACATTGCAACCATCCTAAAGATACCTGATAAGCTAGGGCCAGATGGAAGGAGAGGAGGACCACCCCTCTCAGTGGACTCAGAAGGGGGCAGGGAGGAGATAAGAGAGGGAGGGGAGGATTGGGAGGGAAAGAGGGAGAGGGCTACAGCTAGGATACAAGTGAATGTATAAAATTATTTAAAAATAAAAAAAAATACAAATGGTGGGATCTAGAAAAGAGCATTCTAAGTGAAGTATCCTAGAAGGAGAAAGACAAACATGATATATACTCCCTTATATAGACCTATAAGATATGATAAGCATAATGAAGCCTATACACCTAAAGAAGATAAACAAGAAAGCAGACATGGGGTAAAATGATCAATCCTCACTTAGAAAGACAAATGGGATGTGCATTGGATGCATGACAGTAGTCTACCGCAGAAAGCATCTGAAAGACTCTCCCTAGCAGCATTTTAAAACAGATACTAAGACTCATAACCAAACCTTCGGCAGAAGGGGAGTTAGTATGACATGGAAAGGATAGGAGCTACACAAAGACCAAATATATCTGGGCACAGGGTTTTTTTCTGAAACTGTTTTTCCAACCAAGGACCGTGTATGGATATAACCTAGAACCTTTGCTCAGATGAAGCTTGTGGTAGCTCAATAACCAATTGGTTTCCTATAGTAAGGGTAACAGGGACTATGTCTGACAGGAACTCAATGACTGGCTCTTTGGCCTCCCCACCCCCCAAGGGAGGAGCAGTCCTGCTGGGCCACAGAGGAGGACTTTGCATCCAGTCCTGAAGATACCTGATAAAACAGGGTCAGACGAAAGAGGAGGAGGTCCTCCCCAATCCATGGACATGGAAAAAGCCAGGGAGGAGCTGAGGGAAGGAGGGTGGGATTGGGAGGAAATAAGAGAGCGGGATACAGCTGGGATACAGAGTTAATAAAATGTAAATAATAATAATAATAATAATAATAATAATAATAATAATAGAAAAAAAGAAACTCATGATGCAAACAGAAAAAAATATTAAAAAAATTCTCATGAATTATCAATTCAATTATGAATTACAATTATCAATGCTATAGCCATTCCAACAGAAGACTATATGTTGACTACAACATTTCAAGTGTGTGTGTTTATCTCATACCACAATGTTACTCTTATTTTACTTTATATCTTAATGATTTAAGATCATTTTATGATTGAAGTGATTGTGTCTTTAGGTGTCATGACAAGTCAAACTGTCTACCTTTGGGCATCCTATTAATAATGGACAGGGGGGAAGAAGAAGTTCTCAGAGAATTCTTCTTTTGAGAACTGTGTCATATATTATAAAATTTCCATACTGCCTTCATTACATCATTGAGAATCATGACACGTTGACACTTTCACATGCAAATTAGGTTGAGCCTTTTAGCCTTTATCCAAGTGTAAGTAGAAGCACTTATATATCATTTCTCAGTCAATAATTCATATGCATTTCTTATTTTTCAGATGGCTATAACCACATTTTCTGCTGGTAGTGTGGTTTTTAGATTAAATGTCACCTCTTTGCAGAGGCCTTTGTTCTGATTGTTTTCCATGTCTCATTCCGTATCATTCTTTACCTTACCATGTCCTTAAGAGACTGACCTCTGCATAGGGCCACAATTGGATTCCTGACCTTTGACTGTTGGTCAATGACAGATTTGGAAAAATGACAAAAGGCTGATCTTGAGTTATTCATCTTCCATTTCCCTTCCTGCCTGTCCTAAGGCTGTCTTTCTCCTATCTATCCTGCATTTTGTATACTTCAGTTTTTCAGGCTTTACTTTTCCCCAGTGTTTTTGTTTTGTTTTGTTTTGTTGTTGTTTTTTTTAAGGCTTAGGAATGGTAATGTCTTTGTAGCTCTTATTCCCAAAAAATTTGCCCAATTCTGCTTTTTCTATTAATAGCTCTATTATATCTTTTCTTTCTAAGTATTCGTTCTACTACACATTTTCAATTTCCTCAGTTTGAGCAGATCTTTTATTTCTTTTCAGAATCTTGACTAACATGGTTTGAACTACTAAAACTAAATCAAAAATAATAATAAAAGAAAAAAGATTATCAAACTTGAGAGTTAGAGCATGGGAGGGGTCAGAGGGAGGATTTCTGCAGGTAGTCAGAGGAAACAAAGGGGAAGTGTGATGTAAGTCTACCTTAGTTAAAAACACATTTTAAAAAAGAAGAGAAAGCCTAACACTTCAGGGAGCTAGAGGTGTCTCTCAGTGGTAAATCAAGGGCTAATCTCATGATTTACTCCCCAAAAGTGAAGAGGGAGAGAGAAAGGAAGGAAGGAAGGAAGGAAGGAAGGAAGGAAGGAAGGAAGGAAGGAAGGAAAGAAGGAAGGAAGGAAGGAAAAAAAGGAGCTACTGCATAGAATTAATAAACTAGGTACTACATTTTTTTCTTTAAAAAAGAGTAAATTCAGTCTCAAAATGATACTATGAAAAGACTGAGTCTCAGACTAAGGCTTTCTGCCAACCTAATCATTATGATAGTGATTAGAAAGAGTACATCAGAACAAAGTCTTTTAAAGTGTGGTGGATATAGAAATAGGTAAAGTATTAACTTTATCCACATCCAAGTCTCAGAAAAATGTTGTGATAGAGAAGGTTGAGAGAGTGGAAAAGCCAGAGAAAGAGGATGTGTGAACAGTAAAAGGTTGTTTTCTGAATGATATTGCTGTTGTTTTGAAATGTTATGTGGTCGATGGAGAGGTGGCTCAGCAGCTGTGGTTATCTGCATAAGACATAAACAAGTTCAAGCTAGTAAAAAAGCTTCATGGTTGAAGGCAAGGGTGTAGGACCTTCTAGACCCCACTCAGGGAAAAGGAGGAGCTATTGGCAGCTCATGGCTGCTAAAAAAAGAAATTCACTTTCCTTTGTGATTGTTGCTGTTACTGAATTACCCTTGCCCCAAAGGCAACATGTATGTATATTGAGCAGTGACTGGTCTCCGAACATTAGTAATAACAATAATAGTAATAGTAATAATAATAATAATAATAATAATACAGGAGAATAAGATGTTAAATAGGAGACAGGCCGGGGAATCCTGTCCCATGTTGGAGAGGTACTGTGGAACAGATGGGATCAAATATATTGGGAGCATTATTAAATTTCAAACAATAAATAAAATTTATTTAAAAGGATATCTGTGAATAAAAGCAGGCAATGATGTTGCCTACTCTACGAATGAACTATTTACACGCACATAATTATAAAGAAAAGAAAGATGTTAGTCTTGTTTAGTGATGAAAAAGTTTATTTAATTTTCGTTACTGAGAATTAAATATAATTGGAGACAGGAGATTTATATCTGCAGAATTATATTCTTCTTTGCATTTTATTTTTTTATTATCATTTATTACTTGGATGTACTTTGGATGTATTTTGCAAATCCAGTAATAAAATGCTCATTTGAGGAACCTGCATATTTATATACAGCTCTGGTCAGCAAACATAAACTTATTAAATTGAAAACAGTACCTATATTATTACAGCAGAGTTCAAAATTACCGAAAAATTGACATGAGATAACATCTTTATATTTAGATGCATTTATAGGAATATGATAACTATAGTGGTAAATTTTACATTTTAGTGATGCTGAGAATATTTATTATATAAAAGTTATATACCAATTCCTCCAACTACAATGGTGTTATTGGAAGATAAATACAACACTTTTTCTAAAAATAGCTAAATCTGCTTAAAGATCAGAATGTCATTAGAACTATCAACTGCAGAGAAAGTGAATGATTCTTTGTAGATGAAATACAGTATTATTGTATATTAATAAAGATATAGTACAAAGATCCTCACAAGATGAAGAAAATGAAATGTGCCTTTATTAACAAGACATAGAGGTAATGTTTAAAGTTTGAACATTTCTATGTAAAAAAATTATCTCTAGATGCTATGTGTAGGTATGTAGCTTCTTTTTGATACTCTGTCAAGGAACACGTGACCATTACTTCTATTTGAAAAATAATTCCTTTTTATTTACTTCAGTGTCATTTTATTCAAAACTAAACTCATACTTGAATAATGAACATGTTCTCTGGTAAATTACAGTTGTGTTCATTTTACACCATGTGACTCTCTTTCTGCTCCAGTTCTTCAGACATAGAATTAGTGCTTGCTGACACCTTTACACCTCCTTGCTGAAGAGATGGAAGGTTAAAAACACAGGAAGACTGAGGTAAACCTGCCTTCTTATCCCTTGCTGTTTTAATTTTATTATTTGATGTGGGAAGAATCATTTAACGTGAGAGCCATTGTCAAGACTCATTGTTACTCCATTCATTGCTGAAGTATCTGCCTAAATATACCCCACAGGATTCATACATCAGAATATTCTTAATGAATGGGAAGTTTTCCATATGACTAATGTCACTTATCAAATATTTATTAAAATATATCAGTTCACTTTAAAACATACATGATTATCTTTATTAGTCTTATTTTTATAAAGAAACAACTGTCATTCTTAAATCCTTAAAGCAAAGTAAAGCAGAAGACTGTTTTTTATGTACAAGTATACTGTAATAGGGCAGAAAATAAGACCAGAACTACTAGGGAGTATAACAGTATTTCTAAATCTACTGTTGCTGCACTTACCTCTATGTGACAGTTGCTTCTTGAATTTGGGGTCATTTTTTTTTCAGAATATTCTGGGCCCTAACATGAATAAAACATTTACTTGAAAATTTAGAGTCAGATATAAGCAAGCAGCAGAAATGATCATGAAACTATAGTTAAGATGTTGGGAGATGGATAGAAAAAACAGATTAAAAGGTTTAAGAAGAGAAAACAACTTTGCAGGTCAGTGAGACAGTCAATATAATAAATATCATGTACATTTTGGTAAAGAGGAAAAGAAAAGAAAAAAACATAAAGAAACTATGGTCAAAACCCTTCCAAATATAATAGAATATGAAAATATAGACATCTAAGAAATTCAGTAACCTAGAGAATGAAGTAAATATGGCTCACAGAAGAAATATTGTACATTCCAATGCTCGATAAGCTCTACTACTATTATTTTCCTAAAGGGACATAATTTCATTTTTTATTCCCAAAAATTGCCATTGTACACATAAATTACTGAAATTCTCACTCTGCACCAGAAAAAGTTCTATATTAAGGGCATGATGGTTAATAGAGAGCTGCCTAACTGGCCAAAGTACAGAGAATAAGAAACTTTTGAGTGTTCAGCCAGAAAGGAGACATCTGTATCCCTGTCTTATTGGGATGACCTTCCCTCACATTGACCAGGAGTGTCCCTGTAATTTCAATCAGTAATTCTGAGCAGGCAAAGAGCTTAGTGCTGGCAGGATTTTGGTGTTGTAATTTCTATGGCCCATTTCTATTTGTAAATGCTTGTCCTTCCTCACTTGCCAAAGGGCAACCCAGAAGAAATGAATTGGGACTTATCTTGCTGCTGATTAGTTCAAACTGGAATATGTTTTTTTTTTTGTTTTGTTTTGTTTTGTTTTGTTTTTGTATAATAAAGAGCTGAGGGCCAGAGCTGGGCCTGAAGTATGGGGGAGGGACTTCCAGGCAAGCAAAGACATGGACACAATGAAAGATGCAGAAGGAAAATAAGGGAATAGAGCAGGGAGGTAGGCAGTAAGAACTACATGGAGAGATGGAATACTGGAGAAGTTGAATTAAGTAGGTAGCTAGCTGAGAGACTACCTCAGCAGAAGGTCAACGACTTTAAACAATAAAGATATTTTCTTGTCTTAATTAAACCTCAAGCAGGGTCCGAGAAAGTCCTGACACACCTATGCCCAAAGTTCAAAGAACATTGAAAAAGAAAGGGAAGAAATATTATAATATCCAGAGGTCATGGAATATTTCTGTGAAATAATGTCACTTGGATGTGACAGGTTATGACATTCGTGGACTCTGAGGAATTAATGTTGTCAACACTAACAACAATCCAGTTAATACTGGAGCATGGAGAGGGGGAAGGGGCTCATGATGTTTTACTATGAAGAAATTCTATGTGAAAATATTTCTTCACTATCTTAGTGATAGTGAAATCCACCACAGAGCACATAGATAGGATACATTAAGAAAATTTGCCCCTACGTGCTTCACATTGCCTTCTTGTTCTTGACTTTAATAGATGGTTGAAAAAGTTGAGGCAGTGTCCTGAGGAGGGGAAGGGTACAGTTAAATGGTTAAAGCTTTTAAGGCTGTGACTTTGTCTTAGTGCTACTATTGTTGTAATAAAACACCATGAGCAAAAGCAACTTGGAGAAAAAAAAAAGGTTTATTTCACACACAGTTTTATATAACAGCTCATCATCAAAAGTAGGGTGGTCAAGAATTTATGCAGGGCACAACCTTGGGTGTAGAAGCGGATGCAGAGACCATGCAAGTGTACTGCTTACTGACTTTCTCCCCTTGGTTTGCTCAGCTTACTTTCATATAAAACCCAGGACTATCAGCTCAGGGATGACACCACCCACAATGGGCTGGGCCCTTTTCTATCAATCACTAATTAATAAAATGATTTACAGCCATATCTTATGGAGACATTTCCTCAATTTAGGTTTTCTTCTTTCAGATAATTCAAACTTATGTTAAGTTGGCATAAAACTATCTCACATAATTGACCCTTGTCAACTTAAGACACAAACATATCACTGTTAAGCCATAATCTTTTCCTGCTTGTTTATCTCCAAGATCACACATGACTATCAACATTACAATAGAAATATTCCAAATTTTATATAACCTACAGTCTTTAAAATTTAAGTTTCTCTTAAAGCATCTCAGTTTGGCTTTAGATGAAAAAAAAAGCATTCAAATAGTGCCTCTTTTATCTCAACTGTTTTGTTATACAATGCTGTTGAATTAGAGTATGTATTTATTTTTGTATGAATTGTTAGAGCAAATGATAAAAACTAGTGGAATTTATGTCACAAGGCAATATTGATTATCTATTGAAATCAGAAGGGAAATGTGCAACTAATTGATTATCAATATATTCCCAAATCCTTTCCTTTATTTTTGAGCCATGCCTGTGACCTGCAACCCAGGTTCTGTCAAATGTATTGTGCAGTTGTCTAAATGTTGGCATACAAAGAGTGAAAAAGAGTAATGTTTGCAAAGATCATTTAAGGTTGTTGAAAATGCCTACAGGATGACTCTAAACTATTGAAAATAAAATCCACATGTGCAGGCCCTCACATACAGAAAACAAAGACAGTCATCCTGTTAATTGTCATCTTCTTAACTGGTTCCATAAGAAATTAGAAAAACCTGTTTTCATAGTTACTGGACATCCAATGTTATTGCAAGGAACCCTGTGAAACTGTCCAATACAAAGAAAGAATAAGACAAACATAATTAGACATTATTTCTATCAGCAGTTGAACCAACCTCAGAGGTAATGAAAGAGTTAACAAATCAATTTTACCTCTCTAAATTAATTTGTTATATTACCTTCTATTGATCTTTTCTAATGCAAATGCATCGCTGGTAAAATACATGAGAGATTTGTCTGACCTCTTTATTGTTGTAGGATGTGGCAATTAATTTTTTTATTGAGAATCCAATTAGCTTTCTGCTCTTACAATGTTTTACCTAAATCCTCCTTTTAATTCTCTGAAGGTTACCAGGAAAAGATCAACTAAGCATGACTGTGTTAAAAGGTAGAAATAAAGAAAACATTACTTATGTTGTGTACAAAATTGAGGTTAAGGTAGGTTAACTGAATCAGATTCCTTGAAGAGATAAAGATGTTCTAAATCATGAAGAATTAATCAGAAAATTCTAATTGAAAAACAGGACCACAACAATCTATTATGAAAGGGGAGGAAGTGTCAAATTAGCACAACAAAGCTAGGGAATCTGAAAAAGATTTTTACAGGCTTTTGCTGTTATGACCCTTGTAAAAGTGTTGTTAAAAAAAGGGGGGGGGAGAAGAAGCAAACAAAGAGGGAAAAAAAGCCCAAGGGTAGGGCTTCATGATTAAGACCACCCAAAGAGAGAAGCTAACAAAAGAAAACTGAGTTCCTTAATTGGAGATGGTCTGCATGTAAAGAGCTCAGTTATCCTGCTGACAGCAAGGACAGAAAGTCTGAGTAATTACTGCAGGGAAAAATGAGAGGAAGGTTAAGGGAGGATGTTCCAGACTCCAGGACAGTGGCTGAGGCAGCAGCTTTCAAGTACAGCTCTGTAATAATCCAGGCCGATAGCCACCATTCTTGTTAAAAATTTAAAGTTACATTAAAAAGCCATTCCATTTCTATCCATTTCTATTCTGGCCTTTTCTGACCTTGAATCAAAGGAGGATGGCAGAGTGTGGCTGGCCAGAAAAGGTATGACAATTTTGAATTGTCCCTGGTGTGAACAAAAAACTAGACTGCAGTAACAGTGAACAAGAACATGGGAACTGACTCTCAGAAACATTTTCTCTGGATATGAGTTCTGTTTTCCAGACTCTAATGCTTGTGCTAGAAGCCAGAAGAGAGGGGGCATTAAGAGGCCACGAAACCTGCCAAGGGCTGCTACTTCCTATTAACTGTCTGTCCCAAGGTTGTAAAAGATACTTAGAGAAACAGAATACAGATTAAACAGAAACCTCATGAAGTTTTTCTAAATTTGCTATTTTCAAATTCTCAGCTAATAGGCAAGTGTTGCTTTCTGCAGAAGGCCCATGGTTCTTGGTAGTTGGGGGAGGGGAGTCCCCAAACCAGAGGAGGAACCCTATTGAAAGACCAAAGAATTAAAAATTAGTTTTTTTGTAAGAAGGGGGAGTTAGAAAGACCTGGAGAGGACAGGAGCTCCACAAGGACCAAATATATCAAGGCACAGGGGTCTTTTCTGAGACTGATTCTCCAACCAAGGACCATGCATGGATATAACCTAGAACCCCTGCTCAGATGTAGCCCATGGCATCTCAGTACCCAAGTGGGTGTCCTAGTAAGGGAAACAGGGATTGTCTCTGACATGAACTCAGTGGCTGGCACTTTGACCTCCCCCACACCCAGAGGGAGGAGCAGCCTCGGTAGTCCACAGAGGAGGACATTGCAGCCAGTCCTGATAAGACCTGAAAAACTAGGGTAAGATGGAAGAGGAGGAGGACCTCCTCTATCAATGGACCTAGAGAGGGCCAGGGAGAAGATGAAGAAGGGAGGGTGGGATTGGGAGGGAATGAAGGAGGGGGCTACAGCTGGGATACAAAGTAAATAAACTGTAATTAATATAAAAGTAAAAATTTTAAAAAATTAGTTTTTTTTGGGGGGGGGGTGGTTATTGAATTAAAGTGCAAGCATGAACAAAGGCCAGACAGGTGGAGACATGTCCAGCCAGCTGCATGGAGGAACCAGCCTTACTGCATTCTTCTCCTGCCCACTAGAGACACAGTTGGTAGGGACCTGGCCCTTTTGCCATAGGACAGTCAAACAAGGGAAGCCAGACCATTAATGATTTGGGGGCCTTCTTATAGCCAATCAATTCAAAATTCAACATCCCCTTTGTGTTTCAACCCATAGATGCTTGCCAGGTAGGAATTCCCCCTGCTTTGGGCATGCTAGGAGGGACCGGAATCTTTAAATCAACCACTTAACTTGAGCATGGTGCTTTTTGCTCTCAACGGCTCTAGCACTGAGGGTATAAGTCCAAGCTATAGCTTGTGAATTAAAAAGATCCTCATGTGTTTTGCAATGGACTCGACTCCTGGTGGTCTTTTGTGCTCTCCCGAATGTGGCATAACACCACCCTCAGGAAAGGTAGGCTGGGAAATAGGTTGTTGGTTGGGAGTACTTATCTAGAGCATGATCTGTGGTTTCTAGCAGATGTCCTGAAGGTTACAAGAATCATTTGAAGTTTATAAAAGGAGAGGATTTATCCTGGGAGACAATTTAAAATCTGATTAAATCTGAACAGTCTTAATACAAAAACAGTAGCATAGTAAGGAGAAAGAGTTTTTATATATCTAAAATTACTTTCATATCACCAACCTTAAAACACCTTCTCAGACCATCAATTTCTTTATCAGAAGCTCAGACCTTACATAAACTGTACATTTTTGAAAGGTCAGGTGAATCTTTGGTTCTTCAAACTCAACAGAGACGTGGAAAGCCTTTCTGAGAGGCCTTTCTTGTGGAAGAGGAATTTGGGAGAGTGACTGATCTTACCTTGTCTTTTAGGACCAATTAATATATGATGAGGCTCGTAACAGATCTTCTATGCAAGAGGTTTATTAGGTGGATATGAAGAGAGAGAGAGCAGGACATGATGGGGAGAAAAAGGGGGGGTGCCCTGATAGAAAAAGGAACCAAGAGAGTAAGAGAAGAGAGGACCAAGAGAGAGCAAGAGAGCGACCAGGTGTCAGGTTGTCCCTTTAAGGGGCAAGGTAACCACGCCTTCCAGGTGTGGCCACCTGGCCAGCAACACATGATGACATCGTAAGTTGCTAGGGAACCCAGAAGCAAGTTTTGTTCCAAAATCCTAACATTGTCTAAACAAAACTTGGCGGTCAGCTCTCTGGGCGTCATGTTTTTCCACAGTTCAGGCAGGGCCTTAGCAGTGGGCTACTTGGGACAGTCCAGTCCAGTATCACAGTGTCTAGGTGGAGTCATCTGTCACTGTGCCCAAATCTTTCTGGAGACCTTGGGTCACTGCTGGAATCTGGGGTTTATTAAGCATTTAAATGTACGTACTATTCAACAGATTCTCTGACTGATTTGAGGAGCGTGATCTATTAAGTAGAGCTGAGCCAAACAAACTTTGTTTTTAGTTTCCCAACCTAAGTTTAACCTTGAATACTTTAAACAAGAAACTAGGTAAAGCTTAATCAGACTTTTTGTCATGGCTGTAAATATATTTCTGAATCATAGACACAGTTTATAGAGAAAATGGAAATTCTGCTTATCCACCACAGTGCATCATTACAGACTGGACAGCAGAAACTAAAAGATGGCAATAAAGCCATGGCTCCATTCCGTTTTCTCCCAAAACTAACATAGCAATCAGCCATGTCTTTTAAGCCACAGGAGCAGGAAATTTAAAACTGTATCACTGAGCCCCACCATCAAGCCCTCCTACTGTCACCGCCCTCTGAGACCATGCTTGGGTGTGGGGTAGAGTCAGAGGAGGAAGGGGGAACCTGAAGCCAAGTGTGCAGACACAGCCTTAGGAAATGGAGGAGGGAGAGGGGAGAAAGTGAGCTTCTCAAAAAAGACTGGACATCAGGAGTGGCTGCTCCTATCAGTGGACTTGGGGAGGGGCATAGGTGGAGAAGGGGGAGGGAGGGTAGGATTGGGAGGGGAGGAGGAAGGGAGCTAGAGGGGGATACAAAGTGAATAAAGTATAATTAATAAAATACACAAAACTGGACAGATAGTTTTGAAAATTCCTGAAGACACCCACGAGGTTTCTGGGGATCAATTTTAAACCTAGAAGTACCATTTTCCCAGTTGGAATCCCAAGATTGGTGAAGTGGTATCTCAAATCAATAATCTGTAATAGGCAGCTTGGGTGAGACTAACCTATGAACAGAAGTCTCTGAAACTTGAAACTCATAGTGGCCAGGGCTTCACAGCACAGTCAGGGGGAGGGAGTTGGTCGTGAACCTGTGGAGAGGCACCTGGTACCTCTTGGCTACAGCTGAGGAACTGAGCATTTACTGAATCCCGTATTGCCTCAGGCAGAGAGGTAAGTGGGAGGAGAGAAGCAGTTGGTCCTCAGGTGCTGCATCACTAGGTTGGGTACTCAACTTCTTTCCGGTTTGGAGATAATTGGATCAAAGCAGGCAGATAACTATGAGGTGAAGGGAGTGGTCCCACAGAGTCCAGATTGTGGGGCTCATCTTGCTCCTAGTCACAGGCACCGGATGACTGATTAATACAATGGAATGAGCTAAACAGGGGATGAACCTACATTATGTACATGCAGGTTTATTGAGAATATCAAGGAAGGGGAAAATGGAGAGCACGCTGTGGGGGTGGGAAGGGAGAGTGAGTAGGAAGATGGGGAAGGAGAAAAGGGTGAAAAGGGGTGGCGGAACCAAGATGTCTGGATTATATAGTGAAGGGTCTCTGAGAAAGAAGACCCTCCAGGTAGAAGGCAGGGTATGGCAGCCACGCCCTGCAGCAGGTAGGGACTTTAACAATGGTATAACTTTTTTACTTTTTTTTTTAATCGGTCCTCTTCCCCCATCTTTCATTATTTCTTCATATCCATGCTGGTACACACTCACAGAAATGATGACAATATAATGGCTGTGTGCTTTGGATCAGACTACATGCTGCTCTCAGATATGATTTAACCACCAAAGGATCCCTACAAAATTGACAGTGATTTCACAGAACTTGCCATTGTCACTGTGGCATTAGGAATTGCTTGAGGACTTGACATCAGTCCACTAAGATGCTCTGGCTATACTTCTAACTTCTAGCATTTTACAAATTTAATGAAATGGGTTCATGAACCATGTTTCCTACGTCCTCAGATTCCTCCATTTCTAAAACAAGACAGAGTTTGAGCACATTTAAAATCTAATTTAGAGATTAATTTACTAGTTATTGGTCTACTTGGATTTAGTTTGTACTATTTATATTTTAGCAAATTTCACACATGTGCACCTGGACAAAAAGAACCATATTCTGGATATAGTTCCTCTAGGAAAATATAACCACAATTATTATATTATAACTTATTTTGTTTTCTGTACATATTATGATGTTTTAGTGTATATCTGGATGTTTCTTGTTGGTACTGAATTGAATAATCTGAATGGGAATTATTTTCAAATTATATTTTTGCTATAGAAAATTTCAACTATAAAAATATAGAGACACTTGTATAATAACCCTTGTTCTATCATTAAAATTTAATAATTTCTAATTCATGTCCAAGAATTTTTGTTTGCTCAGTCATCAACCCAAGTAAAGGCCAATTGGAAGAGAACACACAATTGAAGACCAGACCATGGCTATGTTAGTATATCCTTCCACAGGTTTCCTTTAGTGATCAGGTATCAATGTCTTGAAATTCATAATTATTTCATAAGAAGGAACCCTGCAGCCAATTTTAATTCCTGTTAACTTTTGTCTGAAATTCTTTGACCTTTTAGAGTATTCAAGTGACTCTACAATTAAATTAACACCTTATTATAGAAGAACAGTTATCTTAACATGATATCAGAGAAGAAATTATGATTGCCATTATCTTTCTGCACACTCCTTCATTATCATTTGTATTCTGTAAGGAGCTACCATGTTAAAATACATTTGTATATTTAAAGGGAAAATGGTATTACTCAAACTGTATTGAATTCAAGTCAGAAGGCTATAGCTTGTAATTTGTTTTTATCTATGCGTCTCGGGAAATCATTTCTTTCTTGGTCTATATCCTCTTATGAAAAATAGATAATTTCTCTCAGGCAAAATCATTAGATAACATATAAAGTATTCTGTGTGATGCTTCATATAAAATAGATGTGTGATTCAGCTTGCTGTTTTTTTTAATTTTGTTAATATTATTATTTTGTTTAAGAACCATGTCCAGTTCTAAGTGAAAAATGTATTATCTGTATGATGAAAAGTTAGTTTTCAGTACTATGCTGGCCCTTCCTTATTCTACCACTTTCTAACCACTCATTGAAATGAGCAGCCAGAAAATAAAGCACTTAAATTATGAGATCTATATAACAGACGTACATAACTGAACATAGATAATATTTTGGTTATGAGCAAAAAGCACAATATTATTAATTTATGGAAAATATGTAATTTTAAAGTTTA
This sequence comes from Rhombomys opimus, assembly GCA_010120015.1. Taxonomy (NCBI): domain Eukaryota; kingdom Metazoa; phylum Chordata; class Mammalia; order Rodentia; family Muridae; genus Rhombomys; species Rhombomys opimus. Next base: position 776,825 of record REGO01000694.1, on the reverse strand, counting down.
AATTCCTTGGGGTGCTAAACATGAGACTCTGAAGAATGGTAAGAAACGAGAAGCTTGCCCTCCCAAGCACGGTGTGGTAAGAAGAAACTGCTAAGGAGAGCTGTGAAGATGCATTGCAAACCACCACTGGGTCTTCACTACTCGTGGGTGTTGCCTAAGTTGAACGTTGGAAACAAGTATTATAATTAGACTATCAATGCAATTGCTTTACAGAAAATAATTTTCAGTTGAAAATCAGATGTTTTAAAGGAAAGCATAATTATTATAATTTGATGATGATGAAAATTTGATAATGAAATTCTATAACTCGTCTCCAGCTGTCTCACACACAGAGATAAACATATTCTTTCTGTGTAATTCTAATTTACTATTGCCTGTAAGTCAAGAACAAAGATGAACGTGGCCTTTCTACCTACTCCCTGTGGAACGAAATGGAAGTGTTCTGCTGCTGGTGATAAAGAAAACTCAGGATTCCAGGGTCAGGTAACATCTAAACAAGATTTTGTAAATGTTTTCAAATGATCCTAACATATCAGTTCTGATAAGTGTCACCTACCCTGCATCATGTTAATTGCTGTTTCATGATAGGATATAGGAATTTGACAAGCAAAAGCAACACAGGGGACACAGGAAGTCTTTCAATGGCCGGGTGTTCTGCAATTAATTGATTGTAAAATTATGAACTGAGCTTTATATGACCCCAGCGGAGGAGCAGTTTTGAAAGTTGTAAACACTTTGGTTTTAGGAGACTGAAAGCCTTTTAGAAACAATCTTAATTCAAAGTCATGCCTTGCTAGTAAGAATGCAATTGTTAATCAAAACAAAGCAAGCTGGAAAAACATCAAGCAGCATAGAGTGGATACCTTGGTAAATGATTAAACTCTAGCAAAAGACCCAGACACTAGCAAGGAACATACATCTCATGTATAATAATAAAACACTGTCTCTGTCTAGGCCCATCATGAGTGACCATTCATTAAGAATTCAAAGAAATTTCTACTATAGTTTGAGTTTAAGATCTCTAACATGAAAAAAAAAAATCAATCCTAAAGAGCACATAGTGGTTTGCATAAAAATGTCTCCCTCGACTAGATTCCTAGGTTTGTGTGCTTAATCACCATACCTGATTAGGAGGTATGGTCTTGTTGGAGGAAGTATGTCCCTGGGGGTGGGTTCTTAGGTTTCAAAATCCCAAGCCATACCCAGTTTCTCTGTCTGTCTGTCTGTCTGTCTGTCTGTCTGTCTGTCTGTGTTTCTGTCTCTGTCTCTCTCCCACACACACAGACACACAAACACATACACACACACAAATAAAAATGTAAGCTGGTAAGCTCTTACCTACTGCTCCTGTGCCATGCCTTTCTCCTTCCTGACAAGATGATTAAGGGCCTTGAAAACTGTAAGCAAGCCCCCAATTTAATACTTTCTTCTTATATATTGTCTTGGTCATGATATTATTGCACTATACTACAACAGTAAATAAAAATTATAAACAAAACAAATATAAATAAAACAGTAAATAGTAAATAAAATAGCAAACAAAAGAGAGAGGTACCCAGAATGACTTTGGAATTTACTTTTATTTTTCTGAATGTGCTGGAGGACAGTTGCTCTAAGAGAAAGGATGGTGGAGCCTATATACAAAATTCCTACCATGTTCCTCAATAACATAATGAATTTACTTATTGATTTACTTTGTGTCTTGATGCTTGGACAGGGATTTAGGCTATGTATTGATCACTGAGGGAAGAAAGGCACTTGAAAATCGTACTCAGTATGCAGATAATCAAGGGACAGGCTGCATAAATAATTATGGTTAGTTACTGTGTCATTGATCAATGTAAACTAGACAAAAAAGGAATAGAATAATGACAGACTGCAATTTGAAGTCCCATAAAGTAGCTGAATTGTCAAGATGTTCTCTAGATTATGCTGCTATTATATAAACTCAAAGTCACAGCATGTAAAGCTTCACCTTTTTAAATTCAAGGAAACATGTTTATTTGTGCTACCTACTGATTTTTCTCACCTTTATCCTCCAATTTTGCTGGCTTCAAGAACAGTCACTGTAAAGTGTACTGTCCATCACTGTGATCAGGTAAACTCTAGTGTTTTAGTGACTTTTCTGTTTGCTGTGGAAAAATATCATGACAAAATCAACTTAAGAAAGAAAGGGTTCATTTTGGCTTGCAGGTCAAAGGTGTACTTCAGTTCTTCAGTGGCAAGAACATGAGGTAGCTACACATTCTGCACATTCAACAAAAACGCAGATAACATAGAAGGCTTTTGCTCAGATGCTGGAATGAAAACCCTCCTGTCTGGCTCTGCCTTGGGTTAAGAGCTGACAACCAAAATGGCACACTTTATCCCTTATTAGATTGGCAGCATAGCACTGCAGCTCCTTTGAGCAATGTGGTCTTCTTCAGGAGATTATCCTCCAACTGCAGCCAGCACTATATTATAAACACAAATTTCTACTTCAGGTAGCCTTACTGCATTCTTGATCTCTCTGGATATCTACCTGCTTTGGAAGACTTCATTCCAGGCAAGAGAATCTTCAGTGAACTCTAGATAACTCTAATGAAAATATTGTGGTTGCTCCTATTTCAGGCCTCCATTTGGTGGCACTGACAATCAGGAATATGCAAGGTTTTACTGGGTAGAACTATAACTCTAGAAATATATGTGTCATGTCCTCTCTTCTGGCTTTATAAGTTAACTTTTTTGGCATTGGTCCAGAAAGCTTCTATACTGTATACTGATGCTATTTTGCATTAGGCTCCAAGCACAAAATCACCTAAATGCTTTTTTGCCTCCTTGTGCTCTTTATTACAGGTAAAATGTTTTGAACTTGATGCATGAAGAGCAGACAAAAATTTAAATACTGTAGAAATAAAGTCAAAGAAAGTTAAGGCAATATTTCTTGCATACACCAATGGAGTTGGGTACACTGCCTACTAGACTATTTGGCTATTGCCAAAAGAATAAAATTTAATGAGGCAATATTATTCACTTAGAAGGTAAAGACATTTAACACTACAGGGATCATTTAACAAGAGGGCACTCTAGCAGATTAATCTGGTGGCTATGAATGAAGATGAAAGAAAACTGAAAATGTCTACTATATATAGAGGGCTATAGTAATGGTGATTTTACTCTATAGTAATAAATAATTTTAATATTCTTGAAGTGAATTGGCACTTATCAAGATCATAAGTGACTTTTGTACTGAAAATTAATGGCCATGTCTCATTCCTATTATTCAACTTAGCAGGCAAATGATATTAAGTTGATTATATCTTTCTAAAATCATTTTCATCCACTGGCCTCTGTTTCAATACTTTGTTCCTTTCCCTAGTACATCCTTAGTGTTCACATCTTTGCTCAAGCTCTCTAGAAAACAAAGCTTGACACAATTGACTTTGGTGACAATGTTGTATTAGAGAATGAAGTTCAAGGCAAGAAGGAGGAAAACTGAAGAGGTGACAAGAAAACAAAAGCAATACAGTCAAGTTGCTAAGAGACAGTTTCTGAAAAAACACAAAAGACTGAATGCAGTTTCTCAAGAAACAGCTCGTCATTTAAAAAAAAAAAACAGAACAGAGTATCACAAGAAAAACCTTCAAGCTTAGTGTATTCTCATGACAGCAAAGTAAAGATTTTATTCAATGTACTATCTTTTATTTTCAAGATTGTCTTATGGTAAATGATTTCTTCTGGACTTGAGAAGATATGAATTCATTGACTTAACAGCCAATATCTACACATAAGTGAAACATAACATATTTTTCTTTTGCAATCTGGGTTACCTCAGATTCTAGTTTTTCTAGTTCCATATATTTGACTGATTTTTTTAAATGACTAAGTAATATTCCACGGTGTAAATGTACCATATTTTATTCATCCTTTCTTCTGCTTGGGGATATCCAGGTTGTTTCCAGTTTCTGTCTATTATGAATAGAGTTGCAATGAATATGGTTAAGCCAGTGGTAGGATAAAATTAAATTTTGAAAATGCCCCAAAGTGGTATAGCTGGTTCTTGAGGTAGATCAATTTCAATTTTTCCAAAGAAACAACAAACTCATTTCCACAGTGTCTCTATAAGTTTGCACTCTCATCAACAATGGATGAGTGTTCCCCTTACTCCACACCCTCAACAGCATGAATAACTACGTGTGTTATTGATCGTAGCCATTTTGTTTGCATTTCCCTGATGGATAAAAATGTTGAAATTTTTTAAATGTTTCTTGCCATTTGAATTTTCTATTTTGAGAATTTTCTCCATATATGTATATATGTACCCCATTTTAAAATTTGGGTTATCTGTTTTCTTGTCATCTAAGTTTTTTTTTTTTTAATTCTGTATATATTTTAGTATTAGCCTTTATTGTATGCGTGCTTGGCAAGAAAACCTTTCTAAATCTTTATACTGCCATTTTGCCTCAATGAAAGTGTCTTTGCTGTGCAGAAGAATTTCAGTTTGATGAATTTCCATTTATTAGTTGTTGTTTATAATACTGTGCTAGTGCTGTTCTGATTAGAAAGTATTTTCCTGTGCCAATGAGTTCAAGGCTATTTTCTACTTTCTCTTCTACCAGATTAACTGTATCTGGATTTATGTAGAGACTTCTAATCCATTTTGAGTTGAGTTTCATACAGGATGCTAAGTATGGACCTATTTGGATTTTTCTTCATGCAGCCATCCAACTTTTCCAGCACAATTAGGTGAAGGTACTGCCTTTTGTTCAGTATACATTTTGACTACTATATTAAAAATCAGGTGTCCATAAGTGTATGGATATATGTCTGGGTGTTCAATTTGATTCCATTGATCAACATACCCATTTTTGTTTCAATACTATGCTATTTTTATTATTATAAATCTGTAGCATAATTTGAGGTCAGAGATGTTCATACCTACAGAAGTTATTTGTTATTCAGAAATATTTTTTAATTTTTATTTTTTATATTAATTACAGTTTATTCACTTCATACTCCAGCTGTAGCCCCCTCCTTCATTCCCTCCCACTCCTACCCTCCCTCCTTCATCTCCTTCCATTCCCCTGGCCAAGTCCAGTGATAGGGGAGATCCTCCTATCCTTCCATCTGCCCCTAGCCTATCAGGTCTCATCAGGGCTGGCTCCATTGTCTTCCATCATGGTCGGGTAAGGGTGCTTCCCAGTCAGAGAGAGGTGATCAAAGAGCCAGCTACTGAGTTCATGTTGGAGACAGCCCCTGTTCCTCTTACTAGGGAACCCCCTTGGATAGTGAGCTGTCATGGGCTACATTTGTGCAGGGGTTCTAGGTCATATCCATGAATGGTCCTTGATTAGACTATCAGTCTCAGAAAAGAGCCCTGTGCCCAGATTTTTGGTTCTTCTGCTCTCCTTATGGAGCTCCTGTCCACTCCATGTCTTATTATCTTTCATAAGAGTCCCTGCACTCTGCCCAAAATTTGATTATGAGTCTTAGCATCTACTTTGATACACTTCTAGGTAGAGTCTTTCAGAGGGCCTCTGGGTAGGCTCCTGTCCTGTTTCCTGCTTTCTCCTTCTTCCAAAGTCCATCCTGTTTGTCATTTTGAGTGAGGATTGATCATCTTACCCAGGGTCCTCCTTCTTGCTTAGCTTCTTCAGGTGTACAGATTTTCATATGTTTATCCTATATTATAGGTCTAGTATCCACCTATAAGTGAGTATATATCGTGTGTGTCTTTCTGCTTCTGGGATACCTCACTCAGGATGATCTTTTCTAGATCCTACCATTTTCCTGCAAATTTCATGATTTCCTTGTTTTTAATTTCTGAGTAGTATTCCATTGTGTAAATGTACCACAATTTCTGTATCTATTCCTCAGTAGAGGGACATCTGGGTTGTTTCCAGGTTCTAGCTATTATAAATAAAGTGTTAGCTATTTTTTTTATGTTTTCATATGAAGCTGAAAATTGTTACAAATTGAGGGCAATTTCCCATTGCCAATGACAGCGCCTACATTCTGAGTTGTGTAGCATGGAGAAGTTAAGCTGGTGCCTACATAGAACTTATATATTATATACTAGCACCTTTCGTACAGGAGTTACTCTGTGCTCTAAAAGAGGGAAACATAAGCAGCAATTCATTCACAAACCATTTGATGTATTATAATGTCTTTCCTGATATACTTAACAACAGTGGCATAAAGCTTGTTGGAGTAAACAATCATTATCTTACTGGACTTAAGGCCTACTCTATAAGATGCATAATGACACTGCTTAGGTGACCAAGAATTAGAGAGTAGATAGCCCAGGAACTTATGATAGAATCAAATACTACTGTTCTACAAAAAGGAAGCAAACAAAAACACCCTCCAACCAAACCAAAACAACAACAAAACCATGAGCTATAAAATGACCCCTAATGACATTCTGCTATACTCAAAGATCAGTCCTTTGCTCAACTACCATTAGAGAAGCTTCCTCTTGCCGCGGGTGGAAGCAAATAAAGATGACCACAACCACATGGTATGCTGAGAATCAGAGACATTGGAACAATCAAACTTAAATTGGATTTCTACATCAAATTCCTCCCTTTTTAAATTTAATTAATTAATTTTTTATTAATTAGTTTTTTTTCACTTTAAATTCTAGTTGTAGTCCCCTCCCTCATTCCCTCCCAGTCCCACCCTCCCTCTTTCCTCTCCACCCATGCCCCTCTTCAAGTCCACTGATAGGGGAGGTCCTCCTCCCCTTTCATTTGACCCTAGCTTATCAGGTTTCATCAGGACTGGCTGCATTGTCCTCCTCCATGGCCTGGCAAGGCTGCTCCCCAGTCAGGGGAAGGTGATCAAAGAGCTAGCCACTGAATCCATGTCAGAGACAAATTCCTTCCATTAGGAATGAAGGAACACTAAGGAAGAGGAGGCAGAAAGGGTGTAAAAGTCAGAGTAGATGAAGGATACACAAAAATAAAGCCCTCTAAATCGATAGAATTGATGGCATATGCCCTCACAGAAACTGGGGCAGCATGCACAGGAACTGTATGTGTCTGTACCAGACTGGGAATGAGAACTGAGAGAAGTAGACCGGACCTACCACTCCCTGCTCCACAAGTTATCTCCAAGTAAGAACAACTTGCAAATGAAATTTTAGTTTTCTCCAAGCAAGTCTCACTGGGGAAACAAATTAATCCTAAGGGTAGGCTGCATGCTCAGCAGTAGATGATCAAAAAAGAATTCACTGGTATCATTGGACGTTCCTTGTCATGTGTCATGGCATTTTTTAACATCTTATTGTGGGCAGTTCCAAGCTGGGGGCAACCACTGTGTACTGTCTCCAAGGAGCAAAAGATCAGACTACGAAACTGGTGAGTACACAGGTGGCTGGCTCCAAAACATGGACTTTGGTGCTTCCTGGACTGGAGGGGGCATTCCAGGAGTTGGAGATGATAAGATCCAGGATCCCCTGCCCCATGGCCATTTCCCTGGTCTAGGAGTCATGTTCTGTGAGCCCCCTGCCCTTTCCCCATAGTCTATCAAGTGCAGGCCCTAGTTCCAGCTATCCTCTGCTCCAGCAACCAGAACTTGGACCTCCCCCACTTCCCTGCAGGCAGTGTCTGGATTCCAGGAAGAGCATTCCAACCTCCAAATCATGGTTCTACTGTTCTCCTGTGGAGACCAGGTAGACAATCATATGGAATCTCTGATTCAAGATAGCAGAGACCAGATGAATCTGAGTCCCAGGAGCTCAGCATCTGCTAGGACTGTAAGCTGCAGCTGAGGCCCCAATGGCTGCCACCTGAGAATTCACTACATTGCTACTGCCACTTGAGACACCAGAGCCCCAGGGCTACCACTTGAGATACCAGTGGCCCCCTGCTGCCTCCTGAGACACCAAAATTCCCACAGTTGCCCTCTAAGACACCTGCTGCTGTGCTCACTCTTGCCTGTGAGCCTGCCTTAGGTGACAGCCATGCCTGAATGTCTACCCTGAATGTCTACCGGAGTGCCTGCCCCTGCTGTCCAAGACACCTGTCCTGCCTTCCAAAACACACATACCAGCATGATTATATCTGAAATTACAGCACCCATTCAGTATACCCTGGGCCTTACTCATGAAGACTACGCCAGACTCCAGAGACAGGCCTGGTTTAATCTCTTCTCCATACTTCACAGTCCTAACCTTTTTAGGGAATCCTCTCTAAGGTAACTCTCTGGATTTCTCCAGTTACCATTTACCATCTATAACTAAGATCTTCATTTGCCAGGGCTGTTAATATTTGAAGCTGAAATGCTCACTCTTCTTAAATTTGCCTATGAAACTCTTGGCTCCCAAATAATTGAACTATTTTGGGAAAGTTCTGGCATGGTCTTTCATCTCTGTTGTGTACTCCAGGTTGACTGGCAAGGGGAAAGTGGTTCTCTCCTTCCACCTTATTGGTCTCAGAAGTTGAATTCAGTTTGTGAGGTTTGTTGGCAAAGACCTTTACACACTGAGCAAAAATGTTCAAAACTTTGCAAAACTCCTTTGCATCTTTCTTTCCAAAGCAAAGTTGTGCCAAATAAATCAGTCATAATATGTAAAGGAACCTGGTTTTGACTTTTGGCTTCTCTATAATCTTTGGAAGTGACTTCTATTTTATGTACCTGAGAAATAATCCCATATCAATTCATCAGTTAGGCTCTTAGTTGAATGTATACGTGAGGTATCTATCTCTTCCAAACGTTGTATTAGAGTTTGTATATACAACTGTTCATTTATAAACACCACCTGATCTACTGAAATAAATCAAAATTAACAAATATCAAGATATTCAGTATGCTTAAACCCTTAAACTACTACTTTTTGCACATTAAAATTATTATTTCTACATATGTATACATATGTATATATATGTATATATATATGTATGTGTATATATATATATATATATATCTTCCTCTCTCTTTGTTTGTGTGTGTGTGTGTTTGTGTGTGTGTGTGGTGTGTATACAAGCATGTGTACATCATGTTGTCCATGCCGTGGTTAGA
>REGO01000694.1:734893-752951 GCA_010120015.1 Rhombomys opimus | reverse complement strand
TACTGAAAACAAGTCAAATATGATTTCCCTCTTGTTGAAGGAATTTTAAGTCCAATTAGAGCAAGGGCCCACAGCAATAGCCATACTAATGTGGACAGGAAAAAGTCCACAAGGTATCAATACCACACAAAAACAATAGGGAACAGAGGAATGCTAGAGCAGGAGGAATAGTCTCCACAGGAACAACACAGTGATTGGTTATCCAGTACCAAGTGGCCAGCCCTGAAACTTTCAAAGAAGTAAAATTTTGAAAACTGAGAAGACTGTACTTATATGTAGGAATATGTACGCGTGAGTTTCACACATACACATAGACATACATGTATGTAACAACAATCAATGAAAAAAAAGCCATGAATTTGTAAAATAGCAAGCAGGGGAATGTGGAAGGCTTTGGAAGGAAGAAAAGCAAGGGGAAATGATGTAATTATAATATAATGTCAAAAACAAAAAGCAAAAACCCCCACAAAAACCAAAAATCATAATCAAAGTTTCTGCTTTAATTTACAAGTCTGTTTACAGGTTCTTTATTATACTTTTTTTTTACTTGTGACAGTGTTGTTAATAATTTTATATATTGATAACAAACTTGGATAATTTTTATAATGGAATATATTATTTTAGATGCCTTGAGTTGAATAAACATTTTTTTCTTACATAGTCTGTAAGTGTTGTTTACACTGATAGAATATCACTGTAGATTAATTCATGTGAAGTTTGGGTTCTTGCTGAATTATGTATTTAAGCAGCAAAGGTTCTTTTGGACATATCTCATTAATCATTTAATTAGTTCATGAATATGTCTGCTATCCTGCCACAGTCACTATGGAATTAAAGGGGATTTTAATTGATGACAGAAAACAAGTAAATTCAATTATAAATGAAGTCAGGTAAAGAGAGACAAGAATAAATAATTATACATAAAATTATTATATAAAATTATATAGAGATATAAATAGATATAGATATATTCCAAAAAACTTTTCAAACAAATGAGGTGAGAATATAACAAATTAGGTGTTAATGAATCAAAGATTGCAAGTTTTTAGTAAATAAAAACTCACACTTTTTTTTGTACTGATGGTTAAGTTAAAGAATTCAGGCTATACTTTTGTGTAGTCTTAGAATGGAATTGATTGGCATTGGTAATATCGAATGAATTTTAATTTTAAAAGTAAAGAATCATCTTTAAAGTTTGGTAATTTAAAAGTACTTTCTTTGATAGTCTGCAGGGCAGAGACTTTCAGAGGGCCTCTGTGGCAGGTTCCTAAGTTGTTTCCTGTTTTATTCTTCTTCTGATGTCCATCCACTTTGCCTTTCGGGATGGGGATTGAGCATTTTAGTCAGGGTCCTCTCTCTTGATTAGTTTCTTTAGATGTACAGATTTTAGTAGGTTTATCCTATATTATATGTCTATATGAGTGAGTATATACCGTGTATGTCTTTCTGCTTCTGGAACAGCTCACTCAGGATGATCCTTTCCAGGTCCCACCATTTACCTGCAAATTTCATGATTTTCTTATTTTTCATTGCAGAGTAATACTCCATTGCACTGACACTATGGCCAACTGTTGGGCAGAGTGCATGGAATCTTATGTAAGAAGGGGGAAATAGTAAGATCTGGAGAGGACGGGAACCCCACAAAGAGAGCAACAGAACCAGAAAATTTGAACACAGGGAACTTCCCAGAGCCTCATACTCCAACTAAGTACCAGGCATGGAGATAACCTAGAACCCCTGCACAGATGTAGCGCATGGCAGTTTAGTGTCCAAATGGGTTACATAGTAATGGGAAGAGGGACTGCCTCTGACATAATCTGATTGGTCTGCTCTTGTCACCTTCTCCTGAGGGGAGAGCAGCCTTACCACAGAAGTTGACAATGCAGCCACTCCTGATGTGATGTGATCGACTAAGATCAGAAGAAAGGAGAGGAGGACCTCCCCTATCAGTGGACTTGGGGAGGGTCATGCGTGAAAAAGAGGGAGGGAGTTTGGAACCGGGAGGGGATGAGGTTGAGGCTTATGGGGGGATACAAAGTGAATAAAGTGTAATTAATAAAATTAAATTAAATTCTAAAAAGTACTTCTTTGTTGGTTTTGAAAATTATTATTGATATTGGAGAAACCTATGAGTTGTTATGTTAAGATTTAAAATGATATGATAGGAATGGATGCAGAAATTGTGGTACATTTACACAATAGAATACTATTCACCAATTAAAAACAAGGAAATCATGAAATTTTCAGGCAAGTGGTGGGACTAGAAAAGATCATCCTGAGTGAGGTATCCCAGAAGCAAAAAAACACAGATAGTATGTATTCACTTATAAGTGGATATTAGAAATATAATATAGGATAAACATACTACAATCTGTACACCTAAAGAAGCTAAGTCAGAAGAAGCTAAGCCTAGAAAAGATGCTCAATTCTCATCCCGAAAGGCAAATGGGATAGACATCAGAAAAGGGAGAAAACAGGGAACAGGACAAGAGCCTACCACAGAGGGTCTCTGAAAGACTCTACCCAGCAGGGTTTCAAGGCAGATGCTGAGACTCATAACCAAACTTTGGGCAGAGTGCAGGGAATCTTATGAAAGAAGGGGGAGATAGAAAGACCTGGAAGGGACAGGAACTCCACAAGGAGAGCAACAGAATAAAACATTCTGGTCCCAGGGGTCTTTTCTGAGACTGATACTCCAACCAAGGACCATGCATGGAGATAACCTAGAACCTCTGCACAGATGTAGCCCATGGCAGCTCAGTATTCAAATGGTTTCTCTAGTAAGGGGAAAAGGGACTGTCTGTGACATGAACTCAGTGTCAGGCTCTTTGATCACCTCCCCCTGAGGGGGAAGCAGCCTTGTCAGGCCACAGAGGAAGACAATGCAGCCAATCCTGATGAGACCTGATAGGCTATGGTCAGATGGAAGGGGAGGAGGACCTTCAGTATCAGTGGACTTGGGGAGGGGCATGGGATGAATGAGGGAGGGTAGGATTGAAAGGGGACTACAGCTGGGATACAAAAATGAATAAATTTTAATTAGTAAAATTAAATTAGTTATTAAAAGTGATGGTAATTTTAGAAAATATTCTTTTGAAATATTTTGCTATATTAATTAGCATATGTGTGTTTGTTTATGTAATTGTGTTTGTGTGTGTAGGTTTGTATGTGTGTATGTATGTGTGTATGTGTGTGTGTGTGTGTGTGAATGATTAAGTGAGTATAAATGGAGGAGTGCTCAGAGACACTAAAAGGATAAAAAGCTGTTGAGTTGGATCATACTGAGGAGCTGATTTACAGGCAGTTATGAACCTGCTAATTTGAGGACTAAGAACTGAATTGGGTCCTGTGTAAATCAGTGCACTGTAAATGAAAGTATGAGAAAATAAACACTGGAAATAAAAATTAGAATTAAACACTGAAAAGCAAATGAAATTCTTCAATCAAAATTACAAAGTATTAGTTGACACTAAAGGACCAGAGGATATGTTTAGGAGTGGATTAGGTGCTCTGGAAATAATAGAATGCTATGTTTTAGGACAGTTCAGACCCTAAGTTCATATTGTGGAAAGAAGAGGAAAAGTTCAAGCAGAGAAGAAATTCTGCAGTCCAGAAGTGATGTATAATACATGTAATAGAAAGGAACCACGTAACATCTTATAAAATTAAAAACAAAGATATAATTGACAAACTTGAGTCATAAGGAGTTACACAAAATTCAGAGGTTGCAACTGATTTGCAGGATACTATCAGTGGTTAAACTCATCAAAATAGAAATGATAATTTAATGTAATCAAACCAACTAAATGTAATTTTCAGAATCTTCACTCTCCCAAGAGAATGACTTAAGACATACACACATACAGGCTCACAGGCACACATGACACATGCACACATGCATACATACCTTTCTATATGTAACTAAACTAGTATTTTTTATCTTAGTTGTTTTGCCATTCCATTATTTGAGAACCATTAGCTTATGGATGTCTCCATGTTATGCTGCAACTTTTGGACTTATTAAAGAGCATAGATTCCATCTTGTTTACTCTTTGTTAACCCAGAAATACTTTGATTAGAGCCTGTCACAGCTGAAGCCCATACCTGACTGCTGTAAGGCTACTAACTGCTCTGTGTTGTCAATGATACTGTCAGTGGGTTAGACTGAACCCTCTTCCTGCAGGCTCACTCTAGATCACCCTGTGATGGCACAAGGTCACTATTAAAGTGGTAATCAACAAAACTCAGATTCTGGAGGGCAGAAATTTTCCCAAATATTACAATCTAACTATCATTACTCACCAGTATATTCATATTGTTTATAAACTGAATTACAGAGGATTAAAGCTATACTGTTCACAGTTGCCATATCTTTACTTAAATAGATTGTATTAGATTGTCTAAGACATTTTGAAATTCAGATTAGTTTTAATTTGTTTTTACAATTTTTGTGTCAACTTGAAATATCATCTTACCTCCCAATGTAGTTTTTCATTTTTAGTATCAGGGTATGCATGATTCAGATTTTCTGAGAAAAATAAAATTCTTTGCTACTATGTTTTTCTGACAAAGATATCAGACCAAGATTTTTACGCTATATGTACATTAGCATTAAAAATATTTTATCATATTCAACAAGAGTATTTCACATAACTAATCACAGGAATGACTTATTAATGCTAATACATACATACATATATATATATATGTTATGTGGAACATAGAAATATGCAGAAGTTTTACAGAATACAAAGTAGGCTGAAAACTGCCTAAAGATCAAGTCATTTGCATTGTTACCTGGCTTTCATTCTTACCATTCTGAATCCAAAGATATAAGTGGTGTCTTAGTCTGTTTCTTGTTGCTACAGTAAAGACCATGAACAAGGGCAACTTGGGGAGGAAAAGGTTATTTTACCTTACAGCTTACTTACTGGGTAGGGCCGGGAACGAGCTCAAGACAGGAACCTGGATACAGTCACTGAGGCAGATGCCATAGGGGAATAATGCACAATGGTTTGGTCATCCTTGCTTGTTCAGCTGTTTTTTTTTTTTTAATACAATCTGAGGTAGCACCCCCCACAATGTGGCCTTCCCACATCAATCATTAATGGAGAAAATGTCCTCCAGAGTAGCCTAAGGACATCAGACAAAGACATATCTCAATTGACATACCTCTTCCCAGAGGTAATAACAAAAATGAAAGGGATAATTGTTCCCTTGTCAACTTGACATGGTAATATATTATTAGTAAGTCAATTTATACCCAATATATTACATTACTATCAATGATACTATATAAAAGAGTAAAAAACATGATAGGGTATAAAGCAGAGATTCAAATGTACAGAATAGTAAAGACAGAAAATTTAACTTCAGGTGCTTGTTTTCTCAGAAACAATGAGTTACATTTAGTGTGTATGGTGATAAAGCGTGATTGAATTTACCTGTTTTTCCATAGATACATGTGTTTGACATGATAGTTCAATATACAACAGAACTTTTTAAATAGTATAACCTATGATTTCTGCATGCAGTAATTTCTCCTGTTAGAAATTAAAAGCTATTCTGGGACTTGTCAATATTTAAACAAACAAACTGTTGTTCTCGATAATTTCATCCAATCCTTAACTGTAACAGCTATCTCTTTATTCTTAAATAAATCTTTCTTAGATTCCTCTTAGGTTAGAAAGTCATTTCCCTTCACATATGGTAGAATTGTTTCCAGTCACATCCAGTATTTTGTAACTTTATAATCATGAAATGTTTTATTTCCTGATGTTAGATGAATTAGCTATCATAGATTTTATTCAATGCAATATTGCATTTGTAATATTATATACATTTGGAAAATATCTTGAACATTCAATAGTGAGAGCTCAAAAACCTTTCAAAAACACTTTTTTTCCTCTAAAGACAACTTTATTCCAGTGTACTGAAAGGTTTTACTTAAAAATAAATTTCCTACTTCTAACAGGGAGATGTCTACAATTGTCCCTTTGCAGAATCACACCCATGGCTAACATTCCTTATGCTGTCAGGATTGCATTTCAATTGTATTTAGATGAATTCTATGCCAATTTACATTTGACTCAACAATATGATCCTATTAATCTGTGGCATACTAGGTTGGCAGCCTCATTCTTCCTCTATCACATGTAGACAGCTGCATTATCTTGATTTATGGCTTCTGAATGACAGTGGCTCCACAGAGCCTTACACTTTGTCCCAATGAATTGACTTTGCATCATCATCAAAGTGTGTACAATACATTGCATCCAAAAGACTCAAACAGAATGTTTACAAGATGCTTAAAAATTGGATTTTAGCTTTGTGGCTCTGAAGTGAGTCCAAGATGCTACATGTAACTTCGCATTTATATCATCTAGTCCCTCTCTTAGTTTATCTCTATTTTTAAAACATTAAAAATACATACCTGGATGAGGCAATAAAATGTGCAGGATCTCTAAACTGACAAATACCATTTGTCTGTTACAAATACCATTTGTCTTTATAGCATTTTTTTTCCAGACAGGGTAAGTAGTTTGTTCATACTCAACAGCCACACTGATGAAGTTTTCACAGTAAGCCACAAATACGATGCATATAACTACTCACTAAGAGTCATTTTCTTTCTTTTGACTTTTAGTAGTGGATTACTCAGGCACTGAAAAATATTAAGGCAATGAGATATGTATGATTCAAGGTGTATCTTCTTTCAAAAAATATTTTGCCATGTGGTTCATTTGTAGACTTACAAAATTAAACAAATGTAAATCAGAATAATGATGCTTATTCTGTTATGTTTATTATCCTCCATATACCATTTCTCTCATATTTTGGTCAGAAGTTTCATACAGTAGAAGTTACTGTATATCAAACCCCCATGTTAACCATGCAAAGCAGTGATTTCATTTTGCCATTCTGCTAGTCTCTTAAACTTAGTATTAACTGGTGAAAGATAGGGGAAACTCACATATCATGGCTCACTTGAAACCAGAAAAAAGCAACTTACTTTATTTCTTTACATAATTATAATTTTCATCAGTTGTATTTTGGTTGAATACAGCTCTAATACATAATGTTAATTTTTCTAGCAATGTAAGTATGGATGTTCTATGAAAAAAGTTGATGTTTTCCTGGTTCACTGAATGGGAAGACTCAAGATAATCCATGATATATCCTCATAACTTGGCTAAGACATGTGTATAACATGAGTATATAAACTGTTTTTTTTCCTATTATATGATTTTGAGATTTTTGCAACAACTTGTTCCTTTATTGGCTAAGCTTAATATGATATAGTAAATATATGATAAATTTCAATGAGGTAGAACATCAAAAAATATCACGTTTCATGTGAACTAATCATTTTTCCAGATCTTCTAATACTTTAATTACCTTCCTTAGTAACAATGATAAAAATTTCTCTATCAGTACTATCATATTTCACCACAAATCTAACAGTTTAAAACCAAGCATGGAGCTAGAGAGATGAGTTGGCAGTGAAGAGAGCTGCTCTTCCAGAAGACAGGAGCTCAATGATTAAAATCATATCAGGTGACTTACAACCTCCTATGATTCCAGCTTTAGGTGTTCCAATGCTTTCTTCTGGCCTCCATTAGTACCTGCACAGAACTGCACATACACATACAGGTTTACATACATACACACAGATAAAAAGCAAGCAAACAAACAAACAAAAAAACAAAACCCACAAATAATAATCCATCTATATGCAAAAAGTACAATTGAGATCTCAATGGATTGAAAGACCAAAGAATTAAAAATTAGTTTTTTTGGGAGATATTGAATTGAAGTTTAAAGCACAAGCCTGGACAAAAGCCAGACAGGTGGTGACATGGTCAGCCACCTGAGGGGAGGAACCAGGCTCACCGCATTCTTTCCTGCTCTCTAGAGATACAGTTGCTAGGAAACCTGCCAAGATGGACCGGAAGGAACCACTTAAGAGATACAGTCTCCTGGCAACCCACACAGACAGCCAGACCAGAACCCTTTATGTACTTGGTGCCTAAAGTAAACCAGTCATTTCAAAAGTCAGTTTTCCTTACCTAATCATGCAAAGGCTTGGAGACCCCCTCCCCACTTGTGGTTTTGCCCTTTAAAAACCTTGTTTTCCTAGACCTTTGGGCCCCTCACTCTTCCTCTTCACCAGGGAGGCTGCTGCGACACAGACTCTAACATGTATTAAGTAAACCCTCATGTGTTTTGCAATGGACTCGACTTTCTGGTGGTCTTTTGGGGTCTGGCGATCTGGGTGCAACAATTGGAGGTCCCACTGAGTTTCCAGGACCCCTATCCTCCCTCCAGGACTCCAGAACCTTGGTCCAGAGGGCCCAGTACTGGCTGGTGAGTGTTTTGTGTCTCTGTGTCTCAGTGTCTCTGAGCAGTGTCCATGTATGCGTCTCCTTTCTGTTCTCTGAAAATGCTCGTGGTGTTGGTTTAAACAGCAAGATGTGGCTAGGAGTGGACGCACTCAGAGGTCACATCCCTGGCCCTGGGGTGGTTGATGGAAGGCCCACACTCCAATTGGAGAGTTTTGGTGGATGTGGAATCCCACGATCTACTCTCATTTCTGTGTTTTTAGCTTCAGTGGCAGGAAAACCAGAGCAGAAATCTGATGTGCTTGTCTTTCTATTTTGTTATTTTGTTATGAGATACTTTTTCGGGTGGATATTGTGCCTGTCCTGGAGGAGGAACATATTTCAGCTTCATATTTCCCACCACGAGTGAAAGCGAAAACCAAGCGCTTGTTTCTGTTTTTTGTTTTGTTTTGTTTTGTTTTGTTTTTGTTTTTGTTTTTGTTTTCACTTGCAGATCTGCTACTTTGTTCCCATTTGTCTATCTTGTTCCTTGTGTTTGTGAATCTTTGTGTTGGACTGTGGGACTGTGACGGATGCTATGGGACAGACTTCCTCTAAATCCCTCCCCGTTCCTCCCTATCCTTCTACCCATGCACCATTCCCCATTCCCCCTCCTCTCCTTTCTCTGCAGACAGATGGTAAGAGAGGGCAGGGGCTCTGGCAGTGGGCAGGGATAAGAGGGTGGGGCTGGGGATGAAAATTTTGAGATTGCACCTGGCCAGCTAGCAACCACTGCTGAGAGCACTTTCATCATGAACAGGATGGGCTGCTTGAGTTTGCCCAGGCTGATGGGACAAAGTGATTGAAATTATGGCTGGATAGAATAAGAAAAGTTTTTTTTTTCTGTCTTTATAAATGTATAGCCCATACATGTTTGTTTTTGACTGATCTTAAGTGATTAATATGCTCTGTATGTCCTAGTTATAGATTAACAGTTATTGAATATGTTTAAAGGTTAAATCAAATTCTTGTTTAGAACACATATATGAATGCATATGTGTTTGTAAGATCAATAGAAGCACAGCTGTTTTTAAATAACAACCGTGTGTCTTGTCATGCAATGTCATGTGCCTCTCCCATCTTGAAATACCACGTGGCTTGGGGCAGAACAAAGGAAAAGAAAGATTACAGAACCTCTTAGATGAAATGAATTTTGTTTATCATCCTACTTCCTTTTAGACTAAGAAGACAAGTCTCATTTTGCATTGGTATTGATTTTAGAGACTGAGTTGTCTACACTGGTAAAATTTGGTTTTGACTTTTAAAATTATGATTATGTTTTGTGATTTCACTCCTAAAAAGGGCACTTTATTTTGATATTGCAAAAACAGATTTCTTCTAAAAATGTGTTTAAAGCTATAGAATGTTTTAACGTTTATCAGGTATTGTAAAATAATGACCTTGGACAGTCTAACAAAGAACTTGGAACAGTTTCTCAGCCCTTTTGGGGGAGGACAAAAGATGTTGGTTGTTTTTTTTTTTTTATTAATTTTACCAAATGAAACCAAGCCATACTCTTTGAGTCAATTGAGAAAACTGAAGTTTTTACAATATATCATATCAGGATGGTAAAAACCCACGGAATGACTCAGAAAAGAAATGATGAGAAGGATTTTGAAGGACATTTTTATGTTGTCTGAAAAGCTAGAAAGAAAGCAGAGACTGGGATAATAAAAATGTTTGCTTAAACTAGAAGAACAGAGGTAGAGAAAGCCTAATCTGAAGGTATATAGAATGGTATGGAAGGTCAGAGTATGTATAGAAAACCAGAGGGCATATGAACTATATTTGCTTTGGTTTTTCATACCTACAAATATGATTTGAGAAAGGACTGTAAAGTATGTTGTTCTTCTTTTAAAAGGCTGGTGATTCCTCAATGAGAAATGTTTTCTTATGCTCTTCAAAGGGGGAAGAGGACTGCAATTCCATGTTATCCCAATGTTATAAAGGGTTATATTGAAGTCATTGTTAACCATTATATGAAATATATGTCTGACTGCCAGTTCCTAAGTGAACTGATTAATTTTGTTCCTTTCTGGGTGATAGGTTTGGTATGGCCAGAATAGTTCAAACAGTTTAAAATTGTTCTATGTTGTTCTGTTATGGAGTTGGTTCTAAAGTTTATTTGATTACAATGTTAGAACTTAGTTATGGGAAACTGTAAATGAGCCACAGTGCTATACCATGTGAGGTATTAACACCATCAGCAACACCTAATGGCTATGTTTTATATTTCCAACCACAGCCTGTAATGACATTTGGCTAGACACCATGTTTCAGGGGTAAAGAGGGTGGAACTATGGCTTTACCGTCATCTTTGTTGAGGGCTGCCAGCTGTGTTCAGTTCCCTATTTATTGCTAAGTGAAACTTTTATCCTTTAGGCTTTTTGCTGTTCAGTTTTAATACAATGTGGTAGGATCAGCAAGATTTGCTAGCCCCTCTATGACCTGCATCTGATTGAAAGTCTTGCTTTGATTTTAGTTCAGAAAGATATTTAAAATTATGCTAATGACTGCAGTTGGTTACAAGACTGAGCTACAAGTCTCCTGTTTATGGTTTCAAGGTTAAATCTAGGATGGGTAACTGTGAAATTTTCCTACTTGATGTACTTGAAATAGATACGGTTCTAAAACACTTATCTAAGGAATATGCCAGAGTTAGCGATTATAACATTTTGTTTTATAGGATGCAGTCTAGAGCAGATAAAAATAAAAAAAAAGGAGTAACTAAGATATGCTGGCCCTCAAGCTTGTCAAAGATCTGATGAATATGATATTTAATGTATGTAATCCTATTATGACAGAATCCCCAAATCCTGGCAATAGCTCCCCAAGGTCTCCAAGAAGATTTGGGCACAAAGACAGATGACTTTGACTCTGGATTGTGGTATGCTAACCAGTGGGAAAGACTGCCCCAATTGGCCCACTGCTAGGGCCCAGCCTAAAGTGTAGACAAAGCTGTGGACACCTGGAGAGTCATTGTTTCAAATTGCTGAAGCCGAGGTGAGGTTGGTCTCTCGTGTTCTTTTTTTCCACAGAAAGATTCTCTCATCTTCTGTGCCTGATGGGCAGATCACCTGTGCTCATGATGCCATGAGATGCAGGAGCCAAGGACAGCTGCTTAGGTGGTGGACTGACTAGTCTTCTCTGTCATTTTGATTGGTACATAGATTGATACATTTATTTAGCTTATAATTTATCCTTCTCTGGTCTCTGATCACATTGATGGCTAAGCTAAGCTAATGGTAGCTTTACAGCTAAAGAGCAGACAATTAGATCCACTGTTAGTTCGTTGGTCAATTCACTAGCTAATAAGAACTACTAGGTACTAGATCTTTCCTTTAGAAAGGCAAAGAGGTTAGCCTTGCTCACAGGCATCATGTTAATTGTCTGTGTCTTATGGTGACTAACTGGATAGAAAGATATAATATTTATGTAAGGTCTGAGGATATAAAAGTTTAAGTTATGAGAATATTAAGAAGTTAAGGGTCTAGGAAAATGTTTCAAAGTTGCTTAATGCAAGGAAGATTGAAGGAGGTCTAAGCAGGTGTTTTTTGTTTTTTTTTAGGTTTATGAATGTAAATTGTAATGACATAAGAAAGTAATTTAAGGCATATTGAAAATGGGAAATACATCAGATTTCTTCTTCCTCTCTGCTATTGCTGTGCTTATATTGTTATAAGATTTTAGAAGTTCAGAGTTTTGACATTGATCAGTAGAGTTTTGATAAATTGACAGAGCATTGACTGCTTTTCGTCTTAACAGACACTGTATGCATTGGCACACAAATAATTATATGAATAAATGAATTAGTTAATTACAGAAAAACCACAAGTTTGATGGGCTTATGTGAAATTTGTGAAGACTTGGAATATTTCAGACAGAGCCAAATGATGTTGAGTTATATTTAATGTTTTGAAGGAACTGAGGATGGCAGGGATGGCTCCATTTTGTTTCTTAGACTCCATCTTAAGTTGACTGAACTTGGAGTGACTTGATGCCCATCTTTGGGTTTGAAGAAGGGCCACATGGCCCTCTACCCTGCAGGTTGTCGTGGATACCACAGAATGTATAAATAGATAACTATAATCAAGCCTCCACCCCACAGGTTGTCAGGTGTCATAAATGCCACAGAATGTGTTAATGGGTCCTCCATTCTACCCAGCAAGCTATCGTACAGATATCTTAGATATCTGTTGGTTTGGCCAGATGGCTTGGAACAGTTGGCCTAAAGGTCATCTTGATTGCAGAACCCCCACCCAAAACCTACCCTCCCCTATAATTCCAAAGCTTGGAATTCCCCACTTGCCGTTTTTCTCTTTAAAAACTCTGCCTCCCTGAGACTTGGGGCCTCACTTTCTAACCTGCCATGTCAGGGAAGATTTGCTTAAGGTTGAATAAAGATCCTTGTGTGATTTGCAATGGACTTGACTCCTAGTGGTCTTTTGGCATCTCTTGAATTGGGCACAACAGTTTTTAGTAGCCACTCCTGGACAACATCTGTGTTGTATTTGTAACTATCAAGTAGGGTATTTAACCAGTTAGACCACTATCTTCAAGTAACAAAAACACTAAGAAGGTCACAGCATAAAACCTGAAGTCTTCAGCAGAGATTTGCCCACTTGCTCTCACCTATCTGTTGTTTCCATCTATGAATTAGAAAATTGCTTTGGTTTATGATTTCCTTCAAACAATTAAAAAAAAAACACAGTTTCAAGGAACAATTTCCACTCCAGTACATCTTATCTGCATCAACTCAAATCTGTGTTTACACTCCATGGTCACTCATATTTGGCTCACATTTTGAATTTCTTATGTCCTTTGAGTTGACAGCTGTGGCTTTTGTAGTTATTGAAATTAATAGCTACCTCCTGTGGAATGATCCTGGACCTTCCACAGCCAGTGTCATTGATATCAGTACCTTACCAGTTAGCATAGGGAAAAGACTGACAGACTTAGATATTTGTAGAATGTGATTAATGGAGAATGTTCCATAAAGGCCAAAGCTATTAATAATGTTGGCATTATGCAGTAATAAACAAATTTATTTATGGCAAAACAGCTTTATGCACTTTAGACTGAGACAGACACTGCTGATGCCAAAAGAATTGGCTTGAGAATATCATTGAAATTAGAAAGATTAAATACTAATTACTGGAAGGAAATGGGAGTGCTCATCCTAATCCTTGCCTAACTATGGCTGTGTTTTCCCTTTAGTGCAAATCCATATATGCATTGTTATGCAGAACTATGCCTTCCTGTTCCATAAGAACTTTGCAATGGCCTGTAAAAAAGAGTCAGGCTTTTTTTTTTTTAATTCCCTTTTTGAAAACAAAAAGATACAATTCTATTAGCTGACTATCCACATACTAAGTCCTAAACAAAGTATGATTACTGTTGTTCTTTGATTCTCTCCTTTAATACTATTAAACTAATTAGGATATGTAACTGCAACTTAATGGAATAAATAACTACGTCATTTTCCACCTCTATAAAGATTCTACTAGAGAGAGATGAGAAAGAGACAGAGACACAGAGGCAGAGGAGAAAGACAGAGGTAGAAACAGAGACATAGAGACTTTTGCCCATTTAGGATTAATGGCTCTACTCTATCATTTGGTTACAAATCACTAGATGAAATCCACAAAACCTTAAGCAAATGCTTTCTGAAATCTGATTACATGAAGTGTTGAGCTGTACTCCCACACAGAAAGCCAACAATGAAGTGAGTGCTAGGATTTTGCCAGTTTACTTCTAAACCTTCTTTTCTTTTTAAAAATATTTTATTTAGTTATGATTTATAAAGTATTTTACCTGCATGTGTGCCTGTATGCCAGAAATGGACATCAGATCTTATTTTACATAGTTATGTGCCACCATGTGGTTGCTGGGAATTGAACTCAGGAACTTTGGAGGTACAGCCAGTTCTCTTAACCTCTGAGCCATTTCTCCAGCCTTCAAGCTTCATTTTCAATAGCATGATTGGAGAAAAACTGGAAAATAACCTTAGAAAGATATGGCTTTGTCTATCAAACCTAGATTAATGACTCCTCTGGTTATGACTTAGATAACAGTTTTATAGGAGCAGATGGGTTCTTAAATTGCATTAAAATTATAGCATGTCAAAATGTTTAAATGTTTTATAAAATATAAAAACTGAGAAACTCAATAACCTAAAATATTCAGTATAAGACTTTCAATTACAGGTGTTGAAAGGAAATTGTGAAGTAAAAAGAAATCCTGGAGGTAGGAACAGTACAGGATTGTGTTTTGAAATTTAGTATGCCAAAAGTTAAAGGGATAGTAGGGGACATGAGAATTCCGATATGTCCTTGAATTTCTATTCATCTTAGTAATAAAACTTTTGATACTCAGTTATGCCCATGCCTTCCTAGAAAAATAGACACACACTGAAATCGTTTTGCCTGTGTACTTGGCTCAGTGTGTACTTTATAAATAACAGAGCTAAGTTTGAATAGTTTGTATGATTTGGGCTCATTTTATTATTTTGTGTACGTGCATATTTTTTGTGTATGTGTTCCCAAGATGTGGCCTATAATCTCATTGTGGCCTATAATCAATTAAAAATTGCTCTTCTCTTCAGACTTCCAACTACCAATGACTATGAATCACCATTTAAAATTCATTAATTTTTGTACATCATTATTAGTCTGTTTTTCTTTACTTATTTCAGATTTCTACCTATTCTTCAGCATATAAATATAATCTTTTTAAATTATTTGATTTTTCAAAAATATAAATAAATATATGTATGTATGCTTGTGTGTGTATTTGTGTGTCTATGTGTGTTTTGTTGTTTTGGTTTAGTTTGGTTTTTGTTTTTTTTCAAGAAAAGGTTTCTCCATGTGTAGCCCTAGCTATCCTGGAATTCATTTTGTAGATCAGGCTGGCCTGGAACAGAGATCCACCTGTCTCTTCCTCCCAAGTTCTAGGATTAAAGGTGTGTGCCACCATGCCAGGACAAATATGTATGTATGTTTAAATTAGACAATAGAGAATGAATTAAAATTTGTTAAAAAATATGGTTATAGATATTTAGCCCAGATGCATTTTGCCTAGTTCTTGCTTATTGATAATAGAATATGTTCTGCTTTCCTTTCCATTGCAGAATGCTATTCACTGACTTTAATTTCACTTACCACTTGTCTGAACTTTATATTCTTTGTTTAGGTACAATGCCATGAATGTGTTCCATTTTTACTGTTTCTTGTGTGCATTATTTCAACTAAATTATTGAAATTGTTTTTTGTGTCAGTTATTTAAATTAAAAGCTGCTCTGTTAATGCCTACATGTCGTTTAAATATTAAAGTTTTCTATTTATAAACCTAATAAATTCAGAAGAGAATCAACATTAACAGTGAA
The DNA here is from genome assembly GCA_010120015.1 of Rhombomys opimus. Taxonomy (NCBI): domain Eukaryota; kingdom Metazoa; phylum Chordata; class Mammalia; order Rodentia; family Muridae; genus Rhombomys; species Rhombomys opimus. The sequence goes on along the minus strand of REGO01000694.1, from coordinate 737,186 downwards.
TATGAGAGTGGATTAAGGATAAGAATTTATAATTATATGCAACAGAAACTCCCTTTACAATATTTACTTAACATGTAACTTTTCTTCTGCCTTAATTTTTTAAACAGAAAAATTAAAGGTTTTTAAGTCTGTTTACTGTTGTCATATAACTGCTAGAACTGCATTGATTGTCATAAATTAATATTGTAATACTACATTCTAGAGTTTATTATATTAAATAACCCTAACCCTAGCCCTCACCTAACAGTGTGAGTGTACATAGGTAAGTATCCTGTTCTGGTGGGCAAATACTGCTCTCCTGAAAATGTCTGTTACTTCCTACAGTATTTGTGTTTTTGATTTAATTGTCTTTATTGTTGGAGACTTCCATACATGAGAATGTTTGCATCATTTTTACCCAGTTCCTCCATGTTCCCTACAAGTTTACCCTCAACGGGAGGACTTTTTTCTTTTTTGATGATTATTGTTATACACACACATCTACACACACACAAATACACTTCTTACACATTTAGTCCATTTATGTTCATGTGTTTAGGGATGACTCTTGGGATTGAAAAGCTGTAAGTGTGCTAGTCTCTAGAGAAAACTATTCAAATCTCGTTTCTGCAACCATATTTTAGAGATTTCATGAGTGTTTTCTGCTTTAGAGGATTTCATCAAAACTTCTGTTCCAATTTTACTTAGTTCAGCTCTTTTATTTCAGGTATATAGTTTTAATTATGCCACCTCTAAATTAGCTTGCTACCCTTTTAGATTGTTTGATATAGTGAGGCTTTCTATGTGTAAGATGTTTATATAAGTGCTGAAATACAGTGATTTTCTTAAATACTGCACATCAGAAAATTTTAATTAGAAATGCAAGTTGAAAAGAATTTTTTTCATTTATTTTTTTCTTTTTAATTTTTTTGCATACTACAATTTATTTATTTTGTATTCCAGCTGTAGTTCCTCTTTCTTGTCCCCTCCCACTTCCACCATTCCTCCCTCTTCTCCTTCCATGTCCCAAAATTAATCAGTCTCTGACAAAAAGATCTCTCTATGGGTGTGACTTTAGCTTTCAACTGTTGGAACCAGTCATCTTAGATGCTGTGCATGCATAGTATGATGGGAAGTCTGGGATTTCCAACATTTTCTCAGTAAGCAGCTGGTAAAAGCAGTCTAACTTAACAGTAGGATGAAGTTAAGCCATATGCTGAAAACTAGTCTGTGGAGTGTACTTAGTTGTTACATAACTATAAATCACAAGTAAAATTCTCAGAAATTATTTAACATTTATTAAGTTAAAAATTCTTCCATTACCTTTTCATGTTCTTAGAGGTTTAAAAAAGTATTTTAACTGTAAACTTTTTATACAGTTATATGTGTCATATGGTGTCTGCACTTACTGCTTTGGTTCTTAAAAGTAATGTGGAAATGTCCTCAAATTCTAACATTTGCTCTCACATCTGTGTGCACCATCTCCAGAGGACACTGGGCTCCATGAAGACAGCTGTATTTCTCTCACATCTGTGTGCACTGTCTTCAGGGGACAGTCGCCTCCACAAAGCCAGAGCTTTCCTAACTCATAGAAATGCTTCTCATTAATAATCTCTGCCTTCAAGCCTTCTGGGGAAAAAGACACTTGGAACAGAATGTTCACATTTTCTTTTTAATATCATCGAGAACAATGAATAGATGATATAAAAGATTATTTCCTGATAGAAAATCAAGCTTTGTATAGCCAGAATTTATATTATATATAACAAAGTTTATTACCTTTGGTATTTATTAATTAATTTTAGTAAGAACATAGTACAACCATTTGTCTGTATACAGAAAGCACACAGGTGAATAAATTCTAAATCCCATGGTGGCATTTATACGATGACTTTTGTCTTAATTAGAGTTTCTATTACTGTAAAAAGATATCATGACCATGCTATCTTATGAGAATTCTTATAAAAGAAGAGATTTAATTGTACCTGATTTACGGTTTTAAGTTTAATTTATTATCATCATGGTGAGAAGCATGGTGGAATGCAGGCAGATAGTACCAAAGAAGGAGCTGAGAGTTGTACATCTGGACATGTAGACAGCAGAAGTAGACAGCATTTCACAGTAGATGGGGCTTGAACATATCAGACTTCAAAGCCTGACTCTACAGTGACACACTTTCTCCAACAAGGCCACACCTATTCCAGCAAGGTCACGGCTCCTAATAATGACATTCCCTACTAGCCAACCATGAAAACAAACGAGTCTATGGAGACCATTTCCATTCAAACTACCACAGCATCTTAAGTAGGCTTTC
>REGO01000694.1:713681-731092 GCA_010120015.1 Rhombomys opimus | reverse complement strand
CAGGGATGGAGATACCTCCAGAAGATTTTTTATTGTAGAGGATTACTTTAGCAATTCTGGGTTTCTTGTTATTCCATATGAAGTTGAGAATTTTTCTTTTCAGTTCTGTAAAGAATTGTGTTGGTAATTTGAGGGGAATTGCATTGAATCTGTAGATTGCTTTTGGTAAGGTGGCCATTTTTATCTTTCTCAGAAAATATGGTGGTATATCAAACAAAAATATATATGACATGAGAATTCATACTGACAGAAAATATGAGTTCTAGTGTAGGTAGTTGGTTGCCACTTGTGCTAAGAATCATCTGCTGTAGAAAACCCATTTGTCATAGAAGGCTGTTTCACCAAGAATGGTCTATCTTGTGCACAGGATCTCAAGTCACCATTATTTCTATTTTGAGTCTTAATACAGACACAGATAGTTTGGTGCTTGTACTGAAAAGCCTATCAAAACATATCCCCTTGAAACCTACTTGTAACCCAGTTTTCAACTCTGTCACTATATAACCTTTGTTGCAATGGTTCATTTTGCATGTGACCTTGGCTAGGGTCCACTGTTTATATATTTGCACGCATTCTAATTTTGAATAATTCAGTAAGTTTGTTTTGATGAATTGAACATTTCCATTAGTGGGCTCTGAGTAAGATATTGTAGTCAGGATGCAGGGAGCTGAAATGAGTAAGATAAACAAACAAGGCAAATGAAAATAAAACAGTTGCAATAATAGAAATAGAAAAAAAAAAACTAATCTTCCTGAGAAAGAAGGAACTCTGTTGAAATATTCTTTTTGGATTTGGCCTGTAACTTCATGTTTTCTATCACTTTTTGTTTTGTTTCCAGTCTTTGTCCATATCCTGAAAATGTTCAGAATATCAGCCTCCATAATTACATATATCAATCATTTCCTTCAAACAACCTCTGTTTTACTCCTCTCCTTGTTCTTCTCTCTCATATACATCTATCTATCTATCTATCTATCTATCTATCTATCTATCCATCTATCTGTCATATTCCTCTCTATATCTATTATCTATCCTATTTATTTTTCTATCTGATATATATATATATACATATATATATATATATATATATATATATATACTTGCATTGATTTTATTTTATTCTTGAGTCCAAGGTAAATTTGTGACTCCACACATTTGTTTTTCTGAAAGACAAATGCCTCACTTACACCCCCCAATGTTTTTTCATTAGTTAGCAGCGGGAACCCCTGAATTAGTTTATGGTGCTACAGCTCTACCCTTCTGGTGAGTTCATCCTACCAGACAGAGCTTTACGAACACAAATCCTTTGTTGCAGGTGGTATAAATATCTTCTTTCTGTTTTGATTCTCCATGTGAAACCTAAATAAGCCAAGGTTATTAGATTTAAAACGGCTCAATTTTTATCAATTGTGTTATAATTAGTACCCCAAAATCTTAGTATATCTTATACCATGATGATATTTCTCATGTTTAAATTTTTAAACTAGAACTTGAGTAACTCCCTTAAAAACCCCACAAAAGTAGGCAATTATTTATTGGACTAATAACCACCTAAAATGATTACACGTCCAGAACTGCTTAAGCAAGCAAACTGCTACTGGAATGTGTGGCCTTCATGCCTGGGTACTTTTCCATTTCATTCCTTCATCTTCACCTTTGGCTCAGGCTGCAGAAAAATCTGTCCTGTTTCTGGTCAGGTGGATTAGATTCCATTTAGAACTGTTGGTAGAGCATCAAAAATTTATTTTTGAAATTAAAAGGTAACCACTTTAAGTTAATAATGTTCTCTGTATTTTTCTTGACTGCTGAGTAACACATGCATTATAGAAATCTCAGATGAACTAGAGAAACTTGGCACTACAAATAACTTTACAAATTGTTGAGAATCAACGTATGGATATCTTATTTTTAATACTTATATTATTTAATACTTTAATACTTATTTACAATTTATTTACTTTTTTCCCTGTTGTAGCACCCTCCCTCATCTTCTCTTGGTCCCATCTCCCCTCCCTTTTCCTCCCCTCTCCCTTTTACCTAGTCCACTGATAGGGGAAGTCCTCCTCTCTACTGTCTGACCCTAGTCTGTCAGGTCCCCTCAGGACTTCCTGGATCCTCTTCAGCTGGGGACTGGCTAGGTTGCCACACCAGGGAGAAGTAATCAAGAAGCAGGCAACTGAGTTTATGTCAGTGACTGTCTCTTCTACTCTTACTACAGAAATCCATGTGGAAACTGAGCTGTCTTTGAGTTACATTTGAGCAGAGGAAGCTGATATTAGGTATATAATCTAGGGAAAACATGCTAATGCTTACATACCTACAGAGGCTAAACAACAAGGAGGACCCTAGGGAAGATACTTAATTCTCATTCAGAAGGGAAAACAGGATAGACACCAAAAGTGTTAGAAGAGAGGAAAGAGGATGTGAGTCTACTACAGATGTCTTTAAAAGATTTCACCCAGCAGGGGATCAAAACAGATGCAGAGACTCACAGCCAAACTTTGGATAGAACATAGGGAGTCTATGGAAGACGGGAGAGATGAAAGGACTTGGAGGGGACACGAGCCCCACAAGGACACTAACAAGACCAATAAAGCTTGGCAGGGGAAACTGATGAGATGGACATCTTATGGACATTAAGTATCTTAACATTACTATTACCCAGTTATGCTGTCATAAGGCAGATACCTGGAGCCACAAGGTTTAAAGGGAACAACCCTTGAATATTCCTAAGCAATCAGCACTGCACACTGCAGGGAAGGTGTTGTTGTACTAGAAAATCAAGTGATACAATTTTCAACTACAACTCAAAAAACTGCTTTTATTCTTTGGTCTGTCTGTGTCCCTCCAAATTTCGTACGTTGAAATTTAATTGACAATGAAAATAATGAGAGGTTAATTCTATAACAGGTAAGTCATAGAATCAAACTTTTATAAACAAAAGTAGTGACTACATGAAAGGGTTAAAAGGTACCATCTTTATCTTTCATGAGGAAGATACAACCAGGTATATTCTTGAAAGCAACGGTGACCTGCAATAACTGCTGAACTGACCATCTCTTTTATCCAGAACTCTTCAACTTCTAGAACAACAAATATTTGATTTTCACTAGTTGTATATTATCGTGTTTGATTATAACAACATGAATGTACTACAACTTTTCTGAAGCTTTAAATATATAGATATGTACATGTAAATATGTATGTAATGTAACTAAATATGTAACTAAATATGATATAATAGTATAATGCTATCATTCCACATATTCCCTTTTCTCCATCCAACTTCTTTCATGTACAACCTTCACAACTTATTCTCTTTTTAATACATGGCCTCTTTTTCTTTAATTTTTGTTACAAATATATATGTACACATATATAGGCACACATATGTGTGTGTCTGAGTGTATGTGTTGTTAAATACATAAATAGAAACTTTTTAGTCATGAGTTTCTTGAACGTGCATATTTTTAGAGCTGAACATTTGGTATTAGCTGGGGAAAATTATTTCTACTTAAAGGAACAAAACAGAATTATAAGCTGCTATGAAACAAAGATTTTAAAGATTTAGTGGAAGTTGTAGATGGTTCAATAACTGCTGTCTGCGTTTCTATCACGTCCCCTTGGTGGGGCCACAGGTAAAAAGGATGGTCTCGGTCCTGATGCTACTTGATGCTCTCAAGGATAGTTTTGGAGGTGGGAGGGGGCTCCCTTTTTCTGAGGAGTAGGGGAGGGGAGACATGGCGAAAGAGGCAAGAAGGGTGGGACCAGGAGGAGAAAAGGGAGGAGGCTATGATCAAGATGTAAAGTAAATAAGTAAATAAGTAAGTAAATAATGAATGAATAAATAAATAAATAAATAAATAAATAAATAAATGGAATAAAAAGAAGGAAAAGCAATGCCTTTTTTTCCAGAAATTTTATTACCTGTGAAGGAGAGATAGTCCTACTCTATCTGTAAAATCATGGGAACTTTCATTGAGTTCCACATATCAATATATTCTAAGTTGCTATATCCACAGAGTAATAAAACTTAAGTTGATATCAATATTGATTATATTTTTATTGAAAATGAACTTAAGTGAATTAAAGAAGAGCCATTGCTACACAGTGAGTTTGAGGTAAGCCTGATGTACAAAGTAATGCTCTGTTTTGAGAAACTAAGGAATGGAGATGAAACTCAATAGTAGAGCACTGTTCAGCATTAAAAAGGATATGAGTAGGATTTAATTACTTCAGGTTCTGCCTTTATCTAGTGTGGTGGTTCTCATGGTCTGTATTAGAGATAATAAAGAAAAGATTTTACAAGGCGCCCACATGACAAAATTGTTCTCATGATAACATTAGGATACCATTAGTCGTTTTCATTGTGCTAATATTAATGCTAAAGATGGGAAGCAGTGCCTTACCACAAACTGATAGGTTGTTTGGGGTAATGATTACTGTGCAAGTGGAAATTGTCCTCATGACTTTTAAATGCTTACAACTTTATTTTGTTGGCTTTATTTTCTTTTTATTGCTAATTGTCTCTCACTTTTAAGAACATGTTTCATTCAATATATTTTGGTTATATTCTCTCCCTTCTCCCATGTCCTCCAAGAGTTTCCCTACCTCCTTAATTACCCAACTTCATATTCTTGCTCTTTCATGAACGAAAGAAAGAATTCCCCAATACAACAAAACAAACGTGAAAAAGAAAAAAAGAAAACAAAAGACAAAATATTTAAATCATTTTTCGATCACAGGTTTTGTCTGTGGGTTGATGTTCCCCGCTTTCCGCTAGTCCTGCCTGGCTAGGAGATAGTTATTACAGTCTTCATGCACCCCCCCCTCCATTAGAAGTGTCAGCTAGTCATACCCATATCCTCTCAGGAGCTTACCTGTCAGAGGCCTCCAGCTTGACGAAAAGATGGCCCCCACCCCCAAGTTTTCTTTCTTGTTCCCAGCCCTCTCATCTCCCACCCCCATTCTCTCCACATCTGATCCTCACCTTTGTTTCCCTCCTCATTCCATCTCCTGCCCAGTTCCCTCTCTTCATCCACTTCTGCTGTCTATTCTATTTCTCCTTCTGAGTGATATTCCAGCACCTTCCCTTGGGTCCAACTAGTTAATTATCTTTTATGTGTGTGGATTGTAGTATGATTATCTTGTACTACAGGTCTAATATCCACTTATTTTAATTTATTATTATTATTATTATTATTATTATTATTATTATTAATTGCAATTTTTTACTTTGGATCCTGGCTATAGTCCCCTCTCTAATTTTCTCCTGTTCCCACCCCTCCTTCCTTCCTCCCTCCCTATGCTACTTTCCTAATGTATGGATAGGGGAGGGCCTCCTCCCCTATCAGGTCTCATCAGGACTGTCTGGATCCTCTTTCTCTGTGACCATCCTGCCAGCAGGATATAATCAAAGACCAGACAATCAAATTCATGCTAGAGACTGCCTCTGCTCCCCTTACTGGTGGAAACCTACAGAGACTGAGCTGCCCAGGGGCTTTAGCTGAGCAGGATTCTTGGTCCTCTCCATGCATGATCCTTGGTTGATTCATCAGTCTCTGCAGGCATCATTGGGACCAGATATTTAGGTTCTGTTGGTCTCCTTGTGGAGGTCCTTTCCCCTCCAGGTCTTTCTATCTCCCTATTCTTCCAAAAGATTCTCTGCACTCTGCCAAAAGTTTAGCAATGAGTCTCAACATCTGCTTCAATACTGTGATGGGTAAGTCTTTCAGAGGTCCTCTGTGGTAGGATCCTGTCCTAATACTTGTCTCTTCCTGTTTCCAATATCTATCCTGTTTGCACTTCTGAATGAGGATTAAACTCTTTCCCTAGAGTCCTCCTTGTTGTTTAGCTTCTTTAGGACTATCAGTTTTAGTATGTTTATCCTATATTACATGACCAATATCCACTTATAAGTGACTGTCTATCATCTGTGTCTTTCTGCTTCTGGTTAGCTCCCTCAGGATGATCTTTTCTAGTTCCATCCATTTTCCTGAAAATTTCATGATTTCCTTGTTTTTAGTAGCCGAATAGTATTCCATTGTGTAAATATACCACAATTCATACGGGAGTAAAAAAAAAAAAACAGAATAGCTAAAACAATCCTGTATATATTAAAAAAAATCTTCTGGAGGTATATTTATCTCTGATCTCAAGGTATACTGTAGAGCAACAGTCATAAAAGTAGCATGGTACTAGCACAGAAACATACCCATGGATCAATGGACTCTAATTGAAGGTCCAGAAATAAACCTACATATCTATGGATACTTGATTTTTGACGAAGAAACTAAAATTATACAATGAAAAAAAAGGTAGCATTTTGAATAAATGATGCTGGTCTAACTGGATATCTACATGTAGAAAAATGCAGAGATCCATATTGGTCACTCTGCATAAAAGTAAAGTTCAAGTGGATCAAAGATCTCAACATAAAAGCAGACACACTAAACCTGTTGGAAGAAAAAGTGGGGAAGAGCTTTGACCTCATTCGCACAGAAGACAACTTCCTGGACAGAACACCAACAGCACAGGTGCTAAGATCAACAGTCAATAAATGGGACACCATGAAACTGAAAAGCTTCTGTAAAACAAAAGACACTGTCATTAGAACAAAGCAATAGCCTACTAGGAAAATGTATTCACTAACACTGCATCTGACAGAGGGCTGATATCCAGAATACAAAGAGCTCAAGAAGTTAAACACCAACAAACCAAGTGATCCAATTAAAAAAAAAAAAGGGAGGGGTCTGTTTCTAACATGAACTCTATTGCCTGCTTTCAGATTACTTCCTCCTGGAAGCGCTGCCTTGCCTGATCTTAGGGGATGAAGATATGCTCAGTCCTGATGTGACATGAGTGCTGGGGAAGGTTAATATAGGGAGGAGATAGCCTCTTTTTTTTGGGAAGAAAGGAAGAGGGGAAGGGGGAGGGAAGGAAAGTGTGTGGGGGAATGTGAGGAGGGAAGGGAGGGGGCACCCTTGGGATGTAAAGTAAATAAACCAATATAAAAGTTTAAAAAATAGAGGATCCAAGATGGCAGAGAGCAGCATGCATCGTATCTCAGGGGCAGAGGATCTGAAACTCCAAAATTAGTGAGTGGAGGGGCAGCAGAACCCAGAACAATGACATCAAGGCTTCGAGGTAGAAAGGGGACAAACCCTGAGCTGAGACCAATAGGATACAGGTCAACCATGGCCTCTTCTGTGGACTTCTTTCGGGGACTCAGTTCCTAGGCATTTCCCCTCTAATGGGCAGAGGTAACACGGGAGGCTGCAGAGGTGGCCTGCAGTTGCAGTTTATGCAGCTCCTAGTACAGAGCACAGTGCTGGCTGCTCCTAGCACAGAAAGTACTGCTTGAGATTTGAGACAGAAATTGCTCAATCCTCCCTGGCATTTCCCCATGATAGGCCTCCCTTCTGCCTTCTTGGTGGAGGCTGAGGCTGCAGAGGCCACCCACAGCATCCACCACAGAGCGCAGTGTCCAGCCCATAGTGCCCACAGCTCCTAGCACAGAGTGCAGAGCTGGTGGCTCCACCAGGCCAACTAGGCCCACAGCGCCCCAGGGCCTTCCAGAAGGCTTCTGTGCCAGTGGCCTCCTAGTTCTGCTGTGGTGGCTGGACACCCAGTGGACCACAACACTAGCCCAAAGTTCTGCAGCAACATAGGGAATCTTGGGAAAGCATTATCGACATTGGAGCTTCTGCTCTGTGGGTCTACCAGTGAAGTCCAGGCAAACAACTCCTGGAACACAGACAGATCTGAATACCAGAAGGACAGTATGACAGGACTGTAGACCCCTGAGGTATTCAGGAAATCAACACATGCGGTTGCCTGAAAACTGTGCCCACAAACAGCACTAGCATCTGCCCCTCTCCTGCACCTGCACCCCCCACATTCCAAGAATCTACACTCTCTAGCACTCTCTCCTTCAACACCACTTCCGTGCACCCGTGCACCCTTGTTTCCTCACAATTGTGTTTCTGTGCACCAGCTGCTCTTCCTCCCTTAGGTACAGCTGAAACACCAATGCACACTCTCAAACCAGTGGAACTCTCTCATCTTCCTGAAGAATACTCAAGACACCAGAGAAAGACAGACCCAGTCTGAAGTACAGACTCCAAAAACAGTGAAGGTTATGGATAAGCAGATGGCCAGAGGTCGGTGTAAGAACACATTCAACAAAAATTAGGACATCATGGCTCCACCAGCAACCCCCCAAAATCAATGGCTACTTCAATTCATCAGAAACACAGGAAAATGACTTTAAAGCTTTGCTTATCCAGTTATTAGAGGCACATAAAGAGGAAACAAACAAATCTCTCAGAGAAATACCCACACAAGTGGAGGCAAATAAAGAGGGAACAAACAAAGATCTCAAGGAAATACAGACAAATACAGCCAGACAAATAAAGGCACAATAATTGGCATATAGAGATGAAACAAACAAAAAGAAGTCATCATAGAAAGACAGGAATCCACATTCAAACAGATGAAGGAAATAGTCCAAGGCATGGGAACAGATTTGAATCAATAAAGAAAACACAAACTGAGAAAACGCTGGAGCTGGAGAACTTAGAGAAAAGATCAGGAACCACAAATTTAAGCATCACCAATAGAATACAAGAGATGGAAGAGAGAATCTCAGGTGCTGAAGATACACTTGCTAAAACTGATACTTCTCTCAAAGAGAAAGTAAAATCAGAAAAGTCCGAACACAAAACATCCAAGAAATCAAGAACACCATGGAAAAACAAAAACAAAAAATATTTACATCATTTCAAAGAAAGCACACACACACACACACACACACACACACACACACACACACAGAACCATTCACTCCACTTTTTTTGATCAACTACTCCTAAGCATGAATTCTATCATAGAGTGTGGCTGATACTTCTAGCTACATTTCTTTGGAGCAAACTAATTTTCCTAATCTCAACAGTTTTAATCACAAAAGGCCTTGTGGTTAGATGTGGGACCTGTGCCCAGGTCCCCTTCTCTGTCATAATTTATCTCTCTTGAATTTGTGCATGTGTTGTGCATGTTACCACAGCCTCTGTGAGTTAATATACAGCTCAGCCTTCTTATGTTCTAAAACACTGTTTTCTTGGAATCGTTCACAAACTCTGGTTCTTATACTTTCCAGATAGTCTTCTGCAGAGATCCCTGAGGATTGAGTGGTGGATGTAAGAAAGATATTCATTTAGAACTAAGTGCTCCAAAGTCAGTGACAACACTCCCTACACATTTTTTCTGTGCAGTTCTCTGTGTTAATTACCGTCTACTGCAAGGTTAAGTGAAGTGTTAATTTATGGGAAACAATATACCATTAAGAGTCAGTTTATTGCTGTGTTCATTTAGCAGAATAGTATTAGTAGGCCCTATCTAGTCTCCTATTCTTGGTCTCATTAACAATGATAGGTATCAGTTCCATCTATCAGGGTGGAACTTTATCTATCAAAATGTGGTCAGTGACTCAAGCAAATCATCTTCCATGTCACATGTTTCTGCATAGGTGCATCCAGATAAGGAAGAGGAAGGTGTCTAAAAAGTCAGGGGAAGATTATGGCTGAAGACAAAGATTTTTGCTTATTTGAACCAAGGTATTCTAAGACACAGAATGAACATTAATGCCAGAGATAAATGTAGGAAAGAAAAAAAAAATAGCTGGAAAGGTGCCTGGAAGCAATTTGCATGGACCAAGTAGAAGAAATAAAAGAGCACAAGGCAGGGTCACAAAAGACAATAATGAGATTAGGGTCACTGACACCAGAAAAAGCATCAACAAGAAGTAGCTATTGATGAAGTCTAATAGAACTGAAGTACTAAAACAACATATACCTGCTGAAATTTCAAATAAAATTAAAGCTGTTTCTTTACTTCAGTACCACTACCTGCGTTTCAAGGATATAAGGCTCACATTTAGCAAGTGACTTCTTAAAAAGAAAGGGTTTTACTTACATAAAAATTCATTCCAGCAGAAAGTTCTTTCAAAAAAAACTGGTTGGTGACTTCTATAACATTTTTGCTACTATTGTATCAGGGTATGTTGCAGGCAGAAACTTTTATGTCACAGGGTTTCTGAGTGAGAACGTTTATTATTACGTTTCTCCTCTAGTGTGCATAGTGTTTCCTAGCATGCTTCTATTCAGAATGAGAGAGGCTTATAATTTGGCATAACACCAGCTTGATTTCTTCATGTTTGATGAAAAATAAAAAGTAGTTTTTCTTATGAATGTTAATTTCAAGCTCTATATGGTTTTTGTCTACAGAAGTTAGGTAGCTCATAAGGGACAGGGGTGAGGGGCGATCTTTGAAGGAAGAGGAAACAAAATATAGTTTTATAAAGAGACAGATACTGGATAAATAAAATAGAGGGATTTAGTGGATGAAAAGAAAAAGTAAGAGAGAGTCTATAGGAAAGAATAACTAACACTAACACATTTTGAAAAACCACATGGAAGCCTACTGCTCTAGCAGCCTCCTAAATATATATGAGACATTTAAATAGTTAGCATATAATAGCAGAGACCATGCCTTAAGTAGAAACCACATTCAACGAAATAAATATCCAAACCAAGAATGGGTTAGATCTTGTTGAGTCACTGGCCATAGGAGTTTCAAAAAGCTCCAGTTGAAATTAACATTTATAAGAAAAACCATTTAATTTATCATTTTGTTTCACAGTTACCTCACTGAAGATGTGTTTCTAATGAGGTCCATGTACTTTCACATTGTTTACTGCTCTAGTTGGCAGTATGAACATGGGATACTGGGGCCCTAAAAATGAGAAAGACTAAAGTCCCATGCAGTAGCAAACTTTATTCGAAGCATCAGGCAATTTATACTCTAAGGACTAAGAAAGATCACGTGAGTAAAGTATTCAGTCACAAGGACAAGCCACACATGGCAAAAACATATTTCTTTATAAGGCATACGAGTAACAACAGCTGAAGTAAACTCGTTACTCTCAGCTATACCCAGAAGAAGCACAAAACCACATTGCAAGAACAATTCCATGCTTTGAAGAAAGAAGCATAGGTCAAAAGACTTATGTCTTGTTTTCTTGGAGTTTTCTCATAGGCATTCAGAAATTTCCTTATATAACTCCATTGTGGACAGTGTTCCGACAGCACATTTAAAAATTTTGTCAGTCATAGCAACTGAATAATATTTCATGGCTTAAATGTACCATTTTTAAAATTTATTGATTGGTTGATGGGCAACTGGGATGAACAGGTATCTCTGTAGTAAGATGTACATTCTCAGATATATGCCCAACAATGATATGTTTTTATCTTGTGATGGATCTAGTTTCGTCTTGGTGATTTCCACAGTATTTGTACCTGTCTGTATTCTCACTAGCAATGAATAAGTGTTCCCTTTTGTGCACATACACACCAGCATCTGCTATCATTTGTTTTCTTAATATTGGCCAATTAGTCTGAGGTATGCTGAACTCTCAAAGTAGGTTCAATTTGCATTTTCCCCGATGGCTAAGTATGTTGAATATTTTTAAAAGTCAGATCATCCATTTGTATTTCATCTTTGGAGAATTCTCTGTGTATTTCTATATCTCAAGTTTAATTGGTTTTTTTGTTTTCTTGATGTGCAATACTCTTTTTTTCTTTTTTAGTTTCTTTTTATTTTTGGTGTAGTATTCTAGATTCTAACTCTCTATCAGATGTATAATTGGTAAATATTTTTTCCATTCTATGAGCTGCCAGTTTGTTCAAATGGTGTCCTTTACAGAGCTTTTCATCTTCAAGAGGTACCATTTATGAATGCATGAACTTTTTAAGTGAAGGACCAAGTTTTGTATTACCTTTCAATAGCTTGTGACTGGTACAGGAAATTGGTGTAACACAGCAGGCATTCAAGAAGTACTTATATGACATTTTTTTTAACCTAGAGTAAATTAAAAAAAAACATTTTTTAATTTATATTTAAGAATATGAATAGATTTTTAATTGATCAAGGCACTGACACAGCATTAATTGAGTTAAAATACTTCTGAATTCATATGCTCAGACAACCAATTGTTAAGTATTATGTCATTTGGGAAATATGTGCATTTTTCAACACAAACTGCTTTGGTTATTAACAGATGTGTTTTTCTAGGAGAAATTAGTTTGTTTTTTCAGTAACAACCAATTTTCACTTTAGTTGAAATTGGCAAAAATGCCACAGGGAAGAATTGACATTTTCCAAGAGTTTCTGGAAAGTGCAGTAGTACCAAATGTCATCAAACTTGAGTTACATTGGGAATTATTCTGAACCACTCATGTACATGCTTGCAAAGTTTAATGTCAATCCTATTGGCATGACAAGTAGGGCAATCTTGTGTCTATAGCACCAGCCTGACTCTAATGTGACTGAGAATCATTTTCATTTCAATCAATCAAATACTTTAGGGTATATTTTATTGTGATAATGTTTCAGTAAAGTCTGTAAGGCTCAAAAAAAATTAAGGAGCATAATATCTACTCAGAAAATTATTCAGTCGAGATAATGGTCCAAAATTTACATAAATATATAAAAGAATAAGTTACAAGTCTAACATTACTGTATACTTGTGCAAAGCACTCTTTCAAGTCCATAGTTACATTTCATGAAAAGCAATCCTACATTAAATGAGAACTTCAGAAGACAACGTATTTTATAAATTGATGGCTTAAGAGTTCTGACAATAGCAGCTACAGTTCTGGAAAAGGACAGGATATAATACATTTGAAGGTGTCTAGACCTCTCAAGTCATAAATGAGCTATGAGCAAGCCACTTATGGATGAACTTTAGGTAAGTGCATCGGGATGGAGTGCTGGTCAGAGTCACAGCATATCAAATTTACAAATAAACCGAATTCAGTGTGAAATAGAACACACTAGTCAGTTAAACACCTAAAATATTAAAAATCAAAGTGTTTCCTTATAACTAGGGTCAGCACGAAAGTTTATCAAAAAATGTCTTTGTGCCAAAGTTATACATGTGTAATATGATAAGGGTGGGTGGCAGGACTACAGACAACTCTGAAAGTCAGGGTTATTTTACTGTCTTTAGCACCTGTTACTTAAACTGTTGAATCCTCGTTTTCTAATTTATAAAATAGAGTTAATAGTAATGGCAAAGGCAAAGCCTTTCATGAAGAATACAATACATATAAAATCCCCTACCGTAATTCTTAGAAAAATTACGGATATGGAACCATCAAGTATGTCCTTCATACATTTAAAGGTTTAAAAAAAGAAAAAAAAACCAAAAAACAAAAAACAGAAGCAAGCATAAATTAAAAAAAAAAAATACCAACAGTGCCAGGGAAGAGGCTCAGCAGTAGAGTACATAGAGCTCTATGCCAATGCTTTAAAAAGTAGTCAACATCTATCTGAAATGAAAAATTAACTTTATTTTTTCCCATGATTTTTTTAATATTAATGATTTATTATTATTGTTATTATTATCATCATTATTATTTACAATTTATTCACTCTGTATCCCAGTTGTAGTGCCCTCCCTCATCTCCTTCAGGTCCTACCCTCACTTCCTCTTCTTCCTCTATTCCTTTCCCCAAATCCACTGTTAAGGGAAGTCCTCCTCACTTTCTGTCCGATCCTAGACAATACGTCCCCTCAGGACTGCTTGGATCCTCTTCCTCTGTGGGCTGGCTAGGTCACCTCACCAGGGAGAAGTGAACAAGGAGCAGGCAACTAAGATATTATCAGAGACTGCTTCTTCTCTCCTTATTAGAGGACCCACGTGGAGACTGAACTATCTGTGGGCTACATCTGAGGAGGTCATTTAGTTCCTCTTTGTGGATGGTCTTTGGTTGATGCATCAGTCTCTGCAGCACTCACTGGGCCCAGCTTTTTTGGTATTATTGCTCTCCTTGTGGGGCTCCTGTCTCCTCCGAGTCATTCTTTATCCCCTTCTTCCAAAAGACTCCCTGCACTCTGTCCAACCTTTAGCTGTGAGTCTCTGCATCTGCTTCAATCCCTCTCTGGATGGAGCCTTTTAGAGGAGATCTGTGGTAGGTTCTTGTCCTGTTTCTTCTCTTCTACTGCTTCCTGTGCCTATGGTGTTTTCCCTTCTGAATGAGAGGGAAGCACCTGGTCTGCCTTGATGTTTAGCCTCCTTAGGTCTGTAGATTTTAGTATATTTCTTCTATATCACATGGCTAATATCCACTTATAAGTGAGTATATAACATGCGTATCTTTCTGCTTCTGGGTTACCTTACTCAGGATGATCTTTTCATCCATTTGATTGCAAATTTCATGATTTCCTTGTTTTTAGTAGTATTCCATTGGGTAACTATACCATAATTTGTGTAACCATTTTTCCGTTGAGGGACATCCAGGTTGTTTCCATCTTATCAAAAGCAATCTACAGATTCAATGCAATTCCCATCAAATTACCAACACAATTCCTTTACAGAACTTGAAAGAAAAATTCTCACCTTCATATGGAACAACAAGAAACCCAGAATTGCTAAAACAATTCTCTATAGTAAAAGATCTTCAGGAGGTATTTCCATCCCTGATCTCAAGATGTGCTATAGAGCAACAATACTAAAAACTGCATGGTACTGGCATAGAAACAGACTGGTGGATCAATGGAATCAAATAGAAGACCCTGACATAAATCCACATACTTATGGACACCTGATTTTTGACAAAGATTCCAAAACCATTCAATGGAAAAAAGATAGCGTCTTCAACAAGTGGTGCTGGTCTAACTGGATGTCTACATGTAGAAACATGGATCCATACTTATCACCCTGCACAAAACTAAAGTCCAAGTGGATCAAACACCTCAACATAAATTCAGACACACTAAACTGCTTAGAAGAAAAATTGGGGAAGAGGATTTAACACATTGGCACAGGTGACAACTTCCTGAACAGAACACTTACAGCACAGGCTCTAAGAGCAACAATCAATAAAGGGACCTCATGAAACTGAAAAGCTTCTGTAAAGCAAAGGACACTGTCTTCAGGACAAAACGACAGCCTACAGATTGGGAAAGAATCTTCACCAACCCTATATCTGACAGAGGACTAATATCCAGTATATATAAATAACTAAAAAAGTTAAACAACAACAAATCAAGTAATTCAATTAAAAATGGAGTACAGAGCTAAACAGAGAATTCTCAATAGAGGAACACGTAAAGAAATGCTCAACATCATTAGCCATCAGGGAAATGCAAATCAAAACAATCCAAAGATTTTACCTTACACCCATCAGAATGTCTAAAATAAAAAACTCAAGAGACAACACATGCTGGAGAGGTTGTAGAGAAAGGAGAACCCTCTTCCACTGCTGGTGGGAATGTAAACTTGTACAATCACTCTGGAAAGCAATTTGGCGCTTTCTCAGACAACTAGGAATAGTGCTTCCTCAAGATCCAGCTATACCACTTCTAGGCATATACCCAAAAGAGTCTCAAGTACACAAAAAGGACATTTGCTCAACCATGTTTGTAGCAGCCTTATTTGTAATAGCCAGAAGCTGGAAACAGCCCAGATGCCCCTCAGTGGAAGAATGGCTGCACAAATTGTGGTATATCTATACAATAGAATATTACTCAGCAATAAAAAAAACAAGGAAATCATGAAATTTGCAGGTAAATAGTGGGATCTGGAAAAGATCATCCTGAGTGAGCTGTCCCAAAAGCAGAAAGACGTACACAGTATATACTCATTCATATAGACATATAATATAGGATAAACTTACTAAAATCTATACACCTAAAGAAACTAATCAAGAGGGAGGACTCTTGCTAAAATGCTCAATCCCTATCTAGAAAGGCAAAAAGGATGGACATCAGAAGAAGGAGAAAACAGGGAACAAGTCAGGACCCTGACACAGAGGACCTCTGAAAGGTTCTGCCCTGCAGACTATCAATGGAGATGCTGAGACTTATGGGCAACCATTGGACAGAGTGCAGGGAATCTTATGTAAGAAGTGGGAAACAGTAAGTTCTCCAGAGGACAGGAACTCCACAAGGAGAGCAACAGAACCAAAAGTCTGAGCATAGGGGGTCTTTCCTGAGACTGATACCCCAACCAAGGAGTATGCATGGAGATAACCTAAGACCCCTGCACAGATATAGCCCATGGCAGTTTAGTTTCCAAGTGGGTTCCATTGTAATAGGAACAGAGACTGTCTCTGACATGAACTGATTGGTCTGCTCTTTGATCACCTCCTTTTGAGGTGGAAGCAGCATTACCAGGCCACAGAAAAAGACACTGCAGCCACTCCTGATTGAGACCTAATTGACTAGGATCAGAAGGAAGGAAAAGAAGACCTCCCCTATCAGTGTACTTAGGGAGAGGCATGCATGCGGAAGGTGGAGGAAGGGAGGGGTTGGGAAGGAAGGAGGGAGGGAACCACAGGGGGAATACAATGTGAATAGAGTGTAATTAATAAAGAATTAAAAAAAACTGTATTAAACAATTTGTAGACAGTGATACAAAAAATCAGGCATTTATATAAAGTTGAAATTGTTGGTTTTGAAATGCTATCAAATGCATACCACCATAGGTGGATAGCATTTCTGAGAACTATTTTCCTGCAGAAACATATGAGGTCCACACATCAGGGCATGTGAAGTTTGGTAAGAGCTGTTCCTGCCTGTAATTGGGGCACTGCACAGGAATCACAGCATCTAATTTTCTTTGCCAGCAGCGTGACAGCAGGCTACCACTTAGTATTCTCTGGACAAATGAAAGAATGATGAAGCACAGCTGTTCTGAAAGGGTGCCCAAAGAGGCAACTGAATGGGATGAATCCACAAAACGTCAAAGCACAACTTAGGGAACAGAGTGAAACTGTGTCAGCCACAAAGGACTAGTAGAGACTTGCAAAAAGCAAAAGAACACGTGGAAATTTGTCTTTAAAGGTTTTATTGAAAGTGTTATGTGGGCTACATTTTGGTTTGCTTAGACCTTGCTTCTCATTTAAGAGAACATTTGCTTTGCTCTTACAAAGGAAGCACAGGGTGTATATGCTCTAAAATGCCTTAATATATTGGCCTAGAGGAACTCTACTTTACACAACTCAAGTGGATTCAAGTTTAATATTACTGTAACTCTTATTACACATGTTTTAATATATGAAATAGTCATTAGATAACATTAGCTCTGTTAAATGATAATAAAAGGTTATGTCTTGATTTTATTATCATTTTGTATTGGTTCTTTGGGAATACGGTTTAATTAGATCTTTGAGAATTTAGACAAATGCTTCTAGTAGAAAGAATTTTGATCAAATTGTCTACCTCCTCCTCCACCCAGATCCCTCCCAGATCCCTCTTCACCACTTCCTTCCTCACCCAAATCTGTGCCTTCTTTTCTACCACTGAAACATAGTCAACCTACAATGGGTCACACTCTTTTAAATTTT
>REGO01000694.1:655200-695866 GCA_010120015.1 Rhombomys opimus | reverse complement strand
CTATAGCAAATCCACAGCTGAGTAAGCCTCCCTCGAACTGCTTGACGTACCTTACACAGCTGCTGTTTTTGCCTAAAGAGCAGGATTGCACATCATTGCAAATTCTGACCCTCTTTTGTTTCTGTGCAGAAAGCTGCAGAAACAGTGCTAGCATATTACTAGATGGATAAATTCATCCAGAGGACAAAGACAGACCTGGGAGTGTAATGAGAACATGAGGGTAACTTAGGTAGCAGAAAGCAAAGGAGCTAAGAATGCTATCACATTAGGTGCTTCTCAGTGCCAAAGACTACTGGTAAAAAGCAGAGAATTTGTTCTCTGAGGTCATCAAAAAGTCAAGAAAGAATTTGGTGCCTCTGTCACTACATGGTGAAATATGGTGAGACCGGGCTTTAAAGTAACAAATTTGGAAGTTCCCTGGTATAAGACAAAGCAAAATGCTGATATTTCAAACATACTGACTTAATTTGTGCTTCAAAAATGAAATGATATCGTGTCTGTCCTTTTGAATGAACATTGAGTATCTTTCCTGGGGTCTTCCTTCTTGTTTAGCTTCTTTAAGAGTATAGATTTTAGTAGTTTTATCATATATTATATGGAGATCTGATAGGCTAGAGTAGAATAGAAGGGAAGGAGGGCCTTCTCTATCAGTGGACTAGGGGATGGGCATAGGGGGAGGAGAAGAAGGGAGGGTGGGATTGGAAGAAGACAAGGGAGAGAGCCACAGCTGGGATACAAATTGAATAAATGACAATAATAAAAAGTCACCAAAAATGAAATGATATCAACTGTACATTTTTGAATAAGCATGGATAACCATGCTACATAAGGTCAATATTTATTAACCAATTATTGTTCACAACATCATAATAAAATGATGTGTAAATGCATACAAATGGCACAATATTTGGTACATATGCACATGAATATATTATACATATTGTATATAATGAAGAAGAGATGTCTCACTATGGCAAAAATCTGCCATTATTAATGGCTTGGGAAGCAGTTGTCTTTATCCTAATTGGACTAAGGTCTTCTGTTGACAAAGAGTACATGTCTAGGTTATGTTCCCCCAAAGTTTCAAACACTATCAAAATACAGTCTTCAGTTAAAGGGAGAAAAAGGAGATAAGAAGTGGAGAGGAGAGTAGCAGGGTTCTCTCACACTTAAGATAAAATATGGACCTCCCTTTAGAGAGGGGCAGGGAGGAGATGAGGAAAGGTGGGATTGGGAAGGAATGAGGGAGGGGGCTATAGGACGAATACCAAGTAAATAAACTGTACTTAATATAAAAATAAAAATTTAATTAAGAAATAAAAAATATTAAATATGTCTACATAGAGATAAAATGACTTTATCCATTTCTAGAAATTACAGTAAAAGTTCATGTCTTTATGTGGAGCATTTTGTGTGTGTGTGTATGTATGTTAAGCTCAGTCTCATTTGCTTAACTCCTTATCTAAGTACCTTTTCATCAGAATGAATAACTATCTTTTTGTCTTGCTTTAATTTCTTGAAAGATGATCTGAGAACTCTAATACCTGAAATGTCACCCTGGAAGGGAGAAGCATCAAATTTCCCTCTGTTCTTTAATATTTCCTTCTTTCTCATCATTAGATCATGTATTGCCCACAGTACAAAGTGGGTGTTTAAGATAAGTTGTTGTTTTCCTACTCTTAATTCAGCTCTGTCCCTGAGCTCAGTGGTACCATTGACTCCAAAGATTCAGGTATTTTATCCACCACCAGTTTGAACTTTCCTTATTTGGATACAGAATAGACATAAGGGCTCTTAGTTTTTAGCAAATGTCTGAATTCTCTAGAATGCAGCCACTGTCATTTCTCATTTTGTTCCTCTGAGGAAGAATATGATGGCAATCCTCTATGTTCAAAGAGCTGATATACTATTGAAATTACCACAATAAGATAATGACACACATTGACAAAAGTCAGCTGCATAGGTTACTTTCTCCCTGATTTTCAAATAGTAGCCCCAAAATATCCTCTTTAGTAATATCATCAGCCATAAATATTAAGGGTTTTTAATCATTTAAATCACACATACCAAGCTTTAAAGGCAACAATAAAACCCAACAGCAACAAAAGCAAGCCCTCACTTTATTTTCGTGATTCTAGTTAGTCAGAAGTCATGTAATATACATACATACACAGTCAATATTTCCCATCTGTGCATATGTTCTGCTTCCTCAATATAATAAATGACCAACTCTTAAATGAATAAAATATTAAAACCAAGCAGAGATGTCTTGTCATAGAAAAAGGTGTTTGATAAGGCCACAATCAAATTTATTATCAGAAACTTTGCAGAATAACATCCAACTCTCAAAACAAACAAATAAGATAAAATGATTGTTAGCCAAAAATCAGTTAAGCACTGGGAAATATGAACAAAAGTCAAAAAATAGTTCAAATATGCTTTATCTTCTTCAGCTAAGTTTAATCCAGTACAAGTCTACTAACTCATCAGTACATACATAACTCAGGAAAATCAACCAAAGTTATGTGGCCCACACTCACATTATAAAATTCTCCTTTTTACCTTTATGGAACATTTTTTGTTGCATGATGGTGTAACTTTGTTTAAAATGCTCAAAGGAGAAAAAAAGCATATCTTTGGGAGATATAGTTGATTTTACACATTTTTTTTTCTCATACCAACCCACTTCTGGAACTGAGATGCTCAATTTGGTAGCATTTATCCAGTGGTACCAATGTTGAAACATATTTGTTTTCACTAAACTCTACCACTTGCATAATTTATTTCAGTTTTTATAGTCTAACTTAATAGCTTATTAATTGTGAAAGACTTGAATGAAAGTGCTATTCAAATCCTATATAAATATCATCAGCTACTGGACACTCTCTGAGCTTCGTGTTTCTCCCTAAATACATGGTTCACACTGGTGAGACAAGAGAGCTGACAAAGTCATGAGCAACTGAATGTGAAACACTTTCACTAAGGTATTTGTGGGGAAATTGTGTGTGTGTGTGTGTGTGTGTGTGTGTGTGTGTGTGAGAGAGAGAGATGAGGGGAGTAAAAATGTAAAACCTTAGCTATGTTTTTTTATTCTGTCCCCTTCATGTGTTCTCCTTTAAGTACAAATCAGAAGCACTTAAAAGTAGAAGGGTCCATGGGCTTTATCCAAGCACTTCATTAAACTATATCACCAGACACTGTATTTATTAGGAATTTCCTAAGCCTTCGTTCTCTGGGATATGAAGAACTACCCTGGCACTTTTTTGGCAGGAAAGTGACTATGCAACCCACAGAAATACTTAGTGAGCCAGAAGGGCAAGCCCATATACTCAGATGACTTTTTAAAATAGAGAAAATGAATCCTAAGTGCTAAAATCCTATCTAGAAATAAGTAAAATAATAAAATAACAACTATTATTAATCCAATCTGTTACCAGAAGATGATTAACTATCATTTTACTGGAAGAAAGGCTCATAATACCATATGCTTTTAATAATACTTTCTTAGTTCTATAGTGAGAAATTATTTTCCCAGATCACCACTTCATAGTAATATAGTCCATTATATAGTAAACCTTCTTGGGATACATAGAAAATGCCCTCACCTCTATCCATTACCACAATCAATAAGAAGTCCATTGCTTTTTAAATGGTGGCTACAATTATTGGAATATTTCAAAGTGTGCATTTTTCTGTGGCTTCTGTAGATCATTGTAGTAATATTTTACCATTTTAGTGGGTAAAAATGAATTTACTTCAATTTAGAGTTTCAAATTTTTCTTCTTCTGGATAAGATGAGCTGGTCATATATATGGAAAGATCATGTTGCCAATGGAAAATTTTCAACTTGCCAGTGTGCTTTAACTGCCTCTTTGATCACCTCCCCCTGAGGGGGGAGCAGCCTTACCAGGCCACAGAAGAGGACAATGCAGCCACTTTTGATGAGAACTGATAGACTAAGATCAGAAGGAAGGAGAGGAGAACCTCCACTATCAGTGGACTTGGGGAGGGGCATGCATGCAGAAAGGGGAGGGAGGGTGGGATCAGAAGGGGAGGATGGAGGGGCTTATGGGGGGATACAAAATGAATAAAGTGTAATTAATAAAAAAATAAAAAAGTTAAAAAAAAGAGAAACACAAAATTGTAGTATGAAGAAAGACAAAGGTTTCATAAAATCGTAGGCCCTGTGTGTTGAGATTGGTTTATCCCTGCACTTGGGAATTAAAGGCTGGATGATCAGGAGCTGCAAAGGCCCCTCATGCTCTAGCAGATACTTTCTCAAAAATCAAAAGAGAAATAAATGAAAATAATCTCCAATTTTGTTTAAAAAATTAAACATTTGTATCATTTGAATACTGATACTGAGCTGAGTTATTTTATTAACTCTATTGGATAATATTTTATAGATTTTTATAGCCTACATATAGGTATATAGAGTGTTTTATTTCTTTAGAATTATGTAATACATGTAAACATTGCAATAGTTTACCAAAACATGAGCATAGCAACTTGAGCACAACAACAACAACTCCCCCCCACCCGCAAAAAAAGAAGTCAATAAAGACTGGTCTCTTTAATCTTCACCTGAGTAAGAACTTTTCAGAGCTAGTATCATCTTCCTTTATGACCACCACAGTATTTGGCTTGTAGATGAGAGAGGCATTATTTCATTCAGAAGATATGTTATGACCAACTTAGATATTCCAGAGAAATTCAACCTTACGAATTACCTTAGATTTCTATTGCTTTTACTTGTTCAATCACAACTTTTCAGTAAGAAGGAGGAGAAATTTGACTCTTATATTAAAAGTTGTGAATAAAAGAATAGTTAGGAGAGAAACATTTTCTACTTGAATCTGGTGATTTGCTTCTTCTGTCTTTTTATTTCTCCCTAGCTAGCCACAAAAGTTAACAGAACATTTGGTAGTGTAATTAAGCATGCATAGGGATTCCCATATGCAACTGGTCTCTCATGATCACAAGTGGAATTGAAATCAAAACCTGAATCTCTTCCTAGTAAGAATGTCTTTGAGAGGGCTCTGCCAAGGAACAACACAGCAGGGAACCACTCACTCTCCGCGTCTTTATTCTCTCACTTCTGCTGTCAGCAATAAGCTCCCATTTCCCTTTTGAAAGACTCCAGGTGGCAAAGTATACAGTTTAGCTCTTCAGTGAATGACACTTTTGTTTCTTTCAATCTGTATTTTCTTAGACATAAATTTTACTGTATATAAACATTAATACTCAGAATACCTAGTAGGTAAGACATTGTTTATTGTTCTCATAGTAGGTAGACATTGATTATTCCATGAGATTTAATTTTAGAAAATAAACTATGTTCAGTTTTGATGTCCAGAGATATTCATTCTTTACAGTGAGAAATGTCATTTGGTTCGTCCACAATATACATGAAGACACAGAGGTAGATATAGATGACTTAGTGTTGGAAATGCTCAGTCTATCTTGTTTTTTATTCTATACAAATGCACATGTATGTATAAGGCACATATCAGTAACCTTAATCAAGAAGTCATCTGTTGTTACTGTTTTTCATTTGTTCTTGGCTTTGTTTATAGGTATTAGTTTGCTTGAAATTGCAGCTGATTTCCTACAATGACATACATTTTGTCATGTTCTACTTGATGAAACTCATCCCTATTTCTGCCTCCTCTAGATTGTGGTAATAGAATGGCTTCTTTGGGTAGAATAAAAAAAAGAATAATAACCACTTTCAATTCTACTCTGACCTGCTCCTGACCAAGGCTGGCTGGGTGGCTGAGCCAACTGTAAGACTGAGGTTTGATGGTTCGTTCCAGTTGTATCCCTTCATGATCTGGCAGAAGATTGAGAAAGTGCTCTAACGCAAGCAACTCAATTGGATTGACCAAGAGTAGTATATGAAATGAAAAGAAATATAGGACATCCTGCAGCATACCTTCTAATAATACAACCTCGCTAAGAAATCTGAGTGCTAAGGATGAAAGCTTGGGTGCTGGAATCAGTACTCATGTTAACATGGTTATTTTTGATGTATGCCAACAGCCTGATTGTGAGGGAAAATGTCAATGTTTCAAGGACTGCAAGGATCTACTGGCACTGGCTTCACTTTTCAAAGAGAAATCTTTAAAGATAATGCAATAATTCCCCATTATTTCCTTTTAAATATTTGTGTCAGCCACGTATATACACCAAGTCCAATGCAGCTCAAAAATTGAATCTTAAAGAAGTCATTATATTTGCTTGATTGTCACTTTATGTTTATAGAGGTTAAACTTGTTTCTCAGATTTTATTAGTCAGCTGTCATTCTGTTCACAACAGACTATACATACAGAGAAAATGTTATGTAGATCAGGATAAAATGCTAAAAAATATTTATTGGAATTGAAAGCTACTTCTCAGTATTTGGTATTTGATGTATCTGATGAAGAGTGAAAAAAAAGTTAAAATGACTATCATTATTTTATTGACTTACCTTTTTCCTTTATAGATTTACTCATTAAGGTTTGCTTTTTCTACTTCAAACATTTTTGAAAAGCAAATGCTAAATATTCCACAAATGCAGGTTCAAAGCATACAATGCTATAAGAAACACTTAAATGTGAAGGTCCTCATCTGTAAATAATATATGCAGCAAGTCTCTCATTTTAGATTTCCTCAAATGGCCTGACTATTTTTAAAAAAGTACAAAGAGAAGCACCCAACCCAAACCCACTACAAAACATAAAAGCATTTCCCTCAGGTCCATTAAATCCAGCTGCTTTTGCCTCAGTGCTATTTCACTTTCTTTGTGAGTGCTATTGGCTTAACCAGAATCCTGAACAATATAAGGGGCTTTATGATGGCAGAGGAATCAAACAAAATTACTGTTCACTTTAATGATTCTCAGGGATTTTAACATGTCATTTTGACAAGTAGTTAGGGCAACTGCCTTGCAAACTTAGAGTAAATAAAGTTATCTATCCTACTCAATATATTTTGTAGAAAAAGTAGAAATAATGCAGTATCAGTCTTCTGCTGACATTGTTCTACTGAGGATAAAATAGAAAGTGTATCAGACCTAAACTCCGGACCTTCTAACTGATAATATTAAAAAAGAATAGTGAACAGTAGTTTCATATAGGCAACTCTAATTAAATATAGTGTGTAAAAAAAGAGAAAGAAAAGAAAGAAGGTAGGCAACAAGAAATGAAGGAAGGAAGAGAAGAAGGAAGGAAATAAGAAAAGGAGAAAGAAAGAGGAGAGTGAAAGTAGGAGGAAAATTTTGAAAGGAAGGGGAACAGTATCAGGTTTGGAAAGAAGGATAAAAGAATACTACACTGTCTAGATACATGAAGTTGTCAAAATGTTAAAATCAAAATAATAAGTAAATTAAATACAAAGAAGAATTGCAGAATAGTCCAATTATAAAGTCTGTACCAAGTTAGTATTTTTAAAACAACTTAAGTATACCATGTGCACAGAAGTACTCAAAGAGTGTCCCAAGATGACCCCACTCATATGATGACCATACTTAAATATATTTTATTACTTATATCTAAAACTTCTCCCAAATGTCTACTTTTTTTTCAACACAGACACCATCCTGATATTGATATCTAAAGCTGATTGTCAACTTAACGGGATGTAGAATCAAGTAAAATCCAATATTCTGGGTATTTATTTGATTGATATTCTTTTTTAATTCATTTACTTATTCATCTTACATCCAGATAGTGGTCCCATCCCTCCTCTCCTTCCAGTCACACCCTTCTTCTCTCTATTCCCATCCTTCCTCCCCTATTCTTCATATAAGGAGACCCACCAAAACCCACCCACACCAGCTCATTAAGTCACATCAGGATTGACCACATTTTTCCCCCATGGTCTGGCAAGGCAGCCCTGCCAAGGGAAGAGTGACCTGAAAGAAGTTGACAGAGTCCATGTCAGAGACAGCTACTGCTTCCCTTACTAGGGCACCCACAGGAAACCTGACCTGCCCATCTGCTACAGCTGTGCAGGGGGCCCAGTTCCAGTCCAGGTATGGTGCTTGCTTGGTGCTACAGTCTCCTCTGGGCCATATTGGTTGGGTCTGTTGGTTTTCTTGTGGAGCTCCTGTCCCCTCTGTGTCCTTCTACCCCAAACCCCAATTTTTCCACAAGGCTCCCTGCATTCTGCCTAATGTTTGGCTGTAGGTCTCAGCATCTGTTTTGATTCAAGGCTGGGTGGAGCCTCTCAGAGGACATCTATGCTAGAGTTCTCTCTGTGAGCATGGCAGAATACTGTTAGTAGTGTCAGGGGTTGGCTATCTTCCACAGGTTTAGTCTCAGGTTGGGCCAGGCATTGGTCAGCATTGCCTCAGTCTCTGCTCTATTTTTATCCCTGTGCATCTTCTTAATCAGATTACTACAAGCTGGAAATCCCACCTTAAATATGAGGAGCACCCTCTGGTAGCAGCCCAGACAAAAGTGCAAGAAAGAAAAAAAAAATCACTTTCAACCTACTTTCTCCTATTCTCAACTGGTAAATGCATCTATCCTCAGTTATAGCATTCCTTTACTGATGTTATGATAAGTTTCTTTGACATTCCGAAGTAGACAGTGTGAATTTGGTGGTAGAACCAAGGAGGTTTAGTGGTTAAAAATAATTTTAACCATAGAAGAAGATCTGGTGTTTTGATGTGAGAATTTTATCAACCATTGCTTGCTAATATGAAACAATAAAGAGTTTAAAGTGATAAGTGAATATTTTAGAGTATATTTATTTCAAATTCTGTGCTGAAGGTAGCTTGTATGAGATGAAGATCATTTTTTTTTACTTTTATTAGTTACATTTTATTCACTTTGTGTCCCTCCATAAACCCCTCCCTCCTCTCCTCCTAATCTTACCTTTCCTCCCCCTTCTCCACACATGCCCCTCCCCAAGTCCACTGATAGGGGAGGCCCCCTCTCCTTCCTTCTGATCTTAGTCTATCAAATCTCATCAGGAGTGGCTGCATTGTCATCTTCTGTGGCCTGGAAAGGCTGCTCCCCTCTCAGGGGGAGGTGATCAAAGAGCAGGCTAATCAGATTATGTCAGAGGCAGTCCCTCTTCCCATTACTATGGAACCCACTTGGGCAGTGAAATGCTATGGGCTACATCTTTGCAGGGGTTCTATATTATCTCCATGCCTGGTACTTCGCTGGAGGATAAGTCTTTGAAAAAACCGCTGTGTTCAAATTTTCTGGTTCTGCTGCTCTCCTTGTAGAGTTCCTGTTCTCTCCAGATCTTACTATTTCCCACTTCTTTCATAAGCTTCCCTATACTCTGTCCAACAGTTGATCATAAGTTTCAGCATCTGCTTTGATTGTCTGCAGGGCAGAACCTTTCAGAGGCCCTCTGTGGCAGGTTCCTAACTTGTTTCTTGTTTTCCTGTTCTTCTGATGTCCTTCCTCTTTGCCTTTCAGGATGGGGACTGAGCATTTTAGTCAGGGTCCTCTGTCTTGATTAGTTTCTTTAGATGTACAGATTTTAGTAGATTTATCCTATATTATACGTCTACATGAGTGACTAAACAAAACTAAAGTCCAAGTGGATCAAAGACCTCAACATAAAACCAGATACTCTAAATTAGTTAGAAGAAAAAGTGGGGAAGACCCTAGAAACTCATTGGTACAGGAGACAACTTCCTGAACAGAACACCAACAGCACAGGCTCTAAGAGCAACAATCAATAAATGGGACCTCATGAAACTGAAAAGCTTCTGTAAAGCAAAGGACACTGTCATCAAAACAAAACGACTGCCTACAGATTGGGAAAGAATCTTCACCAACCCTTTATCTGACAGAGGGCTAATATCCAGTATATATAAAAAACTAAAGAAGCTGAAAAGCAACAAACCAAGTAATCCACTTAAAAAATGGGGAACAGAGCTAAACAGAGAATTCTCAAAAGAGGAATATTGAATGTCAGAGAAACACTTAAAGAAATGTTCAACTTCATTAGAAATGTTCAACCCATCAATGCTATGGGTCTAGGTTAGTTGACTCTGCCATCAGGGGAATGCAAATCAAAAGGACCCTGAGATTGCACCTTACACCCATCAGAATGGGCAAGATAAAAAACTCAAGTGACAACACATGCTGGAGAGGTTGTGGAGAAAGGGGAACCCTCCTCCACTGCTGGTGGGAATGTAAACTTGTACAACCACTCTGGAAATCAATCTGGTGCATTCTCAGACAATTAGGAATAGTGCTTCCCCAAGATCCAGCCATATCACTCCTGGGCATATATCTAAAAGAGGCTCAAGTACACAATAAGGACATTTGCTCAACCATGTTTGTAGCAGCTTTATTTGTAATAGCCAGAAGCTGGGAACAACCCAGATGCCCCTCAACTGAAGAATGGATGCAGAAGATCAATTTTTGAACTGTCTTTAGCATTGTTTTTAAGTATTTCCAGTCTACTGAAATCATTGTAGATAAAATAGTTAAAGTGTGTTGCAACATTTCAAACAGTTTCTGCCCCATTACTGCACTCTGTGAATAGATGAGTAATGTTTACTTCTTACCATTTTGTGGAACAATATTTATCTGGCAAATACACTTATCTGTAGATTCGCATTTTATGTTAGACATATTTGATTTCAACATCTCTTTTTTAAAATTAATTTATACATTTGTTCACTTTGTATCCCAAACATAGCCCCTTCCTTCCTCTCCTGCTGGGTTCACCCTTTCTCCCTCTTCCCCAATTTTCTTTCCTGTATTTCTCAAAAAAGGTAGCTTCACCCATCCACCTCAACTCAACAAGTCGCATTACTAATGATCAGGATCCTCTTCCTCAGTGGCCTGGTGAAGCAGCCCAACTAGAGAAAGTGATTGAAAAGCAGGGAACAGAGTCCGTGTCAGAGACCAGTTCCCATAAAGCCTGAGTTGCGGAAAAGCTTCCATAAATTAGAGGATACTGTCACTACATCAAAATGGGGGTCTACACATTAGGAAAAGATCTTCAAGAATCCTATATCTGACCAAAGTACTTTTTTTATTGATGATGTTTTTATTTTTTCACTTTATATCCTGCCTCCTCCCTCCTCCACTCCTGGTAACATCCTCCCACATTTTTACCCCATTTCCTACACCCTGCTCCTTAGAAGAGGGGAGAGCCCCAGCCCCACCCCCACCCCCACTCCCACCCCCACCAACCCACCCAAACATCAAGTCGCATCAGGACTAAGCATAACCACTTCCACTAAGGGCAAACAAGACAGCCCAGCTAGGGGAAAATGATCCAAAAGCTGGGAATAGAGTCCATGTCAGAGATATCCCCTGCTCCAATTGCTAGGGATCCCTCATGAAGACCAAGCTGTACATCAGCTACATATGTGTAGAGAGCCTAGATCCAGTCCATGAATGCTATTTGGTTGGTGGTTCCATCTTTGTGAATGCCATGCACCTAGGTTAGTTGACTCTGTTGGTCTTCTAGGGGATCCTTGACACCTCTAGCTCCTCCTATCTTTTCCCAAACTCTTTCAGAAGACTCCTTGAAGTCTGCTGAATGCTTGGCCATGAGTCTCCAATATGTTTCTATCCCCTGCTAGGTGGAGCCTCTGAGAGAACAGTTATGCGAGGCTTCTGTCTGCAAGCATAGCAGGGTATCATTACTAATGTCAGTAGTTGGCTCTCTCCAATAGAATAGGTCTTCCATGGAAAGGCTACTCCCTGAATCTCTGCTCCATCATATCTCTGCACATCTTGTGGGCAGGGTAAATTTTAGGTCAAAGGTTTTCTGGGTAGGTTGGTTCCTCTTCCCTCTGGTGGAAGTTATGCCTATCTATAGGAGGAGGCTACTTCAGTGTCCATAGCCCGTACTGCTAGGAATCTCAGCTAGAGTCACCTTCATATCCACCCAGGAGCCTACTCTGTTGCAGGTCTCCAGCTTGTCCCAAAGATGCTTCCACATCAGTTTCTCTTCTCTTTTCCTGTATCCAGATCCCTGTATCCCAACATCTGACCCTCACTTTTGTTCCTCTTAGTGTAAACATATATTTAAAAAATTGTCTAAAAAATGTGAGACAACTTGTTATTGTAACTTAATAATATGACTTTCATAGAGCCTCTTCTGACATAAAATGGAGGGAAATCATTGGTATTGGCAACATGTTATTTTTTTTTTCTTAGTATGCAGCACAGATAGCCTTGAACTTAGGGTCTTTCACCTTAGCCTGTAAACTCAGCCTTCAGAAGCAGCTTCTCAAGCAAGGACACCAACTTAGAGATCTGATGCTTTAAATTTTCTTGTGTTATGATGCCTTGAAAAGACACATCATGTCTATTGGTGACATAAGTGTTGATCTCATGTTTAGGCAGTCCTATCTGTGATAGTCTAAGGATATAGACTCTGATATTTGTAAAAGACACAATCACACAACAAACTTCTTGATGCTTTGCTCTTACAGCCTCTCATGCCTCTTCTGCACTATTCCCTGAGAACACTGTTTTGTAGCTATATCCACTGGGAGTGCCTGGATATGGTTCTCTATACTGAGCTCCATCTTTTTCAAAGATAAGTTTCCATGATGAATACACACACACATATATACACATACATACATATATGGGTGTGTGTCTAAGGGAAATCTTAACAGGCCTCAACCCAACTCAAAGAACTTCAGCAAGGAAAGAATGCTGATAATTGAAAAAATAGTCTTCCCCAGGAAACACATACCAATTGGTTACCCAATACCAAATGGTCAGCATGAAAAACATATAAGTAACAATATAGAGACTGATCAATTTATATGTGTGTATATGTATACATATGTATTTATTATGTATATATTATGTATAATATATATGCATACAATAACAATTAATGAAAAAATAAGCCAGGGATTTGAAATAGAGTAAAGAGGGTTGATGGGAGATTTTACAGGGAGGAAAAAACTAGGAAGTAATGATGTAATTATAAGCTAAATAATGTAAAAGTAAAAACAATACTGTCACAAGTTCTAATAATAGTATATTGCTTCTTAATAATTAATAGAAACTTTAAAAATTTTGTATACCCACAGAGGGACACTGAAAGGCTCTACCCTGCAGGGTATTGAGGCAGATGCTGAGACTCATAGCCAAACTTTGGGCAGAGTGCAGGGAATCTTATGAAAGAAGTGGAAGATAGTAAAACCTGGAGAGGACAGGAGCTCCACAAGGACAGCAACAGATCCTAAAAGTCTGGGCCCAGGGGTCTTTTCTGAAGCTGATACTCCAGCCAAAGACCAATCATGGAGATGGCCTGTAACCTCTGTATAGAGGTTGCCTATGGCAGTTCTGTATCCAAGTGGCCTCCATAGTAATTGGGACAGGGATTGTCTCTGACGTGAACTGATTGGCCTGCTCTTTGATCACCTCTCCCTGAGGAGGGAGCAGCCTTACCAGGCCACAGAAGAAGATAATGCAGCCGCTCCTGATGAGACCTGATAGACTAAGATCAGAGAGAAGGGGAGGAGGACCTCCCCTATCAGTAGACTGTGAGAGGGACACATGGGTGAGGAAGAGGGAGGGGAGGAGGGAGGAAGGTACAGGGGGATATAAAGTGAATAAACTGTAATTAATAAAAATAAAAATAATTATAAAAATTATGTTCAAGATATTCTGCTTTCCATATTTAAGGTAGGCCAAAAGGAAACCCAGGGAAAGTTATTAAAATTCATGAAATTTAGGACAATCAAAGAATACAGTTCTTCTATAAATACCCTCCAATTACTTGGCTATCTGTAACTTAATGGAGATATTGTATTTTTGCAATAATTTTCCCTCCCTTCAATCATTTTAATGTACCCCAAATTAGAACTCAAATCTTTAAATATATCCTTAAAATCCATGAAATAGGTTTTATATCTAAGTTTCATTTATTTTTAGCTGAACATAAAATTTTATTTTATTATTAATATGTATTCATTTTCTATGGTATTAGGTTCCATAAGGACAACTTCTTACTTTTATATAATATGCTTTAAGTATATTAACACACATCTTCTGGGCTTCCTTCTTTTTTCCCCAATTTCTCCATCCCATTAATGACCACTATTTTTAGCCTAAGAGAACTGTAGATTTACAGGTAGCTGTGTTTGAGCACCTCCCAATTACTACTTTATTACATAACAGTGCAGTTTCACACCAGAATATTGGCATCAGCTGTGACAATTTAGATGATTCGCATCAGGAAATTTGTTCATTGTTTTTGGTAAGTATATATTCAGGCTTTAAGAAAGTTCAGCTGTGGTTTGGAGAGATAGCTCAGAGGTTAAGAGCACTGGTTGCTTTTCCAAAAGGTCCTGAGTTCAATTCCCAGTCAACCACATGGTGGCTCATAACCATCTGCAATGAGATCTGGTGCCCTCTTCTGGGCTGCAGCTTCACTTGTAGGTAGAACATTGTATACATATTAAATAATAATAATAATAAAAATAAAAAGTGAGCTGCTTTTCCAGGGTGACCGTTTTTGGCCTTTGTCTTTGTTTTTCACATGGGACTGAAGGAGAGCTTGAATGAGTCAGCATCCTCCCACCTGCTCGGTGTTCTGACAGTTTTACTTTAACCCTTCTGAGAGCAGATCATATTCTAGTATTATTTAAGCACTTACGTTTCTTTTATCTAAGTATGTCATCTATTTTTTAATTATTGCTTTTTGTACATTCACCTTAGTAAAATGACCATTTCTGATGGCACTTCGTTAAAAAAAAAACCAAAACTTACCCTTTTTTTTTTTTGAAAAAAAATCCTTAAACATTATATATGTTGAAATTCAAGACAATAATATTTTTGTTGGAAATATGCCATGTTATAATTGCTCCGTATCCATAGCTTGTCTTCATATTGTCATAACAGTACTTTGAAGAACCAAAATTTGAATACAATGAAATTTAAATCACATACTTCGCCTTTTATGCATTTTTCTTTCATTACCAAATTAAAAACTGTTTAAGAAGTCTTTGAGATTCAAGAGATTGTCCTATAGTTTTTAATTTTACAAGTCTCTCGTCAATATTTGTTAACTTCAAAAAAACTGTGAGACCAATTGAGGGCTTGGCTATTGTTAATTTCTCCAGTGCTATTTATTGCTGAAGATATTCTTTCTTTTAATATCTTGTAAAAGTTAATTGGGCATGCTAAGAGTGATCTGTCCCTTGGTTCACTATTCTGATACGCTGAACTCCATAATCGCCACCTCTGCCAAATGGCAGTTGGGTTGTTCTAGCTCCCTAAACACATCCTACAATGGGTGCATTGTTTTCTCATGTTACAAAAAAAAAAAAAAAAAAAAAAAAAAAAAAAAAATCCATGAGGTTCAGGAAGTCTAATCATCTCACAAAATCTTTTTGAACATCTGTAGAAATAATAGCCCTAATATTCTTTAAACATAATTTTTTGGCATAAAACTTGTTAGGTTTTTAAAAAATATTCTTTCCCTTTGTTGGAACATAAATGTACTTTTTTATTTAATGTGTGCATTGTAATTGCTACATAGGGAGATGAAATGGATTTTGAGTCTGGTATATTTTTAATCACATCACTTGGGAGATACAGGCCCATAGATTACTGTCAGTTTTCAGCCAGATTTCTTGATATAGTGAGATCCAAACTGACCAGGGCTACATTGTGAGATCCTGTTGCAGCAATCAAAAATTGCCTTTTGATTATTTACCTTTTAAGATCGGAAATTATTGACTTAGTTTATAGTTCTAAGTGACCTGTGTGTGAGTGAAAGAGAGTAGGAAATACTGCTATCATACCATTTGCAAGCAGAGCTTGTATCAGTTTTTTTATACATGCATGCCATATATTTGTCTAGCTAACCATGAATTATTAGATGATAATATTTACTTAAAAAGGTGATAATGTGCATCTTAGCCTTACTCCAGAGTTTAGGAACAAAACGATTCAGTCTTTAAATACAAATTTTGGTATTACCTATTTCTGCTTTGCAATGTACATTATCACATTGAATGAGGCCTCCTTTACTTCTAGTTTCTGATAAGTTTAAAGATGAATACGAGTGGAACTTTTCAAACGTAATTTTTATATTGACATGCTCACATGATTTTTTCTTCAGTTTGTTAATATGATATGAAGCATTGATTTTATGTATCAATCCAATGTTTTGTGCTAAAATATAACTTATTTTTATGTTCAGTTTTTAAATGCAGTGTATTTTATTTTTTATCTTTCATTTTTCTGTGATAAAGTCTTATTCTGTAGTGCAGGCTTACTCGTGTCTTTGCTAAAGTTTTCATTTCAAGGTGGTTCTCATAAAATGCCTCTAGGTCTGTATGTTCTTTTTCTATGTTGTGGAAAATTCTTCATATGATAAGTGACACTTCTTCAGTTGCTTGGTGGAATTGCTTAGAGACTCTTGAAACTACTTAGAGATTTTTTTTTCAGCTCCCTAAATCTATATGGTTATATATTTTATCAAATTTGAGAACTTAAAAAAATATTTATTTATTTATTTATTTATTTATTTATTTATTTATTACAATTTATTTGCTTTGTGTCCTGGCTGTAGCCCCTTCCTCATCTCCTGCCAGTCCCACCCACACTCCCTGTTCTCTCCCTCCTTGGTCCACCTATAGGGGAGGTCCTTCTCCCCTTCTATCTGACCCTGGCCTATCAGGTCTCATCAGGATTGGCTGTACTGTCTTCCTCTGTGGTCTGACAAGGCTGCACTTCCCAAGGGGAGGTGATCAAAGAGCCAGCCACTGAGATTATGTCAGAGACAGCTCCTTCTCCCTTACTAGTGAACTCACTTGAAATCTGAGCAGCCTGTGGATTTCCTCTGAGCAGGAATCTAGGTCCTCTTCAAGATCCAGCTATACCACCCCTGGGCATATATCCAAAAGATACTAAACCATAGAACAAGAACATTTGCTCAACTATGTTCATAGAAGCTTTGTTCATAATAGCCAGAATTTGGAAACAACCTACATGCCCCTCAACTGAAGGGTGGATAGAGAAATTGTGGCACATTTAAACAATGGAATACTAATCAGCAATTAAAGTCAAGGAAATTGTGTGATTTGCAGGCAAAAAGATGGAACTAGAAAATATCCTGAGTGAGGTAACCCAGAAGCAGAAAGACACATATGGTATATACTCACTTATAAGTGGATATTAGGCATATAATATAGGATAAACATACTAAAATCTATAGTCCTAAAGAAGCTAAACAAGGAGGAGATTAGGGAAGAGGCTGAAACCTCACTCAGAAGGACAAAAAGGATAGACATTAGAAGTAGGAGAAGACAAGAGAAAGGACAGGAGCCTTCCACAGGGAGCCTCTGTAAGACTCTACCCATCAGGGTACGGAAGCAGATACTGAGACTCATAGCCAAACTTTGGGCAGAGTGCTGGAAACCTTATGGAAGAAGAAGACAGGAAGACCTGGAGGGGACAAGAACTGCTCACAGAGAACAACAGAGCCAAAATCCTGGGCCCAGGGAGTTCTGAAGAGACCTATTCTCCAACCAAGGACTATGCATGTTGAGGACCTAGAGCCCCTGTTCAGTTTCTAAGTGGATTCTCTAGTAAGGGGTACAGGGGCTGTCTCTGACATGAACTCAGTAGCCAGCTCTTTTATCACCTCCCCCTGCGGGGTGTAGCCTTGCCAGGCCACAGAGGAAGATGATACAGCTAGCCTTGATGAGACCTGATAGGCTAAGATCAGATAGAAGGGGAGAAGGTCCTCCCATATCAGTGGACTAGGTAAGGGGCACAGGTGGAGAAGAGGGAGGATGGGTGGAACTTGGAGGAGATGGAAGGGGCTACAGCAGAGATTCAAAGTGAATAAATTGTAATAAATAGATAAACGAATAAATAAACTATTGAAAATAAACAATAAAAAACTCAAGGAGATGAATTTTCCAACATTTAATAATTTCACCAAACATGATATTAGGAATCTTTTGATTATTTTACACTATCACAGTAAATGTACACTCACTTCAGCTGATTATAGTTCTACTATACACTAGCCTAATTTCAGGAGGACTATGATGCTGGTTAGGGTAGTATTGAAAGTTTTTTTAAGTTAAGTGTTTTCAATTTATTTATGTTATTCTTCTGGAAAAAAACCACAATATTTGATTACCTCATAATGACTTTTTCTGCTACCTGAAAGTAAGACAGAATTGAAATCTCAATTTAAATTTCTGTTTATACATTTAAAACTAGTTTTCCCTTCATTGAGCATGTACAGATATACATTAAAAGTTGAATTCCCAATAAAGTAAAAATTGGAAGATAAACTGTATTTATAACCATGTAAATAATTACCCAGTGACTGTATATAGTATCGGGAACTTGTCTTTCATCACGGGGCTAAAAGGTTTTCCAATTTCTGTAGTCAGAAATTAAATACATTCTATCCCATAAGTGTGCAGATTTTATTAATTATTTTTTTATAATTCTGTCATTCTCCAAAGCATTTCATTCTTACTACTAAATTGCTGTTGTTGGTCTGAATGAAAACTTAAAGCACGTATTTTCTGTCTCTGTGTCTCTGTGTGTATGTAATGTGTATATGAGTGTGTATGTGTTTAAAATATATGATATATGTTAAAATGGAGAAAAGTGAAGCTTAGAAGAATGACTACTATACTTTATAACTGCTTTAGAAAATAACTATAGAACATAGACCCAGTTGTGAAAATTTCTAAGTCTATAATTCTCCCTGCTTTGGCAATAGAAGTTGAATGAAAAATGAGATGTGATTAAAAAAAAAGATTTAAAACCAGTATTTATTGAAATTTTTGTCTCATACTTGCAGCCACTAATAAAAGGGCTATATGATACTATCCCTAGAATAATTGAAATAGAGAAAAGAATAAGGAAACATTTGTAAATATTAACACAAAATGGAAAAAGAATAATTCCTTTTGACTTTTCAAAGGTCCATCTTTCCTGTTCTGATGGAAAATATTTGTATGTGTCAAAGTGCTCTCTCTCTCTCTCTCTCTCTCTCTCTCTCTCTTTGGCAAATAACATAACAGAAAATGAAGTGGGGTCAAAAAGAAATTATATTTACATAATAGAATAATGAAAAATATTATAATAGACTTCTGCATTAAACATCCCCTAGCTCCATGTGGTCTGCTGGGTTCCATTCCATTCTTTGAGCTTTTCCTATTTATTAGATAGTGCTTTCCAAAAAAAAAAAAAAAAAAAGATGTTTTTAAGGGCAGAAGAATTATTCAATGTCATATAAGGGTGGACACCTTGATTTTTAAACATAGTGCTGGAAACAAGAGATAGAAATTGGTTTAGGGTAGACCAGGAAAAATGCCCCTGCTCTGGTTTGTGGGGAATTTTTTTTTCTCCTTTCTTGGCTCAGATGAGCACCATGGCACTTAGATACTTTATGGATAAGCCACTTGGACTGAGGAACCCAGCTCTTCAGGATTCATCCCTGTTTCTGCCATATGTCACACAAAAGCTCAAGGGAACCCATTTTTCTGGGACCTGCTCCTGTTATACAGGAGCTCAGCCTGATTTTACTGTTTCTCTCTCTGTCTCTGCCTTTATCCCTGTCTCTTCCCATCCTGCACTGCCTTGCTTTTTCTCTCCTACTCTCCCTCTTAAGTTTCCTTCTATAATCCTATTATAAACTTCAGTCTGAACACACTTCTGCCCTCCATGTTGTCCAGACAAATGACCTGGAAGCCACTGGCTTGGAGTAACTTTGACAGATATACATTTTGTCCTGACCTTAGCTCTTTAAGTTGTGTGTTCTCAAAGACTTGCTTATAGATAAAAATATTTTCCATATAAAAGAAAATGCACAAATTATAGTGAAAACTTGATTTCAGTTTTAAAATAAATGGAAATACTTTGTAAGGAATACCAGGTTTAACTTTTTTTCTATCTCCTTTTAAACAGAAGTTACTTTGCTTTGGCATTTACCTGGTTAACAGATGGAAGCAATAAAAAGAGATGGGAAAAGAAAGAAAAGAACCTGCCTTCAAGGAGGTTAAGGCTATTGAATCAGACTGACCTTAATAAGAGACCCATGGAGCAGTTCACCTACTGGTAATGAAAATGAAATCTCTGCTTAGCAAGTTTGGCAGCTGTCAGCTCACTTTGAGCTTTAACAAGTCTACTGATATACATGTGACCCACACTATGAAGAGGATAGCCTGACTGTGCTGAAAGATAGCCAGTCCTGAAATTGCTCCGAGAAATAGCAGCAGTGAGCATGCTCTCACATTAAAGGGGACCATGGCTCGGCTTATAATGCAGCTGAGACAGTGTGTCAGGGCTATTCGTTATTCATATTTTCATCACTAGTTAGGGTTGCTGACTTCTGTGTTCCACTGATCCTTCCTAGCTTGTTTCTGCCTCTCATAAAGTAAGAGGACAGAGCGAGCTGCTTTAAGAGTGGAAATAGCTACACGTTTAAAGATAAGAGAATCAGTTGGGCATTCCTTCAGTCTCTGCTCTATCTTTCTCCCTGCACATCTTTAGGGAGAGTGAATTTTGTGGTCAAAATTTTTGTGGTTGGATTGGTGTTCCCCTCCCTCTGCTAGACTAGTCTAGTTAGAGGATGTCCTCTTCAGTCCCTATGGCCTCTGCTACTAGGAGTCTCTGCTTGAGTCCCCCTCATATCCTCCCAGGAGCCTAGCATGACTTAGGTCTCCAGCTTGTCACAGAGATACCCCCACCCTCAGTTTCTCTTTTCTCTACAGTCCTCTGTCTCTTGCCTTTGTTCTTTCCAGGTGTGTTCTCTACCTTCTTAATTCTCTTATGCCCCCTCTCCTACCTTGTTCCTTATCTTAAGCCACTACTTCTGTCTATCCTACTCCCCTTTTTCTGAGTGAGATTTATGTTTCCTCCCTTGGATTCTCTTTGTTACTAATCTTCTTTGAGTTTGTAACTCATAGTATGCTTAAGCCGTACTAAATGGCTAAAGTCACTTATAAGTGAGTACATACTGTGTGTGTCTTTTTGTGTCTGGGTTACCCCACTCAAGATGATCTTTTCTAGTTCCATCCATTTGCCTGCAAATTACGTGATTTCTTTGTTTTTAATAGCCGAGTATTCTTACATTGTGTAGCTATGCCACTGTTTCCTTGTCCCTTCTTCAATAGAGGGACATTTAGGTTGTTTCCAAATTCTGGCTATTGTGAATAAAGCTGCTGTGAACATAGTTGAAAAAGTGTCCCATTTGTAGGGAATGCCCAACCAATGCCTGCCTCAACCCTATCAGAGAGTGCCAACCCCTGACACTTTGAAAAATGCTCTGCCAAATTTGAGTACAGGACTCTGACAGAGTTGTCCTCTGAGAGGAACTACCCAGAAGCACTTCAAATCAGGTGCCGAGACTCACACTTAAGCATTGGGTGATGCGTAGGAAGTCTTGTCGAAAAGTGGAAAGAGAGAGAAAAAGACCTGAAGGTAAGAGGAGCTCCATGAGAAGACCAACAGAGGACTTTGCTGAGACTGAAGCATCAAGCAAGGACCGTGCATGACCTGGACCTAGGTCTCCTACAAAGATGTAGCACATGGTCAACTTAGGTCTCATCTGGGTCCTCTAATAAGGGAAGTGGTACTGTAAAGGGTGGGCATGGTAGGAAAGGAGGTTTGGGGCTACAACAAGGATGTAAAGTAAAAAAAAAAATTAAAATGGATAACAGAAATAATCCATACTATGTAAATTCATTATGACTATGTTTTTATAAGGCAGTTCAAGAAGCACTTATGAAAAACATGTAGCTTAAGACTAAATGAAATCTGGTCCTAAGACAGACTAATTGATTTCACAATTCAAACACTCAGACATTCTTTTCCTTAGTATTTGCTGTCAGGCTGGTAATCATAAAAAAAAAATCCTTCTGGTTTGAAATGATCTAAAAGATCGTTTCAAAGAAAACTATTACTATAATGAATTTGACGAAAAAATAACACACACACACACACATACATGCAAAGAGGTTGTTTATTTTTAAGTAAATTATGAAACCACCCTAAAAGTATGTCTAGATTCTGAGGCAAAAGTTCTAGTTCTATAAGCTTTAGTGTGTGTGTGTGTGTGTGTGTGTGTGTGTGTGAGTGAGTGAGTGTGTGTGTGTGTGTGTGATTGCATGTATCTGTATGAGATGTGGGTGTGAATGTATACATTCCTGTGTGTTTGCATGTATTAGTGTATGTATGTGCAGGTATAGGTGCCTTCACGCATGTGTGTATCCGTATGTATGTATGTATGCATGATTTGTAATGTGTATGTATGTATGTATGTATTTGTAATGTGTGTTCAGATATTTTAAACCGTTTTTCTACCACTTTGAAAAAAATAAAATTCAGAAAACTAATTTTCTCCTCTCTCTTTTCTGTG
Organism: Rhombomys opimus; assembly: GCA_010120015.1. Lineage (NCBI taxonomy): Eukaryota > Metazoa > Chordata > Mammalia > Rodentia > Muridae > Rhombomys > Rhombomys opimus. Next base: position 673,524 of record REGO01000694.1, on the reverse strand, counting down.
AAAGAAAATAAACTCACTTTTAAGTTAGTGATGCATGAGAAAGATATTATATATTTTTTAGAAAAAAAAATTATTTTTATTAGAGAGTTTAGGGTGAATCTTGGAAAAAAGTAGAGGTTACTATGACCAAAATGCACTGTGTGAAATACTCAAAGATCTAGTACAATTTTACATTAAAATATTTGTTTTAATTACTAGCTAAGGACTGGTCACAACCCAGTTTCTGAAGCCCCAACCTCTGTTGTTAGTACATTAAAAGGTGGAGCATTTGGAAGGCATCTACAATGAGGTATGGATAGTTGTCCCACATAGAAACATTAACTCCCATGTAAGAAAGGACATTTATTTTTCTCTTTGTACTCTGTGAGAATACAGAGGAAGGCAAGCTTCTGTGATAAAGCCCAGTGAAGCTGACACCTTGATCTTGACTTCACAGCCCCCAGGAGGTGAGAAATGTCTTAGTGTTCCAGCTACTTAGTCTGAGGCTTTGTGTTAGGGCAACCTGAGCAGACTAATGTGTAAAAGAAAGCCATGTACCAAATGTTCTTATTCTGTGAAGATAATTGCAAATGTATTTGTATGTGAATAGAACTGTTCTTTCCTACTTGTATCTCAAAACAATGCCTTTGAAATTGTGCTGTTAAAGCCTGCTCTATGGGGGTAGGTGTGTGTTTGTTTTGAGGTTAATTAGAACTGTATATCACAATATCAAAAAGGTTAACCTGGAAGTTAACAACCATAAAAAAAATCACCTTAATTTTTCAGTAGATGTCACAGGCATTCAGTCCTTAGCAAAAAACTTTGAAACTGTCATTTCAGGCTGCTTCTATCTGTCTCAGCACACACACACACACACACACACACACACACACACACAACATATATATATATATGTGTGTATATATATATATATATATATATATATATATGCATGTGATCTAAAATATATATGCAATATCATCAAGATTGAATTTGGAATAATTTCCAGTGTTCAAATATTCAAATCTATTTGCTATTTAAAAAAATGACTATAGATCTAAAACACGGTCACTCTGAAAATTATTTCCTTCCCCATGTTAATTAAATTATGTCCATAATGGATATAGTTTTAATTTAATGGTGGGACCAAAAACATAATTTGAATATGTTAATCAACATTTATCTGTTGTTTTTTAGAAAAAGGCGAGACAACATTTATTCTTCCCCGAGCCTACATTTAACTCATTTTTTATTTAATGACAATTTACACACAGAACCACTTAAAGCTGGAATGTGAGCTGCATTCTCACATGTTAACTCAGATTTGTCATTATTTTAAAAATAGGTCTATCCATCCCTTAGTATTAACAAAGACTGACTATAGAATCTCTGTGGATACTAAAACCCACAGACGCTTAGTTTCACCATATAAACTGATGCAGAATTTAAATAGAAGTTAGAGACGGCTCCCCTTATACATGAAATTATGGCTTGATTACATATAACAGAAAATACAATACTTAGGTAGTGAGAATCTTACTGTGCCATTGAGAAAATAATGATAAATAAAGTCTGTGCTTGTTTAGCACAGATGCAATTCCTTTGTAAACATTTCAGTCTACAGCGGGTTAACTGTGCAGAAATGGAAATTGCAGATGCTAATTTTCTACTATTTACTAACTCTTTCTAACACTTAACCAGTGACTCTTCTAATGCCCTAAGACATTGTTTTCATTTTTGTGGGCATTTCAAATTCCAAGTCACTTAGTAATTGATTGCTAATTAAAACATTGCTATACTTTTTTTTTTTTTTTTTTTTTTTAGAGTCTGACACTGGGCAGTTTATTTTAGGTATATTTAAGCAGAGTACAATTTGGGGAAAATTTGAAATTTGTGATGTAACGCAATCCTTGTGTGTACAATAAAGCATAATTACATCGAAACTCTTCTCAACATGCACATCACTTCCTCCATGAAGATGAGTTCTACAGATAGGCTGCATGTGTTATCCTAAGCATCTGGGGGAGGACCTGGTGAGGTGTCAGTCACACAGATAGAGGAGAAGTCATTTGGACTATAGCTGTCTCCGGTCCTGGTTGAGGAGCTTCAGGGAGCCAGGTGGGACCTGTGCCTACAGATAGCACAGTGCTCACCTACTCTACTAGCCACCTCCATTCCATATATACATATAACTTGTTTCCTGCTAGAAGGCATTGCTATACTTTTTAAAACTATACAGGAAATATAGCCATTTGCAAAAACACTGGAATATTCATATAGATTTCTTAACAACATCAATCAAGGATGAAGTAAAAAAAAAAAAACCTAAGGGGTTGTATATCAGATATTATAGTTTTGTCAATCATCGTGTCTTAAAGGGACAAGAAAGGTACATTCTTGTTGAACCATTACTAGTATGAAACATAAACATTATAGAATCATTGCTTCCTTAAATGGTATAGCTAAGTAAGTAAAAGTACCTTTCCTTCTGTTATTAAGATTCAAAAGATTAATTTAATTAAAATAATGAAAGTGTATAAATATTGATGGTGAAGAATTTTTAAAATATTAACTATTCTTCTACGGCTTGGTGATCTTTCTGCCTGTCCCCATCTGCCTGACATACCTTGTCAGAGTCAGTGGGCACAGCAGAGGTAAACTGGGTGTTGAGACCCAAGTTACCATTGTCCCCTATCCTAGGAAGACCTGCGGGATGTTGGAACAGCTTTTGGCTTGGAGATCTTCTCCCCATCTACTTTGCTAATGGGACACAGATAGTGAACCCATTATCTGTGGAGGAACACCACCAGACAGGCTAACACCAGAGTCAACCGGATAGCTACAGCCAGCTTAAGAACACAAGCAACAAAACTCAGAGCCCCATGACAGCACTGAAAACCAGTGGTCCTAACACAGCAAGCCCTGGGCATATTATCACACCTGAAGTGCAAGAAAAAGATTTTAAAGCTGAGATTATGAAAATTATACAGGCTGTAAGAGAGAAAAATAAAGCTTTCAAAGTAGCACAGATAAATACAATCAAACAGGTGAAAGAATTGAACAAATCCCTTAAAAATTTTAAAAAACACAGGAAACTACAATCAAACAGGAGAAAGAAATAAATAAAACTGTCTGAGACCTAAAATTGGAACTAGAAGAAAAAAAAAACTGAGGCATTGCCAAAGATGGAAAAGAACAACCTACACAAACATAACCAACAGAATGCATGAGATGGAAAAGAGAATCTCAGGAAGATAAGAGTGAAGAAACTGATACATCAGTCAAAAAAATGTTAAATATATAAAGCCTTGACACAAAACATCCAAGAAATCTGGGACACTATGAAAAGAACAAACCTAAAAATAACTGGAAGAGAAGAAGGAGAAGACTCCCAGTTCCAAGGCCCAGAAAATACTTTCAACAAAATCAAAGAAGAAAACTTTCCTGACCAAAGAAAGAGAGGCATATAAATATATAAGAAGCTTACAGAACACCAAGTAGACTGGACCAGCAAATAAAATCACCCTACAACATAATACTCAAAACAATAAATGTACAGAACAAAGAAAGAATATTCAAAGTTGCAAATGATAAAGGCTAAGTCACAAATAAAGGGAAACCTATAAGAATTACATCTGACGTCTCATCAAAAACTTTGAAATCGAGAAGAGCCTGTACAGAGTTCTTACAGACATTAAGAGACCACAGCTTCTTACATAAGATTCCATGCACACTGCCCAACAGCTGGCCATAAGTCTCAGCATCTTCTTTGGTAGTATGCAGGGCAGAGTCTTTCAGAGGCCCTCTGTGGCAGGTTCCTAGCTTGTTTCCTGTTTTCTTCTTCTTTTGATCTCCTTTTTCTTTGCCTTTTGGGATGGGGATTGAGCATTTTAGTGAGGGTCCTATCTCTTGATTAGTTTCTTTAAATGTACAGATTTTAGTGGGCTTATCCTATATTACATGTCTATATGAGTGAGTATATACCGTGTATGTCTTTCTGCTTCTGGGACAGGTCACTCAGGATGATCCTTTCCAGGTCGCACCATTTACCTGCAGATTTCATGATTTCCGTATTTTTCATTGCTGAGTAACATTCCATTGTGTAGATGTACCACAATTTCTGCATCCATTCTTCAGTTGAGGGGCATCTGGACTGTTTCCAGCTTCTGGCTATTACAAATAAAGCTGCTACAAACATGGTTGAGCAAATGTCCTTATTTTGCCTCTTTTGGATATATGACTAGGAGTGGTATGGCTGAATCTTGAGGAAGCACTATTCCTAGTTGTCTGAGAAAGCACCAGATTGATTTCCAGAGTAGTTGTACAAGTTTACATTCCCACCAGCAGTGGAGGAGGGTTTCCCTTTCTCCATAGCCTCTCCAGCATGTATTGTCACTCGAGGTTTTCATCTTGGCCATTCTGATGGGTGTAAGATAAAATCTCAGAGTTGTTTTGATTTGCATTTCCCTGATGGCTAATAAGGTTGAGCATTTCTTTAAGTCATTCTCTGCCATTTGATATTCCTCTACAGAGAGCACTCTGTTTAGCTCTGTACCCCATTTTTTAATTGGATTACTTGGTTTGCTGTTTTTCAGCTTCTTTAGTTCTTTATATATACTGGATATTAGCCCTCTGTCAGATAGAGGGTTGGTGAAGATTCTTTCCCAATCTGTAGACAGTCGTTTTGTTTTGATGACAGTGTCCTTTGCTTTACAGAAGCTTTTTTGTTTCATGAGGTCCCATTTATTGATTGTTGCTCTTAGAGCCTGTGCTGTTGCTGTTCTGTTCAGGAAGTTGTCTCTGACATAATCTGATTGGCCTGCCCCTGAGGGGGCAGCAGCCTTACTAGGCCATAGATGATGAAATCTGATAGACTAAGATCAGAAGGAAGGAGAGGAAGCTCTCCCCTATCAGTGGACTTGGGGAGGGGCATGTGTGAAGAAGGGGGAGGGAGAGTGGGACCGGGAGGGGAGGAGGGAGAGGCTTATGGGGGATACAAAGTGAATAGTGTAATTAATAATAAAAAAAAGAGACCACAGCTGTCAAAACTTTTAATCACCATAGAGGAAGAAAACAAGATATTTCATGACAAAAAAAATTCAACAGAATCTATCCATGAATATAGTCCTACAGAAGATAATAGAAGGAAAACTACAGCCCAAGGAGGCCAACGACACCCTGGAAAACACAGGTAATAAATAACAACACTCAGTAAAAGTAAAAGAAGAGAATCACACATACATATATATACACACCCCAATTCTCTACAATCACTAACATCAAAATAACAGGAAGTAACATCCACTGGTCATTAATATTCTCAACATCAATGGTATTAACTCCCCAATAAAACAATACAGGTTAACAAAATGGATATGAAACCAGGGCCCATCAATCTGCTGCATACAAGAAACACACCTCTAGGTTGCAGTGTATCCAAGCAGATGCTGAAACTCATAAACAAACTTTGGGCAGAGTACAGGGAATCATATGAAAGAAGAAGTAGTTAGTGAGACCTGGAGGGGACAGGAGCACCACAAGGAGAGCAAAATATCTGGGCTCAGGCATATTTTCTAATACTCCAACCAAGGTACATTCATGAATATAACTTAGAACCCCTGCTCAGATGTAGCCCATAGCAGCTCAGTATCCAAGTGGGTTCCTAGTAAGGGGAAGAGGGACTATCTGTGACATGAACTCAGTGGCTGGCTCTTTGATCCCCCCCAAGGGAGAAGCAGCTTTGCCAGGACACAGAGGAGGGCATTACAGCCAGCCCTGATGAGACTTGATATGCTAGGGTCAGATGGAAGTGAAGGTGGACCTCCTGTATGGGTGGACTTGGAGAGGGGCATGGGAGGAGATGAGAGAGGGAGGGTGGGATTGGGATGGAATAAGGGAGGGGGCTACTGCTGGGATGCAAAGTGAATAAAATGTAATTAATGTAAAAAATAAAAAAAAATAATTAAAAAAGTACACCTCAGCAATAAAAGTAGACATTACTACAGAGTAAAGACTGGAAAAATATTTTCCAAGCAAACAGACCCAAGAAGCAAGCTGGAGAAGCCATTCTAGTATCTAATAAAATAGACTTTTGACCAAAGTTAATCAAAAGAGATGGGGAAGGACACCTCATACTCATCAAAGAAAAAATCCATAGAGACGATGTTTCAGTTCTTTGCCACAATGCAAGGGCACCCACATTTGTAAAAGAAACATTACTGAAGTTTAAATCACACATGAATAGTGAGAGACTTCAGCACCTCAGTCTCTCCAATGGACAGCTCGTGAAGACAGAAATTGAATGGGGAAATTAACAGATGTCATGAATCAAATGGACCTAATAGCTATCTACAGAACATTTCACCTAAACACAAGAGAATATACCTTATTCTCAGCACCTCACAGAACCTTCTCCAAAATTGACCATATACTTGGTCACAAAGCAAGTCTTGACAGATGTAAGAATATTGAAACAATCCCATGCATCTTATCAGACCACCATGGAATAAAGCTGGAAATCAACAAGAACAACAGAAAGCCTCATGGAAACTGAACAACTCCCTACTAATGGAAGAAATAAAGAAAGAATTTTAAGGCTTTCGAGAATTCAATGAAAATGAAGGTATAACATGCCCAAACTTATGGGACACAATGAAAGCCGTATGAAGAGGAAAGTTCATAGCACTAAGTGTCTTCATAAAGAAATTAGAGAAATCCTGTATTAGTAACTTAACAGCACACCTGAAGGCTCTAGAACAGAAGGAAGCAAACACACCAAATGGGAGTAGACAACAGGAAACAATCAAACTCAGGGCCAAAATCAATAAATTGGAAACAAATAGAATAATACAAAAAAAATCAATGAAATCAAGAACTGGTTCTTTGAGAAAATCAACAAAATGGACAAACCCTTAGCCAAACTATTTAAAGCCCAGAGGGGGAGTATCCAAATTAATAAAATCCTCCTCGCAAACAGAATCCAAGAACACATCAATTACATCATCCAACATGATCAAGTAGGCTTCATCCCAGGGATGCAGGGATGGTTCAACATGCAAAAACCTATCAATGATTGCTGAGACCGACACATCACCCAAGGACCATGCAGACCTGGACCTAAGCCCCCTTCCAAGATGTAGCACATGGGCAGCTTAGGCTTCATGAGGGTCCTCTAGCATGGGAAGTGGGGCCTGCGTCAGACATCAACTCACTTGCCAGATTTTTGATCATGTCTCCTTGGTAGTACTGCTTTTCCAGGCCACAGAATAAAAGGACATGTTCAGTCCTGAGGCAACTGAGCTGGGGTAGACAGGAAAGGGACTCCCCTTATCTGAGGAAAAGGGAAGGGGGGTGTAGGAGGATGGTACTGAGAGAAGAGGAGGGAGGTTGCTACAACAAGGATATAAGCTGAATAAAAAAATTAAAAATAAATAAATGAATATACTCAGCAGAGTAAAAATAGATAAATAAACAAAAATCCTTCTATTTGTAAAATCCAAATTCCACACAATATTTTAAAATCTTTGCTTCACCTATTCATACTGAAGACTTCAAAATAGTGTAAACTTTGACAAAACTGTGGGCAGAGTGCAGGGAAACTTATGAAAGAAGGGGGAGATAGAAAGACCTGGAGGGGACAGGCAGAACCAAACAGAATATCTGGGCACAAAGATCTTTTCTGAGACTGGTACTCCAGCTAAGGACCATTCATGGATATAACCTAGAACCCCTGCTCAGATGTAGCCCATGACAGCTCAGTATCCAAGTGGGTTTCCCTAGTAAGGGGAACAGGGACTGTCTCTGACATGAACTCAGTGCCTGGCTCTTTGACATCCCTCCCATCCCCAAGGGGAGAAGCAACCCTGCCAGGCCACAGTGAAGGACAATGCTTCCAGTCCTGATGAGACCTGTTAAGCTAGGGTCAGATAGAAGTGGAGGAGGACCTCCTCTATCAGGGGACTTGGAGAGGGGCATGAGATGAGGTGAGGAAGGGAGGGTGGGATTGGGAGGGAATGGGGGAGGGAGTTAGGGCTGAGATACAAAGTGAATAAACTGTAATTAATATAAAAAAATAAAATTTAATTGAAAAGAGAAATTTAAATATTCTCAAAATTTAGCTCAATGTTTTATACAAATGTATAGTCACATGTAGAGCCAAGTGTTCTTAAAAATTCTTACAACTTTGAAAGTTGAATTAAGAGGCTAGTATAATAATCTTGGGAAGGAACAATAAAGTACACAGGCTGGGTATCTGGCTATGGCAGCTCCAGTGAGTCAATTGATATGGAAGATCAAGGTAGAAGTTAAGATGTTTGTTAAAAACAATAAAACAAAAAAGACTGAAAAATGTCACTTTTGGGGACATCCATAAATGACTTGTCATTTTTGAGGTGAAAGAAACTTTGTATAACTGCAGTTGTGACGTTAAGATGCCACATAAAGCATAAGCTGAATGGATTTTCAAAACAGCCTGGTGAATGTAAAAGCAGATTAAAATATGGGCATTCATTTATTAGAGAAATGACTTTGAGAAACCACTATCTGTTTAAGGTTCCTCGCTTTGTAAAACGAGGATAATAACTGTGTGCCCTGCAAAGGCTAATTGAATTGATTGATGATGTTATTTCCGGAATAGCTCTTAGCACACTGCCGGCTGACCACATGTGCAGCAATGTGAGGTATTGTGACAATGGTCTTCACTGCTACAGGAAGAATCCACCTGAGCTAGAAGTGCCTAAAATGGATCTCCAATCCACATTTGGGTTTCCTCTGGGATTGTCTCATTTATGCATCCTAGTCAACAGCGTATGGTACTTTGAATCCCTTAAGTAGGATCTTCATGAGATTTAAGATGAGTTATTGAAAGTAAGGTAATGGTGACTACAGGTATGGAAGTATAAAAGTTTTCTATAAAATATATGAAAGAGAAAAGAGAGATTATGGTCGGAACACAAGGGAAACGAGAGGAAGGAAAATGACAGAACGAGGGCAGTGGTCTCACAAGGTCGAGTTGAGCACGCCACAAAATAGGAAGCTGAGAAAGAGAAATCTCTGGCCATATGAATACTGTAATTCAATCTGTAAAAGAACATAAAACACAAAGGTCTGAAGTCTTTTCATCCACCTTCATTGAAAAGATTTTGACAAATGTGATGAGGAGGTTTCCCCATGGTAAAGGTGGGGACTGTAGGCTGGGAGATGGGAGTGACAATGGGGTTGAAACACAAATGGTAAATGAAGAGAAAATGAGAATGAGTTCAAGACTAGCAAAAGAAATGAGAGAATGTGACACCTATGAAAGATAAGCTACAAATAAATTCAAAGCTTGAGATTTCAATTCAGAGGAAAGCTATTGTACTATTACCATTTGAGGGTCTTGATCATGTTCATTTTCCCTGCCAGTTAAAGAATTAAACATCAGGAAAAAGCTCAGTACAACAGGCAACAGTACAACTCAGTCCCAGGAAAGAGCAGACAGATTCAACTGGTAAAGAAAGGCATTTATTAGAGATGATTATATGTGCACACACACAGAGAAAGAAAGACAAATCAAAGAAGACTCCAGAAGTGAAAGTGTGGCCTCTCCTTGAGACTTGGTCCTTTTAAAGACCTTGAAGAGTCATTCTTCCTTAATTTCGGGTTGGTCAGTCTGAAAAAAAGGCAGGATGGCTGATTGACTTAAAACTGTTGTATAAACATGTCCTTGAACTTGTTCACTGGTAACAGGCCCTATAGTGGGAGAAAAATGCCCCCTGAGTCTATGTTTAAGACTGCCAGGTTTCTGTCTCAAGTCAAGATGACAGGGAGAAAGCCAGCCAGCTTAAAAATTTCATGATCTTTGTTACCTCGTCATAGCACATCTCGCCATCTGTTTCTTAGTCATGAAATATGCCCGACTTCCATTCCCTTGGTTACAGTAATAAACTTTTTCTGAAGGTCACCCACAGTGGTTACATATGATAACAGGGCACTTGGTCTCAAGTAAGGATACCCTACTTACAAACCAATTAGAAACAGTTGCTTCTCTGAGTACCTGCCCATTGATGCCTACGTGAAAAATAGCTTGCGGAACTGCTGCTTATCCTTCAGAGGAAATGCAGAGATTTTAGTGCTGCCGACTCCCTACTTGCTTCAGTTGATGGCTACCTCTACACTGCTCACTGATTGTAAAAGAATATATTTTGGTCCTCAAAGAACTGTAATTATGACTTTGCAGGTTGCTAAAAATCCCTCATTTCTGAACTCAGGCTTGAGCTGAGGTATCAATACACCTTCTTGTCTGGTTTACTTTTTATCCTGACTATTTTATGTCAAAATCAATCTACTTTCCTGGTCATCTGGTCACCACTTCAATCTATTCTATATGATAAATAACTCTTGGAATGAAGAGGCTGATATCATGTTAACGTAAAATTTTTCACTACTGACAGGAAACCAGTGCTAAAGATTTTCAATATGTCATCTCCCTTGTAATACATCTAATAAAACAGTGTTTGACCTAATATGTTTAATCATACTTTAGTGGCTGACAGCCTTTGGAATCAGTGTCAGAATCTTATTTTTCAGAGATATTCACTCAATATTTCTACACACTAGCTTTTCTTCTTTCTTTTTCTTGAAAGGATTGTTCAAATGTTAGATCTCATAGCATAAGGTCAGAATCAAGTACAATTTTACGCCTATAATTTTAATTTGACTTACCTCTAGTAAAGTACCGTAATCTATAGAAAATAATAGAGTATAAAACAATTTCTATTTGTTTATTTCTTTAAATTTTAATGAATCCCTTTTCTTATATTTCTCTTTTAATGATTACACTTAAGATGATCTCATTTTTATTTTAATTGTAAACAGACAACAAAAGAAAAAATTGATTACTTTTAAATATGAGTATATAATTATTTTCCAACACATGAATTATAAGAAAAGATAAGAGGTCTTCACAAATATTAAATAACATAAACCCAGATAGTTAATAAATAACTATGAAACAAGAAAATTCAAATTTGGTAGTATTGGATTTGTATGAAAGGCTTGCTAAAAATAATTTTATGTATATTCAACACAAAAAAAATTCTGGAAGCAAACTTAGACCTGATCATTAGAGTTTTTAAAAGATATGTAGGGTTTGTATTTCCATGAGAAATTAATTAAAGAAATATTTATGACCAGTTATTTTTTTAAAGGGTCAATAACTGTACTAGGGAAGGATACTCCTACAGTCAGTGTCAATTGTGTGCATGGAGGAGTTGAGGAGATGACTCTGAGGATAAAGCTCTTACTACACAGGCATGAAGAGCTGAGTTCAGGTCCTCAGCATTAATATCAAATGCTAGGCATGATAATACAACCATCTAATTCTCACACTGAAAAGCAGACAGGAGAATTCCAGGACCTTGTTAGTCACTTTGTCTATCCATTTTGTAACCCTGGAAACTGTCAGAGTCATTACTCAGAAAATATAGACAGTAACAGTGAAAGACATGTGACTCCAGCCTTTAGCATTTGACTACAAGCAAGCATATGCAAATATACAAAACTGAACACGTACATACTATGTATATGTTCATATATATTGTTATATATGTATATGCATATTGTTATGTGTGCATATATGTATAGTATATATGTGTTATATATAAAGCATATATAGCACACATAGGATTGTAGCATATATATATAAAACACATAGAGCATAATTGTGTGTTCATATTGCACTCATACAGATATATAACACACATACACACACCCACACAATTTTAAAGGGACAATTGTATACCTGAGAGGCACTGACTAAATCATATGCAAAAGTTAGCTCACACTGACTTACATAACATTTATATATATATATATATGATAATACTCTGACCTTTGGGAAATGTGTAAGAGCAAATCATACAGTTGTTGTTAAAAATACTTTGTTTCATGGAGTGTATTGTGATCATAGTTTCTCCTCCCCAGTATGGTCCCAGATCTTCCATACCTCAACACCCTTTCAATAGCATACCTTCTTGTAAGAGCAAATCTTTTTTATTTGCATTTTATTTACTTACTTTTTTAAAATTTATTCACTGTGTATCCCCACTGTAGACCCCTCCATTATCTCCTCCTAGTCTGACCCTCCCTCCCTCTTCTCCCCCTATGTCCTAGTCCCCTGATAGGAGAGGTCCTCCTCCCCTTCCCTCTGACCCTAGCCTTTCAGGTCTCATCAGGACTGGCTGCATTGTCTTCCTCTGTGGCCTGGGAAGGCTGTTCCCTCCAGGGAAAGTGATAAGAGAGCCAGACACTGAGTTCATGTCAGAGATAGCCCCTGTACACCTTACTACGGAAACCACTTGGAAACTGAGCAGCCTATGGGTTTCCTTTGAGCAGGGGGTCTTGGTCCTCTTCATGCAAGATCCTTGGTTGAAGTTTCAGGTTTCTGCAGACGACACAAGCCCAGGTTTTTGACGCTGTTGGTCTCCTTGTGGAGTTCTTGTCCCCTCCACGTCTTTCTAAGTCCCCCTTCTTCGGGAAAGTTTCCTGCACTCTGCCCAAAGTTTGGCTATGAGTGTCATTGTCTCCTTCGATATCCTGGTGGGCAGAGCCTTTCAAAAGTAAGAGCAAATCTTTAACATAAAACGTTAATTAAATAGAAAAGGAAGGTAGATGGCAAAAGTAAGGCGTATAAAATAGATCTCCGTGAAATTATTTAATGCTGATAATAATACTATTAATAAATGAAAAATCCAGTTGTGTGTGTGTATGTGTGTGTGTGTGTGTGTGTGTGTGTGTGTGTGTGGTGTTGATAAGAATGTATGGAAATTGGAATTTTCATGAATGGCTGATAGAATCCATATATGTGCTGGCATTTTGAAATAGTATAGCAGTCCATATCATTATATCATTCAAAAACAAAATGGTTACTTAAACCATTCTTAGGAAGATAAAATTGCATTGAATTACATGATGTTAGAGCAAGGAAACAGAAAAACTACGAAGGAAATGAAAGTAATGGACATTGCTATAAAATGAAAACTCATGAAAAATGTAAAAGTATTATTGTTATTGTTTCTTCTGTTCCTGCTTAAAAGTAAAAAGAGACTTAAAGCCCATGATGGATGAACTTAAGTAGCCTTTTTAAAATTAGATGCCACCCTTCAAAACATTTTTCTTGCTTTGCCCTGAATTTATTTTCTTATTTTGTAAAAATGAATATTTGTATGTTTTCCCTCAAAATCCAGACAAGATTTCTTGATTTTATAATTTTTATAGTGCACATATACCTAAAAAAATAAGACTCAGCTATGTGACATAATCGATGACAACTTGTCATTTCTATGAAAAGAGATATAAATATTATGTTATTAATAAATATTCGTGTTTAGCTTTAAATCTAAGGTTGTAGACAGCATAGCATAGTGGGCGGTTCTCAGCTGAGTTTATATTTATTTTATCAATTAGAAAATCAGAATGATGGCTGCTTACAAAACAGAATAGTGATTTTTTTCCTTTTATATTAGTCATCAATGCATAAGTACATTGTTACAAATTATTACTTAATTGATGTGATTTTAAAAAAAAAACACATGATAAAAGATGGGATATGGTAACACATTTCAAAAAGTTGAAAATTAAGACTTTATAGCACTGACAATATGTTTTGTTAGATAAGTCCATAAAGGGAATCTTAAATGTGTGTGTATCTATTTCTCTATGTTTTGTATATGTATTTATGTATGTATGTATGTCTATACGTACGTGTGCAATTTTACATTTTTCCTTACCATTACATTTAGTGTTCTGTAATGAAACCATTGCAGTGCTATGTGTCATACTGCACATATATTAAATAAGTGCATCATAATCATCTATAAATTTTCTTTATATTTCATAGCAACAGGGATAGGGTCATGACAGAGAATACCAGGCCTCTACTTACTATCATCATAGGAATCATTTTTTGTTTGTTTGTTTGTTTATTTGCTTCTGAGATGGGGCTTCTCTGTGTAGCCCTGGCTGTCCTGGACTAGGCTATATACAGGGCTGGCCTCAAATTCAGAGATCCACCTGCCTCTGCCTCCCAAGTGCTAGGACTAAAGGTGTGCTGCAACATGACCTGCTTCTGTGTTTTTTTTTAATGAAAGCATCATTATATTGCAAATGAATCATGCCTCAAATAAAACATCCCAAGTGTCTGTTTAAATTTACGAAAGCCTCTGTCAGATAAAGGGTTAGTGAAGATTCTTTCCCAATCTGTAGGCAGTTGCTTTGTTTTGATGACGGTGTCCTTTGCTTTGCAGAAGCTTTTCAGTTTCATGCGGTCCCATTTATTGATTGTTGCTCTTAGAGCCTGTGCTGTTGGTGTTCTGTTCAGGAAGTTGTCTCCTGTGCCAATGAGTTCTAGGCTCTTCCCCACTTTTTCTTCTAACAGCTTTAGAGTATCTGGTTTTATGCTGAGGTCTTGGACTTTAGTTTTGTGCAGAGTGATAAATATAGATCTATTTTCATTTTTCTGCATGTGGACATCCAGTTGGAACAGCACCATTTGTTGAAGATGCTGTCTTTTTTTCCATTGAATGGTTTTGGCTTCTTTGTCAAAAACCGAGTATTCATGGGTGTGTGGGTTTATTTCTGGGTCTTCTATTCAGTTCCATTGATCCTCCTTTCTGTTTTTATGCCAATACCATGCAGTTTTTATTAATATTGCTCTGTAGTACAACTTGAAATCAGGGATGAAGATGCCTGCAGATGATCTGTTGTTGTATAGGATTGTTTTGGAGATTCTGGGTTTTTTGTTTCTCCATATGAAGCTGAGAATCTTTTATCTGACAGAGGACCAATATCTAGTATATACAAAGAACTGAAGAAGCTGAAAAGCAGCAAACCAAGTAATCCAATTGAAAAATGGGGAACAGAGCTAAACAGAGAATTCTGGACAGAGGAATATCGAATGGCAGAGAAACACTTAAAGAAATGCTCATCCTCATTAGCCATCAGGGAAATGCAAATCAAAACGACCCTGAGATACCACCTTACACCCATCAGAATGGCCAAGACAAAAAACTCAAGTGACAACATATGCTGGAGAGGTTGTGGAGAAAGGGGAACCCTCTTCCACTGCTGGTGAGAATGTAAACTTGTACAACCACTCTGGAAAGCTATCTGGCGCTTTCTAAGACAATTAGGAATAGTGCTTCCTCAAGACCCAGCTATACCACTGCTAGGTAGATACCCAAAGTTTGCTCAAGTACACAAAAGGGATACGTGCTCAACCATGTTTATAGCTTATTTGTAATAGCCAGAACCTGCAAACAACCCAGATGTCCATCAACGGAGGAATGGGTACAGAAATTGTGGTATTTTTACACAATGGAATACTACTCAGCAATCAAAAAGGAGGAAATCATGAAATTTGCAGGCAAATGGTGGGATCTAGAAAAGATCATTCTGAGTGAAATATCTCAGAAGGAGAAAGACAAACACGGTATATACTCACTTATATAGACCTATAAGATATGATAAACATAATGAAATCTATACATCTAAAAAAGATAATCAAGAGAGTGGACATGGGGTAAGATGATCAATCCTCATTTAGAAAGACAGATGGAATGTGCATTGAATGTATGACAGGAGTCTACTGAGCGCATCTGAAAGACTGTTTTTTTCAAAGAAGTGTTTTTTGAAAGCACTGTTTTCAAAGCAAAGACTCATGACCAAACCTTTGGCAGAGTACAGGGAATCATAGGAAAGAAGGGGAGTTAGTCTGATGGGGAAAGGATAGGAGCTCCACAAGGACCAAATATATCTGGGCACAGGGTCTTTTCTGAGACTGACATTCAACCAAGGACCATGTATGGATATAACCTAGAACCTCTGCTCAGATGTAGCTTTTGGTAGCTCAGTAACCAATTGGTTTCCCAAAGTGAGAGGAACAAGGACTGTTTCTAACAGGAACTCAATGACTGGCTCTTTGGCCTCCCCACCCCCCAAGGGAGGAGTAGTCCTGCCAGGCCACAGAGGAGGGCTTTTCAGCCAGTCCTGAATATACCTGATAAAACAGGATCAGATGAATGGGGAGGAAGTCCCCCCCATCAGTGGACTTGGAAAGGGGCACGGTGGAGATGAGGGAGGGAGGGAGGGACTGTGAGGGAATGAGGGATTGGGACACGGCTGGGATACAGAATTAATAAAATGTAACTGATAAGTAAAAAATAAAATTAAAAAAAAAGAAAAAAAATTACGACAGCCATCTAGACTCTGTGGAGCTTTGTATTCATTTCTTGCTCTTACACTATTTCACTATTGAATATATTTTTTTAACCAGTAACTATCTGGTATATTTTTTTAGAGCTATGATAGGTGCCAATATCAACAGTGTACTTTCACTGTAGATATTACGGAAATTAGAGTCTTCACTCAAACTTTTGTGCTCATAACACCAGGGAAATAGAATGACACAACGTTTGTGGAGTATATTCACTAGAAAATAACGTCTGATAAATACTACTGACTGTTAATGTTAATGAAAGTACTTTATTACAAGTACTCTTTTAGGAATTTCTCCCTTTCTCTCATCTCCCTCTTTATCGAAAATATATTGGCTCTTTTCTCATACAATATATCCTGATTACAGTTTTCCCTCCCTCTACTCTTTCAAGTTCTTCCCTCAACTCCATTCCCATCTGGATCTACTCCCTTTCTGATTCTCATTAAAAAAGAACAGGAGTAGATAAAACAAAAACCACCAGGTCAAAATTGAACAAGGTAAACCAACAGAAAAGAGCCCCAAGAGAAGACACAAGTATCAGAGACCCATTCTTTCACAGTGGGGAGTCCCATAAGAATACTAAACTGAGTATATACCTACCAGTGGTATAGCTGGGTGTTGAGGAAGCATTATTCCTAATTGTCTGTATACCACTGCTAGGTATATACCCAAAATTTGCTCAAGTACACAACAAGGACATTTGCTCAACCATGTTTGTAGCAGCTTTATTCGTAATAACCAGAACCTGGAAACAACCCAGATGTCCCTCAACGGAGGAATGGATACAGAAATTGTGGTATTTTTACACAATGGAATACTACTCAGCAATCAAAAATGAGGAAATCATGAAATTTGCAGGCAAATGTTAGGACCTAGAAAAGATCATTCTGAGTGAAGTATCCCAGAAGGAGAAAGACACACATGGTCTATACTCGCTTATATAGACCTACAAGATATAAACATAATGAAGTCTATACACCTAAATAAGATAAACAAGAAAGCAGACACGAGGTAAGATGATCAATCCTCACTTAGAAAGACAAATGAGATGAGCATTGGACGCATGACAGGAGTCTACCGCAGAAGGCACCTGAAAGACCCTGCCAAACAGCGTTTCAAAACAGATACTAAGACTCATAACCAAACCTTCAGCAGAAGGGGAGTTAGTATGACGGGGAAAAGGATAGGAGCCCCACAAGGATCATATATATCTGGGCACAGGGTTTTTTTCTGAAACTTGTTTCTCCAACCAAGGACCATGTATGGATATAACCTAGAACCTTTTCTCAGACGAAGCTCATGGTAGGTAAAAAACCAATTGGTTTCCCATAGTAAGGGGAACAGGGACTCTCTCTGACAGGAACTCAATGGCAGGCTCTTTGACTCGCCACCCCCCAAGGGAGGAGCAGTTCTGCTAGGCCACAGAGGAGGACTTTGCAGTCAGCCCTGAAGATACCTGATAAAACAGGGCCAGAGGAAAGGGGAGGAGGTCCTCCCCAATCCGTGGACTTGGAAAGAGGCAGGGAGAAGCAGAGGGAGGGAGGGTGGGATTGGGAGGGAATAAGGGAGCGGGATACAGCTAGGATACAGAGTTAATAAAATGTAACTATTAATCATAAACAATAAAAAAAGAAAAGCTAGATATGAGAAATAAGAATTTAAATTAAGTGGATTTTAATCGCAGTGTAAAATCATGATAGGTTTTGCTGACTGGGAGCTTGGTTCTCTGCTAATTTGAATAAGATTCATCAATAAACAAATATCAAAAATAAAAAAAAATACTAAACTGAAAATTATAATCAAAGCAAAACAAACAAGCAAGCAAATAAAACCAGAGGGCCTGGCTCAGACCCATGTCAGCCTTATACTTGCTCTTTTATGCTCTGTGAATTGATATGAGATTTGCTCAGTTGACGAGAGGGCCTTTTTCTCCTGGTGCCCTCTTTCCCTTCTGGCTCTTAAACTTTTTCCAGTTCCTCTTTCATGGGGTTCCCTGAGCTCTGAAAGATTTGATGGAGACCTCCCATTCAGAGCTATGTATTTCAAAATCTCTCTCTCTCTCTCTCTCTCTCTCTCTCTCTCTCTCTCTCTCT
>REGO01000694.1:638452-654865 GCA_010120015.1 Rhombomys opimus | reverse complement strand
TTTTTGTATTTCTGGCTGCCTTGGAACTTGCTCTGTAGACCAGGCTGGCCTCTAACTCTCAGAGATCCACATGTTTCTGCCTCCAGAGGGCTGGGATTAAAGGTGTGTACCACCACCCCGAAGTAGCAGATTCAAATTTTGATTGTAAATCATCAGACTCATCTCTTTTACCCAGTTGCCTTGATCAGGGAGCCATCAATTAAAAGTACCTCTTGCAGGAAGAAAAACTGTGTTGTCATTACAGAGCCTTAGATACCTTGAAAGACGCACAGATGCCTCAAGATAACTAGAATTCTTTCAGAAAAACAAAAAACAAACAAACAAACAAACAAAACACTAAACTTAAGCTTAGGGACAATTCACTCTGCGTGACAAAGCCTTACTCCAGCTTTATCAAGTACTTGAACAAGCTACTTTGCTCCATATATGAAAATCTTCTTTTGATCTCCTTTAGTTGTCTTATTGCTCTAGCTAAGACTTCAAGTACTGTCTTGAAGAGATACGAGAGAGTGGGCAGCCTTGCCTTGTCCCTGATTTCAGTGGGATTGATTTGTTTCTCTCCATTGAGTGATGCCTGGCTATTTATAAAATTCTTGAGACCTAATTTTATTTTTTAAGATGAACAGAAAAGAAAATCCATGAATGGCACCGGCAATTCTCCCACATACTCAAGCAATCCTTCTCTCATACCCTATACCCATCCTATTCCTGTATGTAGTCTTGTGCTAGCATCATCTTGCAGTGATCTCCCTGCCAAATAGGAATTTGCTATCCAAATTGAGCATCGGTATTTAGGGGAAAAATACATACAGACAATAAGGTTCTATTATCTCTGTTAAAAAATAATCTGTAACCTTACTATTATTTAGAATATGGGATACTAAATGTTCCCTATGATAAATCAAGGTATTCACAGCATGGAAATAATCTATAACATCACTGTAAATCATATTCTTACAATTAATCTCTAACACCACAAAACTAGCAAATCCTTTTCAAAAGTAACATGCTTTCACACTTCTCTTTCTTGCTGTAGAATGACTAGATTCTCAAAATCTCCCTTCTTACCCTCCTTTCCTCCCTCCCTTGTATCAAAAGTACTTCCTGTATTTAACAGAGATAATTTATGACATGTCCTATTATTTGTTCACTCCATGAATCCCTCTATTTACTGTGGAAGTCAAGGCTATTTCTAAGGGCAAAATTCTGTAAATCTTTCCAAGGCCAAGAGTATGTTTATTCTATTACCAGCTACTTCATATGGGAACTATAATTTTTAATGAAGTGGCGAGAGAGCACATGTTAATGAATGAGCTGGAAAGGCAGGAAAGTAACAAATGAGGGTACAAGAGAATAGGAGATGAGAATGTGGTAAGCATCCCTGTATATACCCAAATTTTACAGAAGCAGTTTGCATGTGGCTAATTCAATTGAACATATATTTTTAATTTTTATTATTAGTTACATTTTATTAACTCTGTATCCCAGCTGTATCCCATTCCCTCCTTCCTTCCCAATCCCATCCACCCCCCACTGTCCCTCCCTAATCTCCTCCCTGCCCCTTTCCATGCCCACTGATAGGGGAAGACCCCTTTCATCTGACCCTGTTTAATCAGGTATCTTCAGGACTGGCTGCAAAGTCCTCCTCTGTGGCCTAGCAGGGCTGCTCCTCCTTTGGGGGGTAGGGAGGTCAAAGAACCTGACATTGAGTTCATGTCAGAAATAGCCCCTGTTCCCCTCACTAGGGTAACCCACTTGGTTACTGAGCTACCAAGGGTTACATCCAAGCAGAGGTTCTAATTTATATCCATACATGGTCCTTGGTTGGAGAAACAGTCTCATATAAGACCCATGTGCCCATATATATTTGGTCCTTGTGGAGCTCCTATCCTCTCCAGATCATACTAACATCCCTTCTTTCATATGATTCCCTGCACTCTGCCAAAAGTTTGGTTATGAGTCTTAGTATCTGCTTTAATACACTGCTAGGGAGAGTCTTTCAGAGGACCTCTGTGGTATGCTCCTATCCTGTTACTTGTTTTCTCCTGCATCCAATATCCATCCCATTTGTCTTTCTAAGTGAGGATTGATCATCTTACCCCGGGTCTTCTTTCTTGTTTATCTTCTTTAGGTATATAGATTTCATTATGTTTATCATATCTTATAGATCTATATAAGTGAGTATATACCATGTGTGTCTTTCTCCTTCTGGGATACCTCACTCAGAATGATCTTTTCTAGATCCCACCATTGGCCTTCAAATTTCATGATTTCCTCATTTTTGATTGCTGAGTAGTATTCCATTGTGTAAAAATACCACAATTGATGTATCCATTCCTACATTGATGGACATTTGGGGTGTTTCCAGCTTCTGGCTATTACATATAAAGCTGTTACAAACATGGTTGAACAAATGTCCTTGTTTTGTACTTGAGCAACTTTTAGATATATGCCTAGGAGTGGTATAGCTGGGTCTTGAGTAAGTACTATTTCTAATTTTTCTTTCTTTACTCAGGAAGATCATTTAAAGTGTCTTCTGATCAAAGGTAAGAAGAGCAATCATCTATATTTTTTTGTTCTCCAGACTAGAAATGCAGATTAGTAATCAAGTACTGAAATACCAGCCTTCAATCCAAGACAGAAATTGATGCAGTATTTCTGATGCTAACTATGAAATTTCACCACTGTCACCATATCAATTATGCATTGCTGTGTAATATAAACACAATATGTCTCCAACAGGCTCTTGTATTTCATTGTTCAGTCCCCAGCTGGTGATGCTGTTTGAGAGATGTGACAACTAAAGAAAGCAGAACAATGTTGGAGAAAGAAGTCAACAAGATGGTCTTTGATATTTTGTAGCCTGGCCTCACTTCCTGTCTTTTCTACTTCCTATTGCCAGGCTCACTGCCATGTCCTCTCTACCATGATGGACTGTCTCCTGGAATTGTATACAAAAAACATACCCCTTCTCCTATGAGTCTTCTGTCAATACAACAACAGGAAAATAATGCATGGGCCAATCTTACAAGCCAATGAAATTGATTCTTTTCCTATAAATGCCAAACAAAGCCATGGCAGATCATTATTAATTTTACTTTCTGCATACTCTGTAGCCATGAGGTTCACTGTTATTTCTTTTATTAAAGGTCTCACTGATTTTATTTTACCTTCTAGTGCCGAACCCACTGAAAGCACTCAATAACAATTGGACAAAGTAATTTCAAATATTAAAGCTGAATAATTTGTCTTTGTAGCTTGAGGTCTGCATATCTCAAATGTAAACATGATATTTTTACCAGAATGTTAGTCCTGAAATATGTAATAGCAAATTGCTTTGCAATCCCATTTTTAAGAAATAAAAGTTCAATTCCAGTGCACAGCAGCTGAGTTGCCACAGCAACCCTGTTTGCTGTTTTCAGCATTATGTGCTTCTATTCTGAAGCTTATAAATAATTTTGAATGTTCTTTCTTCTTCTAGGGATTCTGCTTGCTCTTGGGCCCTCATGGCACTTTGCTTTATTCCTTAAGATTAAGAATTTACATATAGTACTTTAAATGTTTTAAAAGCCACAAGTTTTTAATGACCTTATACATTAAAAGATAATATAGAGGTGTCCCATTTTTTATTCTAAAGTATGGTATCATAGTTGTCTTATTGTAAAATAAACTCATCTGTAAATGGATTAATTAAATACTGTATGCTAGATATAAGTAGAGAAAATTTACATTTTCTATATCTCAATCAATTTCATTTGTCACAAATCATTTAAATTATTTTTGTTTAAAATGCATATTTTGTAGTTAAAATTTATTTTACAATGTTAAGCATGTATATAATGGATTTTAATTTCTCATCTCACACTCTCTCTTATAGCCACATATTTCTTCACTTCTCTTCAAGTTTCTTTCCTATATTCATGTCTTTTTGATTTGCTCTATGAGCCACGGGGTTTAAACAAGATCATCCATGTGGCCTTTGATGTGGAGCTAAGCATTGTAGGCTAGTGAGGTTATTAATAGTGCATGCACACCTGAAAGGACAATGGCTTTCCCTCTTCCAGAATCCATCTACAAGCAATAGTTCCTGTAGAGGAGCAGGATCCTATGTGTCTTTCCCGAGCCATGACTGACTATTCACAGGCCCAGCGCCGTGAGTTTCTAGTTGTAATTGCAGTGTCACACGGAGAAGACAGCATTTTTTGCCTTCTCCCTTTAATTTAGATCTTATAGTCTTTCTCCTCTTTTTAATGTTCCTTGAGCCTTGGACTTGAGTGATAGAAGTATCTGGTGTAAGAGTTAGCATTCAAAGGTCAGTGATTTTAAGAAAATGACCCTGCACAGATGAAAACTGAGAGGAGTATTTTTTCATGAGTAGAAACATAAATATTTAGAAGGCAGTCTGAAGTCGGGTCCACACAGACAAACATAGTAGTCACTTCCCCACTAGGGTTTACGTTCACCCCAGGAATGTATTTCTGACAACTTTTACAGTATCACATATGATTTATCATGAGGAATCGGCGGCCACATATCAAATCACAGAGTAGCTGGTTATTCCAATAAAAATTTTGTTGCATTTTATGTATTAGCATTTGTCATAAGCAATTGCGCCTATTTCTGTTTTCACCAATTGCATACTAACACCCTGTAGAAAATGTAGTCTCATAAGTCATACAGTGCTTGGCACATAGATATTACTCTGGATTTTCTAAAACAACCCAAATTGTTATTTCTCATCTTTATGCTTTACCTCTCATTTCTCTCCTAGAAAAATATCTACCTTGATCTCACAAGCAGACCAACTCTCAAGCATGAACCTCTGCCTCTGCTCATTTGTAGTTTAACATATCACACGTGAATTAACACAGCCCAGATCTTACATCTGAGAGACTGGCTTTTGCACAAAGTTTTGCTCACTTTCTTTCTCTTTGAAATGGGAATCTTGCTATATCGACTGTAGTTCCACCAAAGGCTGCAGGTATAAGCATACACCACTACTCCATCACCTCTAGCCTTCATTTTTATTGCTCCATTAGTTTATTTTGGAATGGTTGTGCACAATGAGATCAATTTGTGATAATATAACCTTAAAACTTGTTTGTAGTAAAAGATTCTATAGAACATGCTGCATTTAACACATTTATTGCAATATTGTAGTGAAAACAAAAAATAAAGAAAAAAAACACTTGGTTAAATCCATAATTACATATATATGTGTGGGTGTTATACCATTTTGAAACAAGTAATTTGTCATACATGTTTCCATCCTTAATACAAAGAGTATAATTTCAAACATTTGTCTGAGTAAGTGCTAACAGAGATTCTGTTTTAAGAAGCAATAAGAATGAACTAGCACATACCGTTATGTATATGACTCCAGAAGAAAATGAAGACATAATCTTGATAAAAATTCTTGGTTGTACGAGATAGCAATCTGTGCTATTACAAGCATGATAGGTTAAAAAATCCTTTGTGCAATATCTAATAGAAATGAAGATTCCTCTAGATTCAGGGGGGAAATGAATCAAAACAAATAAAGCTCCAGTATCATCTTCAAAGTATTCTTATGGCATAAGTAATAAAACATCCTCACTAAAACAAATGACATTTTTAAAGCCACACTTCAGAAATGGAAGAACAGTGACTATATTCCAGGTCTGTTTTTTTTTTTAATTTTTTATTAATTACACTTTATTCATTTTGTATCCCCCCGTAAGCCCCTCCCTCCTCCCCTCCCGATCCCACCCTTCCTCCCCTTTCTGCATGCATGCCCCTCCCCAAGTCCACTGATAGGGGAGGTTCTCCTCTCCTTTCTGATCTTAGTCTATCAGTTCTCATCAAAAGTGGCTGCATTGTCCTCTTCAATGGTAAGGCTGCTCTCCCCTCAGGGGAAGGTGATCAAAGGGCAGGCCAATCAGATTATGCCAGAGACAGTCCCTCTTCCCATTACTAGGTAACCCACTTGGACATTGAACTGCCCTGGGCTACATCTGTGCAGGGGTTCTAGGTTATCTCGATGAATAGTCCTTGGTTGGAGTATGAATCTCTGGGAAGTTCCCTGTGTTCAAATTTTCTTGTTCTGTTGCTCTCCTATTGGAGATCCTGTCATCTCCAGCTCTTACTATTTCCCACTTCTTACATAAAATTCCATTCACTCTGCCCAACAGTTGGCCATCAGGCTCAGCATCTGCTTTGATAGTCTGTAGGGCAGAGGCTTTCAGAGGCCCTCTGTGGTAGGTTCCTAGTTTGTTTCCTGTTTTCGTCTTCTGGCTTTCAGAGGCCCTCTGTAGCAGGTTCCTAGGTTGTTTCCTGTTTTCTTCTTCTGATGTCCATCCTCTTTGCCTTTCAGGATGGGGACTGAGCGTTTTAGTTAGGGTCCTCTCTCTTGCTCAGTTTCTTGAACCGTATGTTTTGCTGCTAATTTACATTCACTCAGGAAAAAAAAATGCTAGAAGCATGACTCCATTCTGATTTAGTTTACAGACATCTTATAAGAGCAAAATGTGTTACCTTTAATTCTTATGAAAAAAAATACTGAAAAGTAATAAACTTTATAGCTAAATATCTAAAATGTGATATATTAATTAGCATTGGGTTGCAAAAGAAAACAAATGATACCTATCTCTCAGTTAAAAGTACATTTTGTTTGTTTGTTTGTAGTTGTTTTTTGCTTCCGAAATTTAGGATCCGAGAAAGAGATCAATTTAAGTTTAAAAAAAGAAGAACAAAAAAGCAGCTGTAGAAATGGCAGTCTCTAGTGCTCCTGAAGAAATGGAGGAAAAAAACTCTTCTCAGGGAGTTGATATGGAATCATTCTGAGATTAATAAACTGAAGAACTTCCATGGAAAACTGAAAGGCCAACCCTCATGAGGACCTCATTTTTCATAACCAATCTTTGAGTTGTTTTCAAGAACATGAAGTCTCCACAAATTAAGAGGAAAGTACAGCATAATGTTTCCTTTGGAAAAGTTGTTATATATATATATATATATATATATATATATATGAAATATATATATATATATATATATGTATATCACGTTATCGTTCTAACAACATGTTCAGTCATTACCAGCACCATCAGTTCCTCCAAGTTTCTCTCTTAGTCATATCCTAAGAGCCTTCTCTCCAGGAGTAAATGCTTTGAACTCTTTTTCTTCCTTCACATTCTTGCTACACACTTCACTTATAAACCTTTTTCTCCTTTTTAAAAAAAAAATCTCTCCGCATATCATATAATAATACCGGGTGCCACACTGAAGAATATGGGAGTGGAAACTGAACTTGATATGTTAGAAATAAATGAGAAGACAATGTTGTGTGCTACAAAAGGAGGACAATGTTGGATCTGGAAGGATTTGGGCAAAGAGAAATGGATGTGAGCAAAATACAGTGAATAAAAATGTCAAAGTAATGATAAAAGCAAGTAAGTTTTAAAAAGTAAACACACAGGGAGTAAGAGCTATATAGAGGGAAAGCAGAAGCAATGGAGAGAGAGAGAAAGAGAGACAGAGATTCTATCTTACTCCTTTCTTTGGGACATGTGTTCCTGTTAAATGGAGTTTCTTTGTAGTCTAGTTTTTTGAAGGGGTGTGTTGTCCTGATATTTCCAGCTTCATTATGTCCTTGCAGCTAATTATGCTACAAAGTCACATTCTATATTATTTTTGTTGATGTGGTTATATGTTAATTTCCTCTGTTTCTCGTTCTTTGCTACTAAGATTTTTGTGACAGTAGTTATTAATGCCTATAAGCCCTATCTTTCAATTCAAATATTATTTTAATCCAATGATCCTACAAGACCCATGAACTGAGAATCATCACAAAATGACTCATTTTCATCTGCAATTCTCTCATATGCAGTGAATCACGTTTCTTTTCTGTCCTTTTTTTTTTCTTTTCTTGTCAGTTTTGTGGTGTGTGTGTGTGTGTGTGTGTGT
Source organism: Rhombomys opimus (assembly GCA_010120015.1). Classification (NCBI taxonomy): domain Eukaryota; kingdom Metazoa; phylum Chordata; class Mammalia; order Rodentia; family Muridae; genus Rhombomys; species Rhombomys opimus. The sequence goes on along the minus strand of REGO01000694.1, from coordinate 646,921 downwards.
GTGTGTGTGTGTGTAGCCTTGCTTGTCCTGAACTCACTTTGTAGACCAGGCTAACCTGGACCTCACAGAGGTCTGCCTGTCTCTACCTCTCTGAGTGCTAGGGTTAAAGATGTGTGCCACTAAGCTGGGCTTGCATCACTTTTCTTCAGTTACATCTTTTTCCTATTTAATTCTATAATGCTACCAAGTAAAGAATACCTGGTTTCATATACAAAAACAAACAAGCAAAAAACTTACTGTTTACATATACAAAAAGGAACAAGAATTCTCAGATTGATAGTTTAATATCCTTTTTCTTGTTTCCAGAAATCTCACATTTTTTTTTGTCTTTTCTCACAATACTAGATTAAATCTTTGGTTAAATTAACATCTAATATTTGCATAATTTTCCTATTAAATGATGTTCAGTGCTAATCTATATTTTACCAAATGGTTTTCTTGCCTATTAAATCTTTCTGAAGCTACTAATTGTCTCAGTTTATTTAATTTTTATTTTAAGTTTATTTACTTTACATCCCAAGGGTGCTCCCTCCCTCCTATACTCCCAGTTACCCCCTCCCCTTCCTTACCCCTTCTCCACTCCCTTCCCCCCAGAAAAGGATAGCTCCCCACCCCCCTTATAAACCCTCCCAGCACATCAAGTCACATCAGGACTGAACATGTCCTCATCCACTGAGGTCAGGCAAGGCAGCCCTTCCACTGAGCTCATGTCAGAGACAGTCCCTGTTCCCATTCCTAGGGAACACTGAGCTGCTGTGGGCTACATCTGTGCAGGGTTTCTAGGTTATCTCCATGAATGGTCCTTGTTTGGAGTATCAATATCAGAAAACACCCCTGTGTAGAGAATTTTTGGTTCTGTTGTTCATGTGGAGCTACTGTCCACTCCAGATCATTCCATCTCCCCCTTCTTTCATAAGATTCTCTGCACTCTGCCCAAATATTGACTATGAGTCTCAGCATCAACTTTGATACCCTGCAGGGTAGAGTCTTTCAGACTCTTGTCCTGTTCACTGTTTTCTCTCTCTTCCAATGTCTATCCTATTTGCCTTTCTGAATGAGGACTGAGCATCTTACTCTTCCAATGTCTATCCTATTTGCCTTTCTGAATGAGGACTGAGCATCTTACTCAGAACCTTCCTTGTTGATTAGCTTCTTTAGGTGTACAGATTTTAGTATATTTATCCTATAGTATGTGTCTAATATCCACTTAGAAGTGAGTATATACCATGTGTATCTTTCTGCTTCTGGAACACCACACTCAGCATGATCTTTTCTAGTTCCCACCATTTACCTACAAATTTCACTATTTCCTTGTTTTTAATTGCTGAGTAGTATTCCATTGTGTAAATGTACCACAATTTCTGTATCCATTCTTCAACTGAGGGACATCTGGATTGTTTCCAGCTTCTGGCTATTACAAATAAAGCTGATATGAACATGGTTGAGCAAATGTCTTTATTGTGTACTTGAGCATCTTTTGGATATATGCCTCTCTGCAGAGAATTCTCTGTTTAGCTCTGTACCCCATTTTTTAATTGGATTACTTGATTTGTTGCTGTTTAACTTCTTGAGTTCTTTATATGTTCTGGATATCAGCCCTCTGTCAGATGTAGGGTTGGTGAAGATCCTTTCCCAATCTGTAGCTGTCGTTTTGGTCTGATGACAATGTCCTTTGCTTTACAGAAGCTTTTCAGTTTCTTGAGGTCCAGTTTATTGATTATTGCTCTTAGAGCTCGTGCTGTTGATATTCTGTTCAGGAAGTTGTCTCCTGTGCCAATGAGTTCAAGGCTCTTCCCCACTTTTTCTTCTAAGCAGTTTACTGTGTCTGGTTTTATATTAAGGTCTTTGATCCACTTGGATTTTACTATTGTGTAGGGTGATAAGTATGGCTCTATTTGCATTTTTCTTCATGTAGATATGCAGTTAGACCAGCACCATTTGTTGAAGATGCTATCTTTTCCCATTGTTAGGTTTTGGCATCTTTATCAAAAATCAGGTGTCTATAAGTGTTTGCGTTTATTTCTGGGTGTTCTATTCTATTCCATTGATCCACCAGCCAGTTTGTATTGTAGTACCATGCAGTTTTTACTACTGTTGCTCTATAGTACAGCTTGAGATCAGGGATGGGGATACCTTCAAGAGATCTTTTATTGTAGAGGATTGTTTTAGCAATTCTGGGTTTCTTCTTATTCCATATGAAGTTGAGAATTTTTCTTAAAAAAAGTTTCTGGGTTCCCATAGAATCCAGGTTCCCTGGTATTGGTATTTTCATGGGAATTGCAATGAATCTATATATGGCTTTTTGTAAGATGGCCATTTTTACTATGTTAATCCTACTGATCCAAATCAGGGGAGATATTTCCATCTTCTAAAATCTTCCTCAATTTCTTTCTTCAAAGACTTGTATTTCTTGTCAGACAGGTCTTTCACTTCCTTGGTTTGACTTACACCAAGATATTTTATATTTTTAGTGGCTATTGTAAAGAATGTTCTTTCCATAATTTCTTTCTCAGCACTTTGCCACTTGAATAAAGGAGGGCTACTGGCTCTTTTGAGTTAATTTTGTATCCAGACACTTTGCTGAAGGTGTTAGAGTTCTTAGGAATTCTCTGGTAGTATCTTGAGGGTCACTAATGTATACTATAATATTATCTGGGAAAAGCGATACTTTGACTTCTTCTCTTCGAATTATTATCCCCTTGATCTCCTTTAGTTGTCTTATTGTTTTTGCTAGTTCAAGTGTTATATTGAAGAGATATTGTAAAAGTGTGCACCATTGTCTTGTCCCTGATTATTTCTGAAACGCTTTAAGTTTTTATGTATTAAAGTAGATGTTGGCAGTTGGCTTGCTGTATATTGTCCTTATTGTGTTTAGGTATGTGCCTTGTATCACTGATCTACTGCCTTTTCAGCTTCTAATAAAAGGATCATGGATTTTGTTTGTCCTTGTTTTGTTTGTTTGTTTTTTCAGTATGTTTATATGGTGGATGGGATGAAGCCTACTTGATCATGGTGGAAGATTTTTTTTTTTTATGTGTTCCTGGATTTGGTTTGCAAGTATTTTATTAAGTATTTTTGCATCAGTTTTCAAAAGGAGGATTGGTCTGACATTCTCTTTCTTTGTTGGGTCTTTGTGTAGTTTAAGTATCAGGGTGACTATGGCTTCATAGAATGAGTTTGGCAATGTTCCTTCTCTTTCTATTTTGTGGAATAGTTTAAGGAGTATTGATATTAGATTTTCTTTGAAAATCTGGTAGAATTCTGTACTAAGAGCATCTGGCCCAAGGCTATTTTTGGTTGGGAGGCTTTTGATGACTGCTTCTATTGCCTTAGAGGTTATATGTCTTTTTAAATTATTAAACTGGATCTTTAAAATTATTTTATTATCTATTACATATTATAATTTATTCACTCTTTATCCAGCTGTGACCTCCTTCCTCATCTCCTCCCAGTCCCACCTTCCCTCCCTCTTCTCCCCCTGTGTCCCTCCCCTAGTCCCTTGATAGGGGAGGTCCTTTTCCCCTTCTATCTGACTCTAGACTCTCATGTCTCAACAGAACTGGTTGCATTGTCTTCTTCTGTGGTCTGGAAAGGCTGCACCCCACAGCGGGATGTGATCAGAGAGCCAGCCACTGAGTTCAAGCTAGAGACATCTCGTATTCCCCTTATTAGTGACCACACTTGGAGACTGAGTCTCTGGGCTACCTCTGAGCAGGGGCGTTAGGTCCTCTCCCTTCATGGTCCTTAGTTACAGTATCAGTCTCTGCAGGGCCCCCAGGGCCCAATTTTTTTTCCTCTGTTTTCTGTGGGCCTCCTTTTGGAGCTCCTGTCCCCTCCAGGGCTTTTGATCCCTGTTCTTTCATAAAATTCTATGCACTCCGCCCAAAGTTTGGCTACGAGTCTCATCCTCTGCTTCGATACCTTGATCAGTAGAGTCTTTTGGTGACTATTTCTATTGCCTTAGGGGTTATATGTCTATTTGAACTATTTTCCCGATCTTGATTTAATTTGGTAAATGGTAGCCTATCAAGAAAATCATACATTTCATTTAGATTTTTCAATTTTGTGGAACAAAGGTTGTTGAAATTTGATCTAATGGTTCTTTGGATTTCTTCAATGTCTGTTGTTATGTCTGCCTTTTCATTTCTAATTTTATTAATTTGGATACTCTCTGTCTGTTTTTTTAGTTAGTTTGGCTAAGGATTTGCTAATTTTGTTAATTTTCTCAAAGAACTTGCTCTTGGTTTTGTTGATTCCTTGATTGTTCTCTTTGTTTCTTGGTTATTGATTTCAGCTCTTTGATTATTTCTTGGCATTGACTCTCCTTGGGTGTGTTTTCTTTCTTTTTTTCTAGAGTTTTCAGGTGATGTGTTAAGTTGCTAGCATGAGTTCTCTCTCCACTTTCTTCATGCAGGCACTTAGTACTATGAACTTTCATTTTACCACTGATTTCATTTTGTCCCATAAGCTTGGGTATGATGTGCCTTCATGTTCATTGAATTCTAGAAAGTCCTTAATTTCTTTCTTTACTTCCTCTCTAACCCAGTAGTCATTAAGTAAAGAGTTGCCCAATTTCCATGAGGTTTTAGGCATTCTGTTGTTTCTGTTGTTGTTGAAGTCTAGCTTTACTCCACGGTGTTCTGATAGAATACAAGGTGTTACTTCAATTTTCTTGTATTTGTTAAGGCTTGCTTTGTGTCTGAGTAAGTGATTAATTTTGAAGAAGGTTCCATGAGGTGCTAAGAAGAAGATATATTCTTTTGTGTTTGGATGGGATGTTCCGTAGATATCAGTTAGGCACAATTGACTCATCATATTGGTTAGTTTCATTATTTCTTTGTTTGGTTTCTGTCTTAATGATTTGTCTACTGGAAAGTGAAGTGTGTTAAATTCTCCTATTGTTAACACATGGGGTTCGATTTGTGATTTAAGCTCTAGTGCTGTTTCTTTTACAAATGTGGATGCCCTTGAATTTGGGGCATGTATGTTCAGAATTAAAGTGTCAAAAAGGTTGGTTTTTCCTTTGATGATTATGAAGTGTCCAACATCATCTTTTTTATTGACTAAAGAAATGCTCAACCTCATTAGCCATCAGGGAAATGCAAATCAAAACAACCCTAAGATTTCAACTTACACCCATCAGAATGGCTAAGATCAAAAACTCAAGAGACAACACATGCTGGAGAGGTTGTAGAGAAAGGGGAACCCTCCTCCACTGCTGGTGGAAATGTAAGCTTGTACAACCACTCTGGAAAGCAATCTGGCAGTTTCTCAGACAACTAGGAATAGTGCTTCCTCAAGATCCAGCTATACCACTACTAGGCATATACCCAAAAGAGGCTCAAGTACACAATAAGGACACTTGTTCAACCATGTTTGTAGCAGCCTTATTTGTAATAGCCAGATGCTGGAAACAGCCCAGATGCTCCTCAGTGGAGAAATGGATGCACAAATTGTGGTATATCTACACAATGGAATATTACTCAGCAATAAAAAACAAGGAAATCATGAAATTTGCAGGTAAATGGTGGGATTTGGAAAAGATCATTCTGAGTGAGCTATCCCAGAAGCAGAGGAATGCACACAGTATATACTCACTCATATAGACATATAATATAGGATAAACCTACTAAAATCTGTACACCTAAAGAAACTAATCAAGAGGGAGGACTCTTGCTAAAATGCTCAATTCCTATCCAGTGTAAACGACTGCGTAACCGTCTCGCCAGCAAGAAGGCACACGGACGACAGGATCCTTCTGCAGCAGGCTTTATTATTCCGCAATGAATGGAGGAAGACTCGCAGCCCCAAGATGGCGCTGCTTAAATAAGCCCCGACCGCACTTATGTGACGTGGAGTGACGTGTCATACCCTGATTGACTGCTTACTCGTACCCGTCTGACGGCCCGGGGTGGGGCAGTGGCTTGGCACGCTTTTGCAACTGCACATGTGCTCTCAGAGGCTGTTACCGGTATAAAGACTGGATGCCGGCGCCATCTTGTAATGGCGTCTGAACCTCGGCTCTCTACAATCCAGAAAGGCAAAGAGGCTGGACATCAGAAGAAGGAGAAAAGAGGGAACAAGTCAGGAGCCTGACGCAGAGGACCTCTGAAAAGCTCTGCCCTGCAGACTATCAATGTAGACACTGAGAGTTATGGCCAACCTATGGGCAGAGTGCAGGGAATGTTAGGAAAAAAGTGGGAAACAGTAAGATCTGAAGAGGACAGGAACTCCATAAGGAGAGCAACAGAACCAAAAAATCTGAGCACAGGGGTCTTTCCTGAGACTGCTATTCTAACCAAGGACTATGCATGGAGATAACATAAGACCCCTGCACAGATGTAGCCCATATCAGTTCAGTATCCAAGTGGGTTCCATTGTGATAGGAACAGGGACTGTCTCTGACATGAACTGATTGGTCTGCTCTTTAATTACCTCCTCCTGAGGGGGAAGCAGCATTACCAGGCCACAGAACAGGACAAGGCAGTCACTCCTGATGAGACCTAATTGACTAGGATCAGAAGGAAGGAAAACAAGTCCTCCCCTATCAGTGGACTTGGGGAGGGGCATGCATGCAGAGGGTGGAGGAAGGAAGGGATTGGGATGGGAGAAGGGAGGGGGGATACAAAGTGAATAAAGTGTAATTAATAAAGAAAAATAAAATAAAAGATCTTGTTAGAAGTCTTTACAAATTCTCTAGTAGAAAATATCAGTCAGTTTCATCTTACATTTTCTTTTTTTTTAATTTATTAACTTTACATCCTGATTGTAACTCCCTCACTTGTTTCCTCCTAGTCCTTATACCCCTATTCGCCCCCCCCTTCCTTCTACCTTATTCCTCAGGAAGGGGAGCCCTCCTCCCTTACTAACTGGCCAAAGACTATCAAGTCTCTTCAGGACTGTCTGCATCCTTTTCCTCTGTGGCCTTGCATGGATGCTTGCCCTGGGGGAAATGATCAAATAGATCATGAGAGTTCATGTCAGAGACAGCCTCTTGTCCCTTTTCTAGGGAACCCACATCTTTCCACTTAAATACTTTGAGAAGTTCTCAACATTCATATATATGCTAGTTGTGTCAATGGCAATTTTTATCATTCTATCATTTTTTAACTATTAAGTTCAAGAACCTCTCTATTTCTCTTTCGTGTACCTCTCCTTAGTTTCTAATTTTGCTTTCTTTCCTTCCTCTCTGTCTCTTTGCTTCTGCTTCTTCCTGTTTAATTTCTCATTTTCAATCTTCATCTGAAAACATTTTCCAGATGCATGAAAGAAAAATTATTTGAGCCATTTTATTTTAGTTTTAAAAATTCTCAATATGTAATTAAAATTTTAGCTCAAAATAAAGAAATTTGATGGACATCTGCCTTTTTTGTACACTTGTGTTTTTGTTTTTTTTTTTTTTTTTCTCTAGGAACTGAATGCCATTCTGGAATTTTTATCACCATATTTATAAACAGGATGTGGAACAGATTTATAATGAAAACAAGAAAACTAAGCAGGGAATAATACAAACTGTACAGTTTAACAGAAGAGGGTCACCAATAATAAAAGGAATGGAGACCTCACAGTAAGAGCTCACCCAACTCAGAGAGGTCATTGTATGATAGGGAAGCATGGATTGCTTGAAAATCCCGAGAAATCAGAAATGCCAGAGCCATAGGATTCCTGCTAAGGAAAGCTGCTAGCAGAGAGTAGAACCAGACCAAAAGAGAAAGAAATGTGTTGCAGTCAACAAAGCTGAAAGGTGTTAGAGACCTGAAGAGCCCTTTGACATCAGACATAGAAATGCAGAGTTTGGAGTTTGCTCAGCTGATTTTTCGTCTTGCTTCGGTCAAGTAATTATGCCCTCTTTCCTCCCCTTTGGAATACTAATATATATTCTATGCCATTGCATGTTGGAAATATGTGATCTGATTTTACTGGGGTTACAGTGTCAGAAGAGACTTTGAACTTTGGATTTTTTAAACTTTGGATGAATTGTTTGGGACATTTGAGGTAGGACTGAATGCATTTTTTGAATTATTATATAGATACAAGCCTATAGGAGCAAGGAAGTGGAATGTAGTGGTTTAAACAAGATTGACCCCATAGGCTCAAATATTTGAATGCTTTGGAAGTGGCATGAGGAGGTATGGCCTTATCTGAGGAGGTACAGCCTTGTTTGAGGGAATGTATCACTGAGGGTGGGCTTTGCATTTCAAATGCTCAAGCCAGGCTCCTTGTCACTCTTTCTTTGTTGCCTGCTGATCCAAATGTAAAGCTCTCAGCTCCTTCTCCTTGTCTGCCTGCTTGCTCCCATGCTTTCCACTATAGCAATAATGAATTAAACCACTGAACCTGTAAGCCAGCCCCAATTAAGTGTGTTCCTTCATAAGAGTTGCTGTGGTCTTGGTGTTTCCTCACAGCAATAGTAGCCCTAACTAAAACAAATGAATTCTGAAAAAAAACAAAAACAAACAAACAAAAAAA
>REGO01000694.1:621232-635752 GCA_010120015.1 Rhombomys opimus | reverse complement strand
GGGAGGGTGGGACCGGGAGGGGAGGAGGGAGGGATTTATGGGGGGATACAAAAGGAATAAAGTGTATTTAATAAAAGTTAAATAAAAAATTAAAAAAAAAACAGATTAATCATGTCACACTTCAACTGTCAGTATCAACTATTCTTAGAACAGAGTGATTCCTTGCCATTTTAAACATCATTATTTGTACCCTACCTACCATCTCCATTTCTTCCCACTCAAGACTTGCATGCTGTAACCTGGAATAGCATGAATATATTTTAGCTACATGCATACATTATATTGTCACTCAAATGTTTCTTAATATATCATCTTCTAGCTCACTATGCATTTTGCACTCATGTTTATTGTCTCATCATTAGTTTAGTTGTATACTAAAAATCACATCTATCTCTAATGCCCAAAACACATACACTGTGTCTCTATTAAATTAAACTGTCAATTATTTTAGATTCTAAAATTTAGATAAAGGCTATGAATTAATTAATGCCTTGCTATAATTCTTAGATAAATGTCTAGATTTGATCCATATTTTCATTTAATTAGTTGGATTCAGTTGAAATCCATAAAATATTCTCATCTGCCATCTCAGGACCACAAATTCTTCTTCATAATATAGAAATAGGACAATCTTAAAGAAATAAAAAGGATGTATTTTTGTAATTTGGTTTAGGAATTTTCCTAGGAATAATACTTAGTGGTATTGACTGAGCACCTGTGTATAGGACATTAATAAGGGAACAAAGAAATAGTATCAGAAATTGTGTATGTCAATTATTTTCATTTAAAAATTTCTAAGTCCAAGTAATTTCATCTGCAAATACAGAAACAATCCTAAGATTTATTACTTTATTACTTTTCTTGGGCATATGAATGCATATAAAGTGAGTACATGGAAATAAATCATGTTTGTTTAATAAGACATCTACCAAATTATACTCTGTTCCAAATAGAGTCTAATTACCAAGAGATTATGGAATATGAAACTTCTGGGATGCTTTATAAAGTATTTTTAATCACTGAGAAAATAAAAAAAGTACTATGAAATCCCAGCTTTTAAAAGCACTATTCATTTTTAACTATTATTAAAAAGAGAAAAGATGAATAGAAGTGTTTGAAATTATGTTTTGGATTTCTTTAAAGATTTGTTTTATTTTTATTTGTATGTGTGTGAGTTTGTATACTCCATGTGTGGGTGTCTGAGAAGACCAGAAGTAGGTGTCAAGTCCTGTATCCTTAAAGATACAGGCAGTTGTAAGTCACCTGATTCTCTATACTGGAAAGTTAATCCAGGTACTATGGAAAGGGAACAAGGCTCTTAAATGCTACATCAACTCTCTTCCTATACCAGAAGATAGGAAGATCTCCCACTCTTATGGATTGGTAGGATTAATATTATGTATAGGGCAATCGCACCAAAAGCAATCTACAGATATGATGCAATCTCTATTAAATTTCCAACAAAATTCTTCAAATAAATTTTTAAAAGTTCATAATTCACACATAGAGATAAAGTCTCATACAGACAAAACAATCTGTCTGATTCCATTCAAGCAAGAAGTACATGATGTCTCCTGAGTGCTAGGGTTAAAGACATGTGCCATCCACGAGTGTTATAGCTGGATCTTTAGGTAGCACTATTTCTAATTTTCTGAGAAAGCCCAGATTGATTTCCTAAGTGAGTGTACAAATTTACCAGCTATACCACTCCAGGGCATATATCCGAAAGATGCTCAATCACACAACAAGGAAATTTGTTCAACTATGTTCGTAGAAGCTTTATTCACAATAGCCAGAATCTGGAAGGAACCTAGATGTCTCTCAACTGAAGAATGGATACATAAATTTGTGGTACATTTACGCAATGAAATACTACTCAGCAATTAAAAACAAGGAAATCACAAAATTTTTGGGAAATGGATGGAACTAGAAAACAGCATCCTGAGTGAGGTAACCCAGAAGCAGAAAGGCACATATGGTATATACTCACTTGTAAGGGGATATTAGCCATATAATACAGGATAAACATACTAAAATCTATAATCCTAAAGAAGCTAAACAAGAGGCTTAATCCTCATTCAGAAGGGAAAATAGAATAGACATTGGAAGGAGAAGAAGACAGGGAACATGACCACTGCAGAGGACCTCTGAAAAACTACATATCAGGTTATCGAAGCAGATGCTGAGACGCATAGCCAAACTTTGGGCGAAGTGAGGAAATTGTATGAAAGAAAGGGAAGACAGAAAGATCTGGAGGGGACAGGAGCTCCACAAGGAGACCAACAGAGCCAAAAACTCTGAGCCAGGTGGGTCCTGCAGAGACTGATGAATCAAACAAGAACCATGCATGGAGGGGACCTAGACCCCTTGCTCAGATGTAGCCCATGGGCAGCTCAGTCTCCATTTGGGTTCCCTCATGAGAAGAGCAGGAACTATCTCTGATATGGACTTAGTGGCTGGTGCTTTGATCACCTCCCCTTGTTGAGGTGTCCTAAGGAGGCCACAGAGAAAAAGGATCCTGATGAGACCTGATAGGCTAGGGTCAGATGGAAGGGGAGGAGGACCTCCTCTATCACTGGACTACTGGAGGGACATAGGAGGGGAAAAGCAAGGGAACGGGGTCAGGGAGGAGATGAGGGAGGGGGTACAGCCAGGGTACAAAGTGAATAAACTGTAATAAATATTAATAATACAGAAAAAGTAAAAAGAATTTTAAAAAGATATGTGCCACAAACACCTGACAACAAATATGTTATGTCTTAATATATATTTTCTGAATCATTTTGATATCTATCATATTTTGCCTATTATATGCATTACTTAATGTTAGCCTCATGGTAATTTTCTAATCCTCCTATTTTAAACACACTAAGTAGATGATTACTGCAGTGACAGATTGTTACCGATTGATATAACTATTTTATTAATATGTTTTTATTTTTATAGTTTTTTCTAGCCTTGACTAGCAATAACTTCTTTTGATTTCATGCTATGTCATTTTATCAAATAGCCAGTATGTCAAAGAACTTTCTTACTTCATGAAACCACAAATCTCCCAGGTTCATGTTGTCATCTGACCTGTCTTGACATTAAAAAGTTTTAATGTGTTTAGTTGGATATAATTTTTGTAAAGTTGCATTGGAGATTTCAACTGTAGAGTAAAAACTAAATAAATACATATATATTAACATGTATGTATTAAACTTCAATATGTTATGAAAAACTTGCATACATAGCTATGTTTCCAAAACCCTTCCCAAACCAGAAGGTTCTCTTTACAGGCTCACCTTCATACCTATTTTCTTGCCTTTGAGAAATAGGCTTCCATTTATCCAAACCTGTTTTTTTTTTGTTGTTGTTTCATACTTCTGCACACGTAATTATTAAAGCATATAACATAGTCAATTTTATTAACTACAGCAAATATTTGCTTATGATTCATTTTGTCTCTGATTTCCCCCTCTCCCACTGGTCCCACATGCTCTTCCTCTTACCCCTACCCAGCTTCACAACTCCTAAGAAAAGGAGAGCACCCTGCTAACAACTCAACCCAGCACATCAAGTCACAGCAGGGCTGAGTGCACCCTCTTTCCCTGTAGCCTGGCAAGACAGCCCCACCAGACTGAAGCTATCAAAAAGTAGGCAGCAGAGTCTATGTCAGAGAAAGCCCCTGCCTTCCTTTCTAGGAGACCCACATAAAGCCCAAGCTGCCCACCTGCTACAACTCTGTAGGGAGACTAAGTCCGGTCCATGCATGGTCCTTGGTTGCTTCTTCAGTTCTTTTAAGTCCTCTGGGATATGATTAGTTGGCTATGTTAGTTTTCTTGTATGGCTTCTGTCACCACCACATCTTTCTTTTTCCTCACTTTTCCATAAAACCCATGAGAATCCCACCTGACTTCTAAACAGAGACTATGAAAACCAGAAGGACCTGGACAGATATCATGCAGACCCTAAGAGAACACAGATGTCAGCCCAGGCTACTATACCCAGCAAAACTCTCAGTCCTCATAGAGGGAGAAAACAAAATATTCAATGACAAAAACAAATTTCAACAAGACCTACACACAAATCCAGCATTACAGAAGACACTAGAAGGAAAAATACAACCCAAGAAAACTAACTACTTTCAAGAAAACACAGGAAATAATTAATCTCACTAAAGTAAAACAAAAAGTAACCAAGCACACAAACTTACTACCACAGCCAACATCAAAATCAAAGGATCTAACAGCCACTGGTCATTATTCTCTCTCAACATCAATGGACTCAATTCTCCAATAAAAAGACACAGACTAACAGAATGGATAGGTAAACAAGACCCAACAAGAAACACACCCAAGTCACAAAGATAGACATTACCTGAGGGTAAAGGGCTGGAAGACACTTTCTCAAGCAAATGGACCCAAAAGGTAAGCAGGAGTAGCCATTCTAATATCTGATAAAATAGACTTTCAACCAAAAATTAATCAAAAGAGATGGGGAAGGACACTTCAAACTCATCAAGGGAAAATTCCACCACAATCCTGAATATCTATTCCCCAAATACAAGAGCACCCACATTTGTAAAAGAAACATTGATAAACTTAAACCACACATAGATCCTCACACATTAATAGTGGGAGACTTCAACACCCCACTCTCAACAAAGGACAGGTTAACCAAACAGAAATTAAACCAAGAAACAATGTCTCTAACAGAGGTCATGAATCAAATGGACTTAACAGACATTTACAGAACCTTACACCCAAACACAAAATAATTTACCTTCTTCTCAGCACCTCATGGAACCTTCTCCAAAATAGACCATATTGTTGGTCACAATGCAAACCTCAACAGATATAAGAAGATTGAAATATACCTTCTATCATATCTGATCACCATGGACTAAAGCTGGACCTCAACAACAAAAGAAAAAGCAAAAAGCCTACACACACATGGAAACTGAACAACTTGTTACTAAATGACAGCTGGGTCAGGGAAGAAAGAAAGAAAGAAAGAAATTAAAGTCTTCTTAGAATTCAATAAAAATAAAACTCCTATGCTTCCTCCAATGTTTGGCTGTGAGTCTCAGCATCAGTTTCGATCCACTGCTGGGTGGAGCCTCTGAGAGAAGAGCTACACTAGGCTCCTGCCTATGAGCATAGCTAGGTGTCATTAATAGTGTCAGGGATTGGCTCTTTCCCAATAGATGGGTTTCAGGTTGTGCCAGGCCTTGGTTGGACATTCCCTCAATCTTTATTCTATCTTATCCCTGTGTGTCTTGTTGTCAGGGTGAATTTTGGACCTATGTTTTTGTGAGTGGATTGCTGTTTTCCTCCCTCCACTAGGGGACCTGTCTAGTTAGAGTGTATCCTCTAGAGTCTCCATGACCCCTACTACTATGGTTCTCAGCTAGAGTGATGCCCCCCATATCCTCCTAAAGGCCTATCCTGTTTTAAGTCCCCAGCTTGTCAAAGAGATGCCCACAATTTCTCTTCTCTCTGCAAACCTTCTGTCCTCCAGCCAACCACCTTCTCTCCTGAGGTGTGATCATCACTTCTATTTGTGTTCCCTCTCTTATCTTCTTGTCTCTCTTCAACTCCTTCTACTGTCTACTTTATTTCCCCTTCTAAGAGAGATTTAAGCATCTTCCCTTGTGTACATCAGTAAAAGAATCAATGTAACTTTAAGTTGGTATAAAAAACAAACATAGCAAAACCACATGATTACAATGTGAACAATTCTAAAAATATGTCTCACCTAATAATGTCCAGTATCTATTAGCAAAGTGATTTCTTGTACTGCCATGTTTTAATTAATTAATTAATTTTTATTCACTTTATATCGTGGTTGTAGCCCCACCCTTCTTCCCCTCTCTGCTCCACCCTCCCTCCTCTTCCCTCTCCTATTCCCAGAAAAGGGGAGCTACCTTTCTTATCCACCCCAGCTCATTAGTTGTATCAGGACTGAGCATGTCCTCTTCCGCTGTGGCCTGGCCTGGCAGTCCTACCAGGGGGAAGTGATTAAAAAGCTGCCATGTGAGTCCATATCCCATGCAGTCCCCACTTCCCTTACTAGAGGACCCACATAAGGACAACTCTGTCAGACTTCTGCCTCCAAGCTTAGCAGAGTTTCTTTCATAGTGTCAGGGGTTGGCACTCTCCCATAACATGGGTCTTTGGTTGTGTCAGGCTTTGGTTGGGCATTCCAACAATTCCTGTTCTATCCTTATTTTAAAATATATTTTATGTTAATGTTTATTAATTACACTTTTTTCACTTTGTATCTCCCTCCTCCCCTCCCTACCCCACTCTTCCACCCCTTTCTTCACACATGCCCCTTCCCAAGTCCACTGATAGGGTAGGTCTTCCTCTCCTTTCTCCTGATCCTAGTCTATCAGGTCTCATCAGGAGTGGCTGCATTGTCTTTCTCCGTGGTCTGGTAAGGCTGCTCCCCCCTCAGGGGGAGGTGATCAAAGGGCAGGCCAATCAGATTATGTCAGAGGCAGTCCCTCTTCCCATTACTATGGAACCCACTTGGACACTGAACTGCCATGGGCTACATCTGTGCAGGGGTTCTAGGTTATCTCCATGAATAGTCCTTGGTTGGAGTATGAATCTCTGGGAAGTTCCCTGTGTTCAAATTTTCTTGTTCTGTTGCTCTCCTTGTGGAGCTCCTGTCCTCTCCTGGTCTTACTGTCTCCGCCTTCTTTCATAAGATTTCCTTCACTCTGCCCAAAGGTTGGCCATAAGTCTGAGCATCTGCTTTGATACCCTACAGTGTAGAGCCTTTCAGAGGCCCTCTGTGGCAGGCTGCTGTCCTGTTTCCTGTTTTCTATTTCTTCTGATGTCCATCCTCTTTGCCTTTCTGAATGGGGATTGAGTATTTTTTATCTTCTCTATCTTTATCCTTTGTATCTTGCTATTTTAAAGACAGGATATGTTCAACTTTATGATTTTGCTGCTACTGAAATCACTTCTTTAGACTAGTATCTCAAATAGAAAAGTGCAGAGAATCAATAATGATATCACATTCCTTTTACATGTATTTTTCTGAAATTAAATACAAGAAACTGAGTGCAGACATAATGTCATCTAAATAGATATGCTTCCTTCTTTCTGAGGCTGTTGGATATGCGTACATCTATATCAAGCAAAAAAGTATACCTTCCCTTGAAATAAGAATTTATTTTATTTAAAGATTACCCATGTAGTTTTAGCATATGATATGATGATATAGTTATAAAGGAATATAATAGAAAGTTACTTCCAGGCTGCCTTGAGTGTTGAGTACCTTGTCAGTGACACAGTGCTTTGAAGAGAACTACAAATATGACAGTCATCATTTCTGAGAATACAACTTCAAAAGTTACTATGGAGCATAATTTAAGCTTATTGGGGTGATACAGTTTTTTTTTCCAACTTGACAGAAGCTACAGACATTTAGACAGATAAACTCCAATTGAAATGAACTTCTACAGTTGGTCTGTGGGGGCATTTTCTTGATTGATGATTGATATTGGAGAACCCAGCCCATTGTGGCCTGAGCCACAATAGGAAAACAGTCCTGAGTTGCAGAAGAGAAAGAAGAAGAAGGAGGGAGGAGAAACAACAGCGGAAGATGAGAGGGGGAAGAAGAAGCAGCTGAGTAAGGAAGACTATGAATAAAACTATGAATAATAATAAGAAAAAAGAAAAAAATAATAAGAAGAAGCTGAATGAACCTTGAGATACAATCCAATATGCAGCATTCCTCCATTACCTTCACTTTAGTTCCTGTCTGCAGCTTCCTACATTGACTTCCTGCCGTGACTTTCTTTATGATGGACTGTAAACTGTAAGCAGAAACAAACTACACTCCAAGTTATTTTTAGGTCATGGAAATTATCACACCAATACTTAACAAAATACAGCTGTGGCTGAAGGCAGTGGAAATGCTAAAACGAGGTGTTTGAGTGTGTGGTCCTATGGGGCCATTGTTCTGTATCAGCGGACTAGCACTCACTGGAACTTTGCCATTTTACGTAGTTAAAACACTGCATTAAATATTGCTATGCACTTTTTATTTTCTCCTGTGGGCTTAGATATTTTCACCAAACCTACTTTATTTAGGGTTCTTAAACACTTATACCTCCCTTCCAAAACCCAGACCTTAGATAGATTAGAAGGGAAAAGGGCTGTAGACCACTTTTATCTACTTACTGCTGATTAGAGTCAATGGGTCTTTAGGGGATTACCAAACTAAGGAGACAGAAGACCAGCAGTCCAGTCCAAATGTCAACAGCAAGCAGCAACAAGAATTGTCACAAGTCAGCAAAAGCTGCAAGACTTAGTTGGAGTGCCCCAGCAAGTTCCCTGGAGCAATTCTTTTTTTTTCCTTTTCTTTCTTTATTATTATTATTATTATTATTATTATTATTAATTACACTTTATTCATTTTGTATCCCCCCATAAGCCCCTCCCTCCTCCCCTCCGGATCCTACCCTTCCTCTCCTTTCTGCATGCATGCCCCTCCCCAAGTCCACTGATAGGGGAGGTCCTTCTCTCCTTCTTTCTGATCTTATTCTATCAGATCACATCAGGAATGGCTGCATTGTCTTCTTCTGTGGCCTGGTAAGGCTGCTCCCCCCTCAGGGGGAGGTGATCAAAGAGCAGGCCAATCAGATTGTGTCAGAGGCAGTCCCTCTTCCCATTACTATGGAACCCACTTGGACACTGAACTGCCATGGGCTACATCTGTGCAGGGGTTCTAGGTTATCTCCATGAATAGTCCTTGGTTGGAGTATGAGTCTTTGGGAAGTTCCGTGTTCAAATTTTCTTGTTCTGTTGCTCTCCTTGTGGAGTTCCTGTCCTCTCCAGCTCTTGCTATTTCCCACTTCTTACATAAAATCCTGGAGCAATTCTTTCTGCAAAGTCAGATGATGAAGCATGAAGACTGGAGCAGCAATGTTGATCCAACAAGCTATGCCTCACGTTTATGGGCCTCTATATATGTCCTCTCCTCAGAGTCCACCCCAGGATGTTATCAACTGGCCAAAGTCACTCCCCTCGCACAAGAGAGCTCACAACAAAACATGCGGCCTCTCAGAAGCCAGCCTGCAGCAAAATATCACTGTGCCCAGCTTGCAGCAGAACATAACATGACAACACTGTCTTCAAAGAAGTCAGAAACTTCCACTTTACTGTCTTCATTATTTATGGTTAAGATGAGTCATGACAGCCCTCCTTACAGATGTGTACAGATTCATTTTGTTTTTTCATATTTGTTTCTTCAAAGTGTTTCTGGTAACAAATTTAATATTTAAATATTATTGTGAAATAATTGTGATTTAAATAAAATTGTGATATTTAAATAAAAATGTTTCCCTTAGTGTTTAGCTTCTTTAGGTCTGTAGATGTCTGTTCTATATTATATGGTTAAAAGTCACTTATAAGTGCCTATATGCCAAGCCTGTTTATGGTTACCCCACTCAGGATGACCTCTCCTAGTTCCATCCATTTGCCTGCAAATTTCATGAATTCCTTGTTTATAATTGCTGAGTACTATTACATTGTGTAAATGTACCGCACTTTCTGTATCCATTCCTCCATGAGGGATATCTACAGTGTTTCCATGTTCTGGCTAGTCCTGATAAGAATAAGCTAGGGTCACAATGAACAGGAAGAGGACCTCCCCTATTAGTGGACTTGGAGAGGGGCATGGGAGGAGATGAGGGAGGAAGGGTGGGATTGGGAGGAAATGAGGGAGGGGGCTACAGCTAGGATACAAAGTAACTGTAATTAATATAAAAAATATAAATTTAATAAAAAATAAAAAAGGAAATAAACAAGCTATGGGCAGGTGGCAAAAATAGAGAACTCCCCTTTCAGTGGACTAGGGGAAGGGGAGAGGAGGAAGGAATAGGGAGGGTGGGAATGGGAGGAATTGAGGGAGGTGCTTCAGTCGGGATATGTAATGGATAAACTGTTAAGGAAATAAAAGATAAACCTACTAAAGAAACTAATCAAGAGGGAGGACTCTTGCTAAAATGCTCAATTCCTGGACATCAGAAGGAGAAAAGAGGGAACAAGTCAGGAGCCTGACACAGGGGGAAGCAGCATTACCAGGCCACAGAAGACAATGAAGCCACTCCTGATGAGACCTAATTGACTAGGATCAGAAGGAAGAAAAAGAAGACCTCCCCTATCAGTGGACTTGAGGAGGGGCATGCATACAGAGGGTGAAGGAAGGGAGGGATTGAGACTGGAGGAGGGAGGGAACCACATAGAGGATACAAAGTGAATAAAGTGTAATTAAGAAAAAAAAAACGAAAAAAACTGGTTTCCATAAAGTCATCTATTTGAATGCTAAATCCCCATTTGGTGTAAGTATTTGGGAAAGGTTAAAAAATATTTGGAGGAGGTGTGTCACCAGGGGTGGCATCTGAGATTTCAAAATTTATGCCATTCCCAGGTACCTCTCTGTGTGTCTCCTTTTGTGGATCAGATGTATACTCTTAGCTACTGAGTCATCACCATGACTGGATCCCTCCTGACCACATCGTCATGGTCATGGACTCTAACACTTTGGAATTCTAAACAAGCTAATAGAGTCTTTATGCCAAAAGTTGTCTTGGTTGTGGTGTCTCTTCGCAGCAGTAGAATGGTAATAAGTTACTAGAAGTGGTTGAATAATATGCTAATTTTGAAAAAAAAATGACAATTTACTCATATCTCTTTTCATTTCCTGGGTCCTATTGAGAATTCTATGCTGTAGTAAGCAGTTGTATTTATTCAGTTATTTTTATTTGTCATCTGTATTTAGGCTTCTATGTACTGTGACAGGTTCTGTGTTCCTCAAGAATCCTGCATATGAGTGTATGAGTGTGTGTGTGTGTGTGTGTGTGTGTGTTGTGTACTATATGAAAATATAATCAAGAAGGGTAACATTTTTGTCCAATATTTTTATGATTTTCTTATAATTGCATTAAATATATTTTGAGCCTATCCCCCCCCACACACACACACACACACACACACAGAGAGAGAGAGAGAGAGAGAGAGAGAGAGAGAGACAGAGAGAAACTGGTTTCACCCCTTACTGTCTCTCCTTCCTCCCATTCTCATCTAACTTTGAGGTTACTTATTTTTAAAATTCTTTGTTGCCGGTAAGTTCAGTTTGTGTTGCCAAGGTAACCACATTTAATAAGTTAATAATCAATGTGAGGTGGGAGTGATGATTTTCTTATATTTGGACCATCAATCCTGCTTTGCACTGAGCATGGGGAAGATGCATAAAGTAAAAAGTGAAACTTTCAGCAAATGATTCCAAAGGTTCATACCTGACTGGGATCAGTTTTATGTTTTTTGTTTTTTTTTTTCTTTTCATTGTAAGGCTTGCATGCCCCTTTCTTCTCCAAGAATACTCAATGAAAGAATACTCAATGACAGAATCCCTATAAAGAATAGCTCAAATCTTTATGTGTGTGCACATTTGTGTTCATCGTGTGTATATGTATAGTTTGCCAATGTTTATTTGTTTACTTATTTATGTGCTTATTTTTATAAATATAGAATAATGAAATTTTCATGCTTAGTTTGCCTAATAATATTTTAATATCCATCATCATTTATTTTGATGCTCAAATTACTTCTTGTTTAGTTATGGATGCCTCACTGACATTGGTTTCTGAGATTAAAATACTTTTGCTGATAAAACATGGTGAGCATGTAACCAGCTATAAATAAAGAAGTAGATGAATAAAAAAATAAACAGAAAAAGCTCTCTCTTGAATCACAGTGATGTACCTGTGTCACTGTGTACATAGTTTGTATCATCACGTTATAATTAAACCTCATTGAGACTGTTTCTTTTTATGACTCTAGAAACAATTTCTCAAGGATCCATGCTTCTGTTTACAGGACAGTACTGTTAGAAACTCACTTATGGATACCAGATGATTTTGTGTATTTTACTTTCCCGGGATAGAAATGTTTCCTTTATATGGTTTCAGAACAGATATGACAAGTAACCTTGAAGCATCTGCCACATGATTGTAGCAAAATTATGACACAGAACTCTAAAATCCTTCTTGCATAGAGAACAAAAATGACAGATACTACAATACTTGACTTTAAAAATTAAAAAAAAACCCACATAATTGTTAAATAGCTATATAAAAATGCTGACTGGAAAAATAAAAATATACAATTAGTAAGTAAGATGTTCTCAATAGTAACATTCCTCTATACATGCACAGAGCTACTCAATCACTCTCAAGACACTGAACAAATAAAAGAAAAAAAAAGTATTTTCTATGTCATGTTACTTATTTTAAATTTTAGATTAAAATGGTGATGATAAATACACTGGCAAAGTTTGCCTCTAAATAATGACAGGGACAAACATCACACTAGGAATTAAAAGGATTTTTTATAATAATAAAGAACCTTCATGAAAATAGAGAAAAAGAAAATCTAACCAACCAGCAAATCAATGAAATAGAATGCCCATACATACAATGATCATCACATTCCCTCATAGATGGTGGGAAGTGTAACTGTGCCGTAAACAACATGACAAAGATGACTGCTTTCTCCACTGTTATGCAGCTTTTTGTCAGAAATATTTACAAAGCAGTGAGGGGAAAAAGAAAATTAAGATGCATTCAAATTTAAGGAAGGAATTAAATTTTCTGTCCCTAGTTGATGTAAACCTATATGTAGGCCATACAAATTCCATTGATAGTAATTTGCTAGTTTTAACAATTCCACAAAACTTCAGAACACGAGCATATAAAAATCAAGCAGTTTTCTTCAAAGTAACAATGAACACCCTAAAAATATAGTAAGATAATAATTCAATATATAGTTGCATAAAAAAGAATAGCACATGTACAAGTAAATTTAACCAAAGCCAAAGTTGTCTGTGCACTCAAATACTATAAAGTTTTACTTGAAGGAGATATAAATAAATGGAAAGTTATGAAATGCTCTTATATAGAATGACTTAGCATTGTTTACTTGTCTTTGCTACACAAAGTGATATACAAATTGTAAGGAGGCTTTATAAAAAGTCAAATTCCTTCTTATGCCTGCTATTGCAGTGCTGGGGATGAGCCCAGAAGAAAAAGTTAAAAAAAAAAAAAAAGTACCTTAAAACTGTTGATGATGCTCTGTGCCATTAACTACTGGCTTACTTATAAGAACAATGAAGGTGTATCCCAATTCACTTGGAATTAAAATTGACATTTCTAAACAAAATTATCCCAAGAAAGAACTATAAAGACCCCATGCTTTTTCATTTCCAAACCTTAATACAGCCATGAAGATAGCTTGATGTCTGTATAAGTATAGGCATAGAAAATGGAATACAATTGTCTAGAAATAAGGACTTATATCTAAAGCCATTTATTTTTGCCAAGGTTTTCAAGACTATTTGATGAAATAGAATTCTACCGTCTTTGGACTTTCCAGCCTCTGGTTCCAGGGCCTCCAGGTAGTGTTAGGGACAGGCTCCCTCTGGTAGCATGGGTCTGAAGGTAGACCAATCATTGCTTGGCCACTCCCATGCGTTCTGTGCCATCTTTACCCACCATATCTTCCAGGCAGGACAAATTCTCTATAGGAGCCTAGGGTAACTGTCATCAGAGAGGCTTCTTCAATCAACTGAAAGAAACAGAAACAAAGAACCACGGCCAAACAGGCAGAGCTCTTGGAATTCTGTGGAAGACTTGAAGGCCAGAAGGGTCAAGGATACCACAGAAAAAACCACAGAATCAACTAACATGAGCTTATAGGAGCTCCAAGAGACCAAACCAACAGGGAGACTGATTGGATCTAACCTAAGTTCTTTACATATACGTAATAGCTGTGTAGTTGGTCCTATTGTGGGGCTCCTAACAGTGGGATCAGGGGCTGACTCTGACTCTTTTGCCTGATTTTGTGGCGCTTGCCCTCCTACTTGGTTTCCTTATCCAGTGAAAGAAGGTTCCTAGTCTTATTACAACTTGATATCCCAGGGAGGCCTGGCCTTTTCTGAAGGGAAATGGCTGGAAGAATGGATTGGCAGGAGAGGAGAAGTAGGAGGAACTCAGAGGAGAGGACTGAGGGGAAACTGTGGTAGGGATGTAATATATTACAGAAAAAAAATTAAAATTTACAACAAGGTTAAACTTGTTGGAGTTTCTGTCGGTATATATTATTTGGTGGGAATAAATAAAAACTGGAAAATTGTCAAAAAACAAAAACAAACAAACAAAAACAAATGGGACAGGAACACATA
Source organism: Rhombomys opimus (assembly GCA_010120015.1). Lineage (NCBI taxonomy): Eukaryota > Metazoa > Chordata > Mammalia > Rodentia > Muridae > Rhombomys > Rhombomys opimus. The sequence goes on along the minus strand of REGO01000694.1, from coordinate 621,508 downwards.
AATAGCTGCATCCAAAAGAATATTTAGTTTTTTAAATTGAAAATAGACTTTTCATAAAATAAACTGAAATTATAGTTTTTCTTTTTTCAACTTCTCTCAGATCCTTTCAGCCTTCTCATTCATTCAAATCCAAACTCTTTCCTTCCTCTCTCTACGCTTGAAAAGTCTTCAACCAAGGACCATGTATGGATATAACCTAGAACCTCTGCTAAGATGTAGCCTGTGGTAGCTCAGTAACCAATTGGTTTCCCAAAGTGAGGGGAACAAGGACTATTT
>REGO01000694.1:600454-613255 GCA_010120015.1 Rhombomys opimus | reverse complement strand
ACATCTGGGTTGTTTCCAGGTTCTGGCTATTACAAATAAAGCTGCTATAAACATGGTTGAACAAGTATCCCTTTTGTGTACTTGAGCAAGCTTTGGGTATATACCTAGCAGTGGTATAGCTGGTTCTTGAGGAAGCACTATTCCTAATTGTCTTAGAAAGCGCCAGACAAGCAACTTGATGGCACAACTGCAAGCCCTAGAAAAAAAGAAGCAGAAACAACCAAGAGGAGCAGACAACTGGAAATAATCAAACTCAGGGCTGAAATCAACCAATTAGAAACAAATAAAACAATTCAAAGAATCAATGAAACCAAGATCTGGTTCTTTGAGAAAATTAACAGGATAGACAAACCCTTAGCCAAACTAACTAAAAGGCAGAGGAAACTATCCAAATCAGCAAAAGCAGAATGAAAAGGGGGACATAACTACAGACAATGAGGAAATCCAAAAAATTATTAGGTCATAGAACAAAAGCCTATATGCCACAAAGTTTGAAAATCTAAAAGAAATGGACAATTTTCTTGATAGATTCCATCTGCCAAAATTAACTCAAGACCAGGTAGAAAGACTGAATAGGCCTATATCCCCCAAGGAAATGGGAGCAGCCATCAACAGCCTCCCCGCCAAAAGAAGTCCAGGGCCAGATGGTTTCAGTTCATAATTCTACCAGACCTTCAAAGAAGTGCTAACTCCAAATCTCTCCAAAATAGTCCACAAAATGGAAACAGAAGGAACATTACCAAACTCATTCTATAAAGCTACAGTCACCTTAATACCTAAACCACACAAAGATCCAACCAAAAAAGAGAACTTCAGACCGATCTCTCTTATGAACATTGATGCAAAAATACTCAATAAAATCCTTGCAAACTGAATCCAAGAACACATCAAAGAAATCATTTACTATGACCAAGTAGGCTTCAACCCTAGCATGCAAGGGTAGTTCAATATACAGAAATCCAACAATGCAATCCACCATATAAACAAACTGAAAGAGAAAAACCACATGCTCATCTCCCCAGATGCTGAAAAAGCATTTGACAAAATCCAACATCCATTCATGTTTAAAGTCTTGGAGAGATCAGGGATACAAGGCACATACCTAAACATAGTAAAGGCAATATATAGCAAGCCTATAGCCAACATCAAACTCAATGGAGAGAAACTTAAAACAATCCCATTAAAATCAGGGACAAGGCAAGGGTGTCCACTCTTCCCATATGTCTTCAACATAGTACTCGAAGTCCTAGCTAGAACAATAAGACAAGTAAGGGAGATGAAGAGGAAACAAATCATAAAGGAAGAGGTCAAAGTGTCACTATTTGCAGATGATATGATTGCATACCTAAGTGACCCCAAAAACTCAAACAGAGAACTCCTTCAGCTGATAAACACCTTCAGCAATGTGGCTAGATAAAGAATTAACTAAAAACAAAATCAGAAACCCTCCTGTATACCCAAGACAAAAGGGCCAAGAAAGAAATCAGGGAAACAACACCCTACACAATAGCCACTAATAACATAACTTACCTTGGGGTGGCTCTAAACAAGTAGGTGAAAGATCTGTTTGAAAAACACTTCAAGTCTCTGAAGAAAGAAATCAAAGAAGACATCAGAAGATGGAAAGAACTCCGGTGCTCATGGATCAGTAGGATTAACATAGTAAAAATGGCCATCTTGCCAAAAGCAATCTACAGATTCAATGCAATTCCCATCAAATAACAACATAATTATTTACAGACCTTGAAAGAAAACTTATCAAATTCATATGGAGAAACAAAAAACCCAGAATCTCCAAAACGATCCTGTACAACAACAGATCATCTGGAGGTATTTCCATCCCTGATCTCAAGCTGTACTACAGGGCAACAGTAATCAAAACTGCATGGTATTGGCATAGAAACAGAAAGGAGGATCAACGGAACCGCATAGAAGACCCAGAAATAAACCCACACACCTATGAATACTCGATTTTTGACAAAGAAGCCAAAACCATTCAGTGGAAAAAAGACAGCATCTTCAACAAATGGTGCTGGTCTAACTGGATGTCTACATGCAGAAAAATGAAAATAGATCCATATTTATCACCCTGCACAAAACTAAAGTCCAAGTGGATCAAAGACCTCAACATAAAACCAGATATTCTAAATCTGTTAGAAGAAAAAGTGGGGAAGAGCCTAGAACTCATTGGCATAGGAGACAATTTCCTGAACAGAACACCATCAGCATAGGCCCTTAGAGCAACAATCAGTAAATGGGACCTCATGAAACTGAAAAGCTTCTGTAAAGCAAAGGACACTGTCTTCAGAACAAAATGACAGCCTACAGATTGAGAAAGGATCTTCACCAACCAACATCTGACAGAGGGCTGATATCTGGAATATATAAAGAACTAAAGAAGTTAAAAGGCAACAGTTCAAGCAATCCAATTAAAAAATGGGGTATGGATCTAAACAGAGAATTCTCTGTAGAAGAATATAGAATGGCAGTGAAACACATAAGGAGATGTTCAATATCCCTAGCCATCAAAGAGATGCAAATCAAAACGTCCATGATATTTCACCTTACACTCATCAGAATGGCCAATATCAAAAACTCAAGAGACAATGTATGCTGGAGAGGTTGTGGAGAAAGGGGAACCCTCCTCCATTGCTGGTGGGAATGTAAATTGGTACAACCATTATGGAAATCAATCTGGCACTTTCTTCAGACTATTAGGAATAGTGCTACCTGAAGATTCAGCTATACCACTCCTAGGCATATATCTAAAAGATGTTCAAGTACACAACAAGGACATTTGCTCAACCATGTTTGTAGCAGCTTTATTTTTAATAGCCAGAAACGACCCAGATGACCATCAATAGAGGAATGGATAAAGAAATTGTGGTACTTTTACACAATGGACTACTACTCAGCAATTAAAAACAAGGAAATCATGACTTTTGCAGGCAAATGCTGGGACCTAGAAAAAATAATCCCGAGCAAGATATCACAGGATCAGAAAGAGACACATGGTATATATTCACTTCTAAGTGGGTACTGGACCTATAAGAGGATAAACATACTTAAATATGTACACCTAAAGAAGATAAACAAGAAAGAGGACCAGGGGTACGTTGATCAATCTTCATCTAGAAAGACAAAGGGGATGGACATTGGAAGTAGGAGAAAACAAGTAACAGGACAGTAGCCTACCACAGAAGGTACCTGAAAGACTCTACCTAGCAGTGTATCAAAGCAGATGCTGAGACCCATAACCAAGCCTTTGGCAGATTGTAGGGAATCATATGAAGGAAGGGGGAATTAGTATAACCTAGAAGGAAGAGGGAGCCCCACAAGGTCCAAATATATCTGGGCCCAGGGGCCTTCTCTGAGACTTTTTGTCCAACCAAGGACCATGCATGGATATTACCTACAACCCTTGCTCAGACATAGCCCATTGTGGCTCAGTATCCAAGTGGGTTCCCTAGTAAAGGGGACAGGAATTGTTTCTGACATGAACTCAACATTTGGCTCATTGAGCTCCCCCCCCCCCGAGGGAGGGGCAGCCTTTCTAGGCCACAGATAAGGACATTGCAACCATCCTGAAGATACCTGATAAGCTAGGGCCAGATGGAAGGAGAGGAGGACATCCCCTCTCAGTGGACTCGGAAGCGGGCAGGGAGGAGGTGAGGGAGGGGAGGATTGGGAGGGAAAGAGGGAGAAGGCTACAGCTGGGATACAAGTGAATGTATAAATTATTTAAAAATTAAAAAAAAATTAAAAAAAGAAATTATTGCCGAAAAACCCTAGTGCTCTACTACATGTCATTCATAGAAATCTGATAATTTAACTGTCATCATTAAATGTAATTACTATTAAAAACATCTAACAAGTCCACAGTAATTTCTCATTGTGGATTTGAATTGAGTATATTTAATAACTACAATTTTGACCATATTACCCTATACAGATGCATGCACAGGAGGACCCGGATAATTTTAATGCTAAGTAAATAACACAATTTATTTTGATATTTGGTTATATATCTTTCAAACACTGGGTCTACTTTACTCCCTCAGGAAAGTTGAGTCCTGAGTTCTGTGATAAAGAACATCTACATTGGATAGCTACAATGCATATGCCATTTTGTCCAATCCTTATGCCACAATTTAATATACTTATATGTGGCTTTTACAGAAAGAATAGACAAACTACCTATATGCTTTCTAATCTGGATGCTTACTCATAGAGTTCTTGTCACAGGCTATGTAATTTTTCCTCTACCTTCTTTTCCTGTTAGCAATTTGCAACATACCATCTTTCTTTTATTAAAATATACATGGTAAAGATCAGAAAGTCTCTTTAAGGCAAATCTAAAAGGATAATGAAAGGATGGGCTGGACACACAAGCATGTTCAGTGCCATGTATGATTTCCAAAACTTCTATTTTCCCCTTGGAGGTATGAAAAACAAAAGCTTAACTTCAATTACTTTTCTTTTGCCAGAAAAGTAGTTACCAATTCAACCAACAGTTGGTCAAATGTAGACTAGCATGATAGTAAAGCCAGCAATGTTATTAGTCCTCCATGGCAATTTTTGTAAATTATGTGGAGATTATCAGACTCCATATAGTGGTGAATCTCCCATTTGAAACAGCATCCTATTTAGGTTGAAATTATTGGTTGGATATACTCCCAGTGGTGGCTTTCATTTTCTGAGGCCATCCATACTATTTCTGTAATTGCAGATTCTCTAATACAATACTTACTATGACATGATACTAAACTAATGCATTGAAATTACTATTTGGGGATCTTTGTGAAAAGCTGGAGACCTAAGTCAGAATAGGTCACTTGGAGGATCTGAAGGTGTCTATAGCTGAGAACACTAGTAGCAAGGGCCATGGACACTGAAGAGGACACCCCCCAATTAGACAAGACTCCTAGTAAATGGAGGAGAACACTAACCTACCCACAAAAACTTTTATCTACAGCTTACCCTGCCAACAATACCTCCAGGGAAAAAAGACAGAACAGATAAAGCAGAGATTGATGGAATGTTCAACCAATGCCTGGCCCAATCCAAGACCCACCCCATGCAAGAGAGCCAAACCCTGACACTATTAATTTTACTCTGCTATGCTTGCAGACAGGAGTCTATCAGAGTTGCCCTGTGAGAGGCTCCACCAAGCAGTGGTTCAAAATAGATGCTGAGAATCACAGAAAAACATTTAGTGAAGCATACGGAGTTTTGTGGAAGAGTTGAGGGAAGGATAAAAGGACCTAGAGGTGAAAAGAACTCCACAAGGAAACCAACAGTGTCAATGAACCACAGCCCAGAGGGGCCCATGAAGTCTGAAGCACCAACCAAGGAGCTTGGATGGACTGGACCGAGGTCCTCTACATATATGTAGTTCAGGCTTCACATGGGCTCAGTAGTAAGGGGAGGGGGGCTGTCTCTGACATTGACTACAGTGCCCACTTTTTGATCATTTCTTCCTGACTGGACTTTCTTACCAGACCACAGGGAAGAGAATGAACTCAGTGCTTATGTGACTTGATGAGGTGGGGTTGGTGGATAGAGGGGCCCCCTTTGCTGAGGATTAGGCAAGGGTTATGAAGGAGGGAGGATTGGACTGGGAGGATAGAAGGAAAGGTGACTCTAGCCAGGATATAAAGTGAATAAATAAATTATTAATAAAAAAGAAATTATGATACGATATGTTACAATACAGTACAACTAAACAAAAAATTACACACTGAAATTGGACAGGACAAATTGACAGAAAGAAAAAAGCCCAAGAGAAGGCACAAGAATCAGAGGCCCACTGATTTGTACACTCAGGAATCTCATTAAAATATCAAGCCAGAATATATATGCAGAAGACATGGTACAAAGACAATATACAAAATAGCACCATCCCTTCTGGAATGCCCTGAAACCGGCTCCTGCCACACATTTCTTTCTCTTCACACCCAGTCTCTTTGTTTTTTTCTTCCAAATAAGAACTTCTTCTGTATTCTGCCCATCTCTCTTAGACTTCTCCATTCCGACTTAAGCTCCTCAACTCCATATTATTCAAAGTCTGTAATGATGGCATGAACAACAAATATCCTAAGTGAATTTTGAAAACACACGTGAAAGTCTTCGAAAATTAGTTTAACAATATTGATTGAACAGAAACAGATTTGATTCTAGCTCCCATTATTAAAACTTATGTAAATAAAAGTTCTTCACTTTTGTTTTACTATATAAGGGTCTCCTCATATTAAATATATGCCTATAGCATAAAGGTTGTAAATTCAAATCCAGAATGAATGTAGAAGTATCCATTATAGCACTAGTACCAAGTTGCTGTATTTAACTTTTACTGGAATTTTTCCCTTTTATTGGTTTCTCTGGTAGTGGCATTTATCTGGTACTCATCTGATGCACTGTAGAAAAAGTCAACACAACAGGTGAGAACATGAAAGCTGATAGCTATTTTTAATTAATGTTGTGTGATACCTACTTAGAATAATTTGCAGATAATGTCTAAGATAATATACTAAAACCAAAATGACTAATCATGTTTCCATTTTTGTCCTTTTGATTTCTAATTTTAATGTAGTATAGGTATATTTAGAATATTCAGATTCTCTATTCAGCATCATTTTCCATATTGAAAAACTAAATATAAGTGGCTTCGGAACCCCGTTTGAGGTCAGAGATTCAATGCCTGACACTGCAGGAAAAGCAAAGAAAAGAATGGTGAAAGGAGATGTTGCCAAATTTGATAGGCTTACCTTACTGTTGTTTGCTTCTTTGTAACAACCTTTATATTTTCCTTTTATGTTAATCACTAGGTAGCAAATGTATTCTATTAACAAGTTTCTTCAAAAGAGTCAGCTAGAGAAATGGAAAAATTAATAGGAGAGATGAGACAGACATACACCTGGGTGTGGTGGATAAGAATATGCTATTCATGGTTTTGAGACCTTTTCTCAATTCAACCCTGAACAGGGGGTTCTGTGTATCCATCTTTATATTTTTTAGGTGCAGCAATTCTCATGCTAAGTAAATAGAAGAGCACATGCTCCCAGTACTTGATTTCTGTCAACTGACACCAGTATATTAACACCCCCTGTGAGATTCTATAACCTTTAGTCATTATGTGTTCTGTGGCTCCTCCACTCTGCTTCCAGGATTTTCCCTAACTCTCCTATTCCTAGTTGAGTCTAATCACTTTCTCCTACTGCATTAGCTAGCTGTATATCACAATAAACGTGACTGAAGCAACCCTTACCATTTAAACAAGCATGCGCCAAGCACACACACACACACACACACACACACACACACACACACATTCTATTACATATATTCTTTAACACAGGTTGACTTTGCATAAGATGTCTATACCTGTTTTCAATCATTGTTTGCGTTGTGTTTGTGAGTACCATACATTTGTTTTTGTGAGGTGTGCTACATGCCTTACCTAACTAGGCTTCAAGGACTTCTGAGAGTTAGGCTAGTTTATCTCTTAAAAATCCTGTGCACTTGCCTCTCAATTTCGAACTTGAATTTCATCTTAAAATGTTTTCACTCACCTAAGGGATTGCTGAGCTGAAAGATAATGCTGTAAACCTTCAGTTTCAGAACAGTGATGTGATAAGCTACACTCCAAAGACGTTAACAGTCATGTTCAGTATAATCTTTATTCTCTGTTCATATTTTGTTTCAGCAAAAGTTGATTAAGGGTACACTGCTGTGACATTTGAATACTCTAATTGTATAAGGAGTCAATAAAGATTCTCCACCAATTTGTCATTGTTACACAGATACATCTTAAACTATTAAAAGGCCAGAGAATTTTAAGAACTTGCATTGTTATCTATCGGTTTTAGTTTCAGAAAGTTGCTGATCCAAATGTGCAAAAGCTCTTCTTCCCAGAATAATTAAAAATGGAGTATAGAAACTAGAAACTTATTTCTATTTCAGCTATATGCATTAAAAAACTTAAAACTAACTTAATTTTATATGAATTTTATTTATTATTAAAGTTCATTTCTTTGTCCTACATCATCAATGTGTTCATGCCTTATTAATTTGGTATCATTTTTCCATATTTAATATCTTCCATATATGTATATAGTGATGGCATATGAAATAAAAATGGAAGTTGAACATTTTAGTGGTTCATGAAATAATAGTACATTTAAAAAGAAATGGCATGTTAAGGTCAGTTCAATACTTTGTTTTACTGAGTCTTCTTAGAAATGATTGCTTAAATAAAAATAATCGAGAAAAAAGTCACTGGGTTTGGAAGATAAAATTGTGCTATCAACCAAGTCAGAAACACGAAGAATTAATTTATGATTCTGTTTTATCATAAATAAAAGACAAGAGAGGAATCTTTAGAAATTGTAGAACCAAAGGAAAATGGCACTTATTTCTTAAGCATGGAAATATATGTGTTAAGCTCACTTCATTCTCTATCAATATCCATTTCACTGCCTTACTGGAGTCCACAGGGCATAGTATGGGAGGGGTGTTTATAAGCATGGCTGGTTCTATCACTGGATGTTGGTGATTGGAATTAAGCTCCAGATCTTTCACCTTCCTGCAAGTCAGAGGGGAAGTCTAAAATTTAAATGTTTCTTTGGATCCTCTGGCAATCAGCTCTCATCCTCCAAAAGTGACCTCAAAGGCTAAAAGAGCTATCCTTGAAAGAAAGTTATTACAAATAACAGAACTCATTCTTCTTACTTCCATCACTGCACATAAGAAGTTCAGTTATGTGCCCAGAACAAGTGAACACACACACTCACATTAATTTGAAATTAATTTCAGATACTATGAGATTTACAGTGCTTGCAACCATATAAATTTATGTACTCTTCATTTTTAAAAGTGCAATAGAACATTAGAATTATCTCAGTATTCTTATAATTTAAGAACAAACTAAGGATGTATTTGGTTATATTTTTTCAATTCACTTTATGAGTGTTACTGTATTTAAACAGATTTTAAAGCAATTAAGAAAAAATACTGAGTAAAATATTTTAATTAATCAGTTACTCTTAGACACTATTAAGCTTGAGCTGTCTATGTTTTAGTAATGTGTATTTAATTTGAATGAAAGTTTCCTAACTTAAATGACAACCCCTTGCTAAAGAATGAAAATAGAACGAGGGTTATTTCACTGATAGTAATTAAGAATAGGTCAGCCCTAGCTTATGAGCAGGGAGTGGTGGAAACAGATCAAAGGAAAAAAAATGTAGCTATATGTACTGAAAAGATGGGCCACCAGCTTTGAGAACAAACAGATTGTACAGTGAACTGTGCAGAATCCTTAAAAAACAAAAAAAAAGTCTTTGTTCCCCAAGCTGTCAGGGATCACACAGATTCCAAGTACTTCCTCTTCTCTAGAAACCTTTGGCTTTTGTTCTTTTTAAATCTTGGTGCTCCTGGACCCTGTAAATTTTGGCTGCCCCTTTCACCCCTTTAGCTCCCATTCTCACAGGTAGATTTTCTCTGAGTCAGTGCTCTTTCATTGTAACCCATCCTTTGACCAATAAAAATCACCCATTCCCACTCAAATTAAACAACCAGGTTCATCCCAAGTGGATGCCTAAATTACTAAATTACACAAATAGTTAAGACCTAATTGTTCTGTTTGGGGCAAATGTTCTATTTTTATTCTTTATTAAGCCTAAATGAAACTCTGAGTAGATGCCTCATACTCATGGCTCATTCACCTATTGTCAGACTATTTTAATAATTTAAATGCTCACAAGCACATTAATATATTTTTCTAAATCATATTTATTTTCCCTAATGAGAAATGTTGACATAACTTAAGTACCATAAGACATTACCTACGATTTTATTATCATAATCATCTATTCAGAAACTGTAAAAATACCTTGAACACTACACTGGATATATTTTAGCTGAGTGACTATCATGTTTTATTCAAGAAGTGAGAATTCATTATATAAAATTTTAGAACTGAATCTTTTTGACTTTCAGATTTTTTTTCCTCAAGTATTTGCCTCTGGTGGCTTTTTCCTTTTGGCTGATTTTGTGATGATGAAACTAAAAACTGTCTCAAGAAAAAGTTTCTGACAGCCAATGTTTTCATAAAGATAAAGTTTAATTAAGATAAATAAGGCTGCTTAGTCATTCCTATGGCATAATGAGCCCACAGTCTTCTGAATAATGTTACAATGTTGCAAGTCTTATTGAATTCTCAAATTAGATTTAGAATTGGTAGTTTGCCACCTGTCCTGTAAGCAGATTCCTTTTCAGCAGCACTAATATGACTATTTCCTTACAGTGGTCTCTTGATGGCATGGACTAGACTTTATATAAAACATCATACCAGGCTGGGTGGTGGCGGTGCAGCTTTAATCCCAGCACTTGGGACACAGAGGGAGCAGGATCTTTCTGTGTATGAGTCCCAGCCCAGCCTGATCTGTAGAGCAGATTTCGGACAGTGAGGGCTACAAAGAGAAACCTCCCATTGAAAAAACAAACAAACAAACAAACAAAAACAAAAACAATCAAACAAAAAATCATATTAGGATGCCTGTCACCAGATTTTATTTCAGAAAAAGTGTTATAAATAGCTTTAAAATGTTATTTTTTAATCCCTTTCAAGTTTTTTTTGAGTTATACAAAGATATTAATTTATTTAATGTATTAAACAAATATAGGGAAAATATATTTATTTACCAAAGCCATATTAAATATACTGTCATGAAAACTGTCATGAATTTCTAAAAGCATTCTGTACAAGAAATTTAAACCAATAGTAGCCTGAAAACTTCTTCTTTCAGTGATAGTTATCAGCAATAATGTCATGTAGAACATGGCTCAGAGAGCTAATATCATGTCATTATCTACAATCCAGATAGCATTGAGGTGTGGAAAAATTATACAAACCTTCTGTCATAAAAATCCAATGGCAATTGGGCCCTTCTAGAAACTTGTTTCTATATTATAACTTTCAATTCTCAGGTTTTTTTGTCTTGTCTTTGACATTTTAACAATTTGTATTATTTTTCCCAGAGTTAATAATCTAGCCAAGTGACCTGCATGTAAGTGAGTGCACCCCTTTCAAGTTTTTAATAGTACATTCAAAGGGATTACATGATAAAATTTAGCATTTACTACTTGTGTAAATTTAGAACAATTTTTATTGTCCTAATGTTTTTTATTGTTGTGTAGCAAATTTACACAACCTTGACGCTACAGTATAACAAAATTAACTCAGAGTTTCAATGGGTCATAATTCCAAGCATGAGCTACGATGTATTTAGTCTCCATGCTGAATCCTATGTGTCAGTTTGTCCATTATCTAATTTGAGGTTTACTGTGGCCATTCTTGTCTACTTAGGTTATTGACAAAATAGATTCTTTTGCAAATGAAGACTTTGCGCCTCCATTTTTCTGCAAAATAAAGTCTGGGGGTGCTCTCACCTCCTTGAATGCTACTCTATCAGCCTAGTATGTTATCTGTGAAATAGGAAACAAATACAAGTAGTGATTTCAGCTAATACAAACGCAAAGAAACCTCCTAAATGATTGAATCCTCAGTTTATAGAATTTAATAATAACAAAACACATTTTAAAATGAATTGCACTACATGCTTTAGACATTCTGCCCTATTTAATATCAATGAATCATTTTTCTGAGTGGCGTGTCTGAAGTAGTGAAGGGGTTTCAGGAGCTGCACTGAAGATCTAGGGGAAAGGGGAAGACAAATTTTCCCCTATGCTAACTAGAGCTAGACAAATTCTGGTACCTATTTATCCTAGAAATGACTAATAGTCAATGGAAAAAAAGCACAAACAGATGCCATATCCCAAGAATTAAGCCATACTTGGCCCACTTCTAGGAACATAGTTTAGAGTCCCACATTTGAACACACCCTCAAAATAACATTTTCTAATGGACAAACAATGAACAAAATAATTTAATCATCACTTTTGTTCCAAGTATGTCTCCAGAGACTGCATAACTCTTAGGGACATAGAACTTCAAGAGCACATTTAATGTGAAAAACATCATAGCCAAAATGTCATTGATTTAACTAATTTATTAAAATATGCATTTATATCTATACCCAAATTATGGATCTGTGTTTATATCGATCTTTGTTTGATATGTACTGTCACCTACTTTAGAGCACAGACTTTGAAATTCACATTAGTCAAATATCTTGTTTCTGACACATTTTGCTTTGGAAATATAAAAATCTTTCATTAAAATTAAAAATTTCTTCTGGTAACTGAATTTAATTTAGTGTAAATAGTGAAACAATTGGAGTGAGTAGATCAAAAAGAGCTTAGAATTAACAAAAACTTAGAGTCCATTTAATTATTGGTACAAGAGTTTTCATGACTATGGAAAAGATATCAGCTTTTAAATCCCCAGCTGCTTAGTGAGTTTGTATAGCATTTATAGATCTCTGTAAATGCACTGAATATTGACAGAATGTGTAGAACAAAATGATTTAAATTAATTGTTATTACTCTGTAAACTTTTCTGCTTACTTTTTTTAAAAATATAGAAAGTTATAAATATTCTTAGGCAAAAAATGTATGCTCCATTAAAAAAAAAATCAAACCAAACCAAAACAAAACAAAAAACCTCAAACACTTTAACGCTTTAACAACCCAATTGGTACACATGAATATGAAATTTACTTTTTACAGCATTGTCACCTAAAGTATGGCAAATGCATTCTCTACATTTTCTGCATTTTCTTTTCTTTCTTTCTTTCTTTCTTTCTTTCTTTCTTTCTTTCTTTCTTTCTTTCTTTCTTTCTT
>REGO01000694.1:571699-587310 GCA_010120015.1 Rhombomys opimus | reverse complement strand
TGCATCTTCCCATATTTCTTCAAGGATGGCCATAATCTGCTTGCCTTTAACTTCCTCCATTTCCTTACGGATAGCCATGATCTGTTTGGTTTTATCTTCCTCTAATTCTTTACGTATTTTATTTGTTTCCTCTATTATCCTCTTCATCAGCATAGATGTTAGGTCATCTTCTTGATTTTCTATTATACTGTGTTGTCCAGGGCTGTTCGCCCCTGGATAGCTGGGTTCTGGAGATGCCATATTGCTCTGTCTCTTGTTGGTTGAGCTTTTACGCTGACCTCTACCCATTGGGCTGTTTTAGGTGTTGGCTGTTAGTTTCTGTGCTTCCTGGAGTCCTGAGGTTGGGAGAATCCCCTTGGCCTGAAGATGATTTTTCCTGAAGGAGTCCTCCTGTACTTTTTTGTTATGGTCACTGTATGTCCAGTGTTTCTCAGGAATTGCCACTGCTCACATCAGATATATAGCCCTGAGTAGTAGCTGTGGTCTTTGTTAGGCAGGGGGGGCTCTCCTCTTACCCATAGAAGTCCTCAAGATAGCTGCCCCACTGCTGGGTTTCTCCTTATAAATTTATTGAGCTGCTACTGTTGTTACAGTTTTCCAGGTACAGTCCTCTTGAAGAACCTGCTGATTCCCTAGCTGTGGGGTTTTTCTCCCAACAGGGAAACTCAGTCTATTATCCTGTGGCACACAGTTTTGTTCGGGAAAGTGAGAGGAGTGCCCAGCAAGTCTCTGGGCCAGAGGCTGAGTGCTCTGCTCTGGGCCTGGAGAATGTGCACCTAGGTTGAGTTGGTTCCTGGAGGTGCCACTCTTGTCTGGAGCCTGGCTGCCTCAGTCTGGAGAGGAAGCTGTGTGCCCCTGTCTGGGATGTTGGCTGCCGGCACTGCTCTGGTCCAGACGCTGTGGGTGCAGCCCTCTTGAAGGACCAAGGATTCCCACAGTTTTGTCAGTCTAGCTAGGGGTAACTGTTTGATCCTTGGCACAGTATCTGAGGGCTGCTGTAATGGCTCTCTGGCTTTTGTAGGTCTGAGGATGCAGCTGTGTGCCCCAGTCCCCTAGGGGTACTCAGTAATGATAGCTGAGCACAGTGCTCCTGCCCGCATTAGAAAGCCAGAGCCTAGAGTCTGCGTGAATCCAGAAAGTCTTTTGGTGCTGGGTGTCCTGAGCATTAGACCTGATGATCCCCCTTGCTGGGGGTTTCCTCCTGCCAGGGATACTCAGTCTTTGCTTTGGGGACCGCCGTTCTATTTGAGGTGGCGAGTAGAACCCACAGGCACAGACGCCCGCCTGTGGCTCCGCCTTTCTGGCGATTGGGAGCCTGGGCGTCTGCCTAAACTGGGTAATTTTCCCAAGACCTTTTCGGGGTGGTGGTATCAGCTAAGTGCTCTGAGATCAGACCAGCCGTTTCTCTCCCTGTGGGTTTGCACCCAATGGTGAAACTGGTGAAACTGAGTCTCTGGTGCCCTGGGGCCCACAGTTCTATCTGAGGCAGCAAATCAGGCTGGCAGGGAGGCAGGGCTCTGTGCACGCACCTGAGTTCCCTGGCTCTGGCTCCGGACTGGCTCCTGGGGTGCCCGTGGAACCCAAGTCTTTTCCAGGGGATGTCTGGGTGACCTAAGGTCGGTCCCAATCTTTTCCTGCTCCTTGGGGTTATCTCTCGACTGGAAAATCCAGTCTGTGATATTGTGGGCCCACAGTTTAGTCTGGGACAGTGACCAGATCACACTGGCGTGTAGCTCTGGGCTGGCGACCAAGCGCTTGGTGGAACCAGGGTCTCTTCCGTGGTTTAGCCGGGTGAGTTAAAGCTGATTGAATCCCCCACCGTGGGGTATCCTCTCACCTGAGAAACACAATCACTTGTGTTTTATGGCCGCGAGTTCTGCTTGCTGGTCACTGTGCCAATCTTGCTGTGCTGCTGTTCAAAATGAGAGTCTTCCGGGCGCCCCCATCTTGCCTCTCCTGAGGTTTGCAAGTATTTTATTGAGTATTTCTGCATCAATGTTTGTAAGAGAGATAGGTCTGACGTTCTTTTTTTTGTTGGGTTTTTGTGTGGCTTAGGTATCAAGATATCTGTGGCTTCATATAATGAGTTTGGTAATATTCCTTCTGTCTACATTTTGAGGAATAGTTTGGAGGGAATTAGAGTTAGCTCTTCTCTAAAGGTCTGGTAGAATTCTGTGCTATAACCATCTGGCCCTGAGCTTTTATTGGAAGGGAGATTTTTAATGACTGCTTCTATTTCTTTGGGGGATATAAGAATATTCAGTCTTTCTACCTGATCTTGATTTAATTTTGGTAAGTGGAATCTATCAAGAAAATTGTCTATTTCATTTAGATTTTCTAATTTTGTGGCATATAGGCTTTTATAGTAAGACCTAATGATTATTTGGATTTCCTCAGTGTCTGTTGTTATGTCATCCTTTTCATTTCTGATTTTGTTGATTTTGATGGTATCTCTCTGCCTTTTAGTTAGCTTGGCTGAGGGTTTGTCAATCTTGGTGATTTTCTCAAAGAACCAGCTCTTGGTTTCATTGATGTTTTGAATTGTTTTATTTGTTTCTAATTTATTGATTTCTGCCTTGTGCTTGAATATTTCCAGCCTTCTAGTCTCTTGGGTGTGTCTACTTCTTTTTCTCTAGGGCTTTCAGGTAAGCTGTTAAGTTTTTTGTATGTAATGTCTCAAATTTTCTTCTAGGCACTTAGCACTATGGACTTTCCTCTTAACACTGCTTTCATTGTGTCCCATAAGTTTGGGTATGTTGTGCCTTCACTTTCTCTGAACTCTAGGAAGTCTTTAATTTATTTCTTTATTTCTTCCCTAACCCAGTTGTCATTGAGTATCAAGTTGTTCAGTTTCCATGTGTGTGTAGGCTTTTTGCTATTACTGGTGTTATTGAGGTTCAGCTTTAGACCATGGTGGTCAGATAGGATACAAGAAATTATTTCAATCTTCTTGTATCTGTTGAGGCTTGCTTTTTGACCAACTATATGGTCTATTTTGTAGAAGGTTTCATGAGATTCTGAAAAGAAGTTATATTCTTTTGAATTTGTGTGAAAAGTTCTGTAGACATCTATTAGGTCTGTTGATTTAAGGCCTCTATAAGTGTCCTTACTTTGCTCATTAGCTTCTGTCTAGATGATCTGTCCCTTGGTGGGAGTGGAGTGTTGAATTCTCGCACTATTAAGGTATTGGGATCAATGTGTGATTTCAGCTTTAATGTGTCATTTACAAATGTAAGTGCTCTTGTATTTGGGGCATAGATGTTCAAAATTGTGATGCCCTCCTGGTGGAATTTTCCTTTGATGAGAATGAAGTGCCCCTCCTCTTCTTTTTTGATTAATTTTGGTTGGAAGTCTATATTATTAAATATTAAGATAGTTACCCCAGCTTATTTTCTGGGTCCATTTGCTTGAAATACATTTTTTCAGCCCTTTACTCTGAGGTAGTATTTACCTTTGTGGCAGAGGTGGTTTCTTGGATGGAGCAGAATGTTGTTTCTTGTTCAATCAAACATTCTGTTAGTCTGTGTCTTTTTATGGGAGAGTTGATTCGTTGATGTTGATAGATAGAAGTGACCAATGAATGTTATTTCCTATTATTATGGAGTTGGTGGTCTTACTGTGATTCATTGCTTGTTTTCTTTTAATTTTTGTTGAGAATTTATCTGTAGCCTATGTTTTCTTAGGTGTAGCTGTTTTCATTGAATTGG
The DNA here is from genome assembly GCA_010120015.1 of Rhombomys opimus. NCBI lineage: Eukaryota > Metazoa > Chordata > Mammalia > Rodentia > Muridae > Rhombomys > Rhombomys opimus. The sequence goes on along the minus strand of REGO01000694.1, from coordinate 583,603 downwards.
AGTTTTCCTTCTAGTATCTTCTGTAGGGCTGGTTTGCTGTGTAGATATTGCTTTAATTTAGTTTTGTCATGGAATATTTTGTTTTCTCTATCTATGTTGATTGAAAGCTTTGTTGGGTATAGTAGTCTGGGTTGGCATCTGTGGTCATTTAAAGTGTGCATGACATCTGCCCAGGCCCTTCTGGCTTTCATAGTTTCTGATGAGAAGTTTGGTATAATTCTGATAGATCAACCTTTATATGTTATTTGGTCTTTTTCTCTTGCTGCTTTTAACATTTTTTTTCTTTTTTTTCTATAGATTTAGTGTTTTGACTATGATGTGAAGTCAGGAGTTTCTTTTCTGCTCTAGTCTATTTGGTGTTCTGTAGGCTTCTTGTATGTTTATGGACATTTCTTTATTTAATTTGGAAAAATTTTTCATCTACAATTTTCTTGAAGATATTTCCTGGATCTTGGGGCCTGGAATCTTCTTTTTCATCTATTACTATAATTCTCAGATTTCGCCTTTTCATTGTGTCTGATTTCTTGGATGATTTGTGTTTGGAACTTTTCCAATTTTACTTTTCTTTTGAGAGAAGTCTCAATTTCTGCAAGTGTATCTTCAGCACCTGAGATTCTGTCTTCCATCTCTTTTATTCTGTTGGTGATGCTTATCTTTTTGGTTCCTGATTATTTCTCTAATTTCTTCAGCTCCAGGGTTTCCTCTGTGTTTTCTTTATTGATTCTAATTCTTTTTTTATGCCTTGCACCATTTCCTTCATCTATTTTAATGTGGATTCCTCTCTCAATGATGGAATCTATTTTTTGTTTGTTTCTTCTCTATATGCCACTAATTGTGCCGCCATTTGTTTGGCTATGTTTGGTTGTGTTTCTTTGAGAGCTTTGCTCATTTCCTCCTTATTTGCTTCCATTTGTGTGGCAATCTCTTTGAGAAATTTGTTTGTTTCTTCTTTATGTGCCTCTAATAACTGGAAAATCATGTCTTTAAAGTCATTTTTTCCTATGTTTCTGATGAATTGGAGTATCCATTAATTTGGGGGGCTGCTGGTGAACCCATGATGTCCTGATTTTTGTTGGATGTGTTCTTTTGCTGACCTCTGGCCATTTTCTTATCTGTAACCTTCACTCTTTATTTCTGGATTCTGCAGTTCGGACTGGTACCAACTTTCTCTGGTGTCTGGAGAATTCTTCAGTAAGATAAGAAAGGTCCAGTGGTTTCAGCATGTCTGTTGGTGTTTCAGTTGTACCTGTGGGAGGAAAGTCCATGTTCACAGACGGAAAAAGGAGATCAAGCATGTCCATGTGTGTGGTGTGGAAGTTTGCCTTGAGGGACAGGGTGCTAGAGAATGTAGAGGCCTTCAGTGTGAGGAAGGAGAGCCTTTCATGCACCAAAGGGGTTGCAGGTTTGAAGGTGTTGCAGGTGCTGGTGATAATAGCTGGCATAAATTTCCTAAATTCCTCAGTGGCCTAAAGCTATTGGTATTCAGCTCTGACTGAGAAACTTGGAGTTATTTGCCTGAACTCCACTGGTAGACCTGCAAAGCAGGGGCTTCAATGTCCCAAGAATCCCTCTGTTTCCCACAGTGGATGTATGGTTGGGAGGGATCTGATATCTGGCTGCTAGCTCAAAAGCACCCTGGATCTGAGGCTTTGTAGACACCCGAGGGATCACTCCTCACTCTCTAGTAGATTAAATTGTAAAGCACAGGGATTCCCCCATTCTCTACTAGCAGGTTTGGACAGTCTGACTCAAATGCGGGAGGATGAGCTTCTTCAGCTCAGTGAGGCTACAGCCACTGAACTAGGGATTGCAGCTGTAGCTGTGGACCTGGAAGGCCAGTCCAGGTGCCTGCTGGGAAGCCCTGGGGAGCCACCACAGACCTAGGTGGCAGGGCGCCTGGTGTTCCTTGATGATTTTGAGTGTCTGCTGGACTTTGGTGGCTGTACAGCAGGCTGCCCACCACTGAGTGATTGGATGGCCCTTAGAATCACTGGCTGGGAGGCCCTGTGGAGTTGGTACAGCCGCTCATAGACCTGGGACCCAGAAGGATGGTACTGTAGATCTGGGACTCAGAAGGCTGGCAGCTGTGGCTGAGAAGCTAGGAGCCCTGCTTCTGCTGTCTCAGTTCCCAGGCAGTGAGTTCTGTGCTGAGAGTCTCTGGTGCTGTGCTCCAGACAGAAAAAGAGAAGTGCAAGATACCTGAACATTTGCCCTTCTTTATCCCCAGAGAAGCCCATGAGTGACCTGAATTTAAATGTTCTCATCTCCTGTAATGTCCCCTCTCTTTCAGAAAACCTCAATGTCGATTTTCTGGCTTCAGTTGTCCCTACATTCACCAACTACGGAGTTTCAGATCCTCTGCCCCTCAGATAAGGTATGTGCTGGTCGCTGGCATCTTGGATCTACCTCCAATAAATTCTTTAGTGCCTTTATGAAAAACTACTTGCCTTGTTAGTAATATAAAAGAACCAACCACTGGAACTACATACAAAATGGAAGAAACTCATATGCCCCATCAGCAAAAAGCTAGACTGAGAGGAGTCTATATTCTATGATTCCATGTGTATATTGGCCAAAAATAGTCAAAATATATGCTTAATGAAACTCAAGATACACACATATTAAATGAGAACAAGATTGAAGAGAACACTGTAGTGTGACAAAATTTCCAAATTTGTGAGAAGAATGTATACTAGTCATTATATGCATACATAATTACACCAGCATTTGCACTAATATTGTATATTCTATGAGGTTTGTCAAACATACAAATTTCCCAACGTTTTTTTCACAAGGACTTTAGTGTTCCCCAAGGACTCTATATCCTACCTGTCCTTTCTTTTCTAACTCACAGCAACCACTGATGTTTTTACTCTGTCCACACTTTTTTTTCAGAATATGTAAATTTTCATATTGTTTTGTTTTTACTTCACCACATGAGAAAAAATTGAAAATAAGGAGATATAGTAACCCAGAAAGTAATGATACTATGCTTCCAATTAGGGAGATCTTGATATATATGGCAAGAAGTTTAAGAATATACTATATGCTGAAGATAATATTTTAATATGAATAATACAAGGAAGAACACAAGATGACTAACATTTTCTACGTACAGCTGCTGTAAAAATTGGTTAGGAGAGGATATGACAGAAATTGCATTTTATTGAAAATATATTGTTTTGAAGCTTTTAAGGTAATTTTGAAATTAATGTTTTATTTTTTAATTTTTGAAATTATTGCTATTGAAAATATATTCTTCATGGAACCGCATAGAAGACCCAGAAATAAACCCACACACCTATGAATACTCGATATTTGACAAAGAAGCCAAATCCATTCAATGGAAAAAAGACAGCATCTTCAACAAATGGTGCTGGACCAACTGGATGTCTACATGCAGAAAAATGAAAATAGATCCATATTTATCACCCTGCACAAAACTAAAGTCAAAGTGGATCAAGGACCTCAACATAAAACCAGATACTCTAAATCAGTTGGAAAAAAAAGTGGGGAACAGCCTAGAACTCATTGGCACAGGAGACAACTTCCTGAACAGAACACCAACAGCACAGGCTCTAAGAGCAACAATCAATAAATGGGACCTCATGAAACTGAAAATCTTCTGTAAAGCAAAAGTCACTGTCATCAAAACAAACCAACAGCCTACAGATTGGGAAAGAATCTTCACCAACCCTTTATCTGACAGAGGGCTAATATCCAGTATATATAAAGTACTAAAGAAGCAGAAAAGCAACAAACCAAGTAATCCCATTAAAAAATGGGGAACGGAGCTAAACAGAGAATTCTTGAAAGAGGAACATCGAATGGCAGAGAAACACTTAAAGAAATGCTCAACCTCATTAGCCATTAGGGAAATGCAAATCAAAACAACCCTGAGATTTCACCTTACACCCATCAGAATGGCCAAGATGAAAAACTCAAGTGATAACACATGCTGGAGAGGTTGTGGAGAAAGGGGAACCCTCCTCCATTGCTGGTGGTAATGTAAACTGGTACAACCACTCTGGAATTCTATCTGGCACTTTCTAAAACAATTAGGAATAGTGCTTCCTCAAGACCCAGCTATACCACTGCTCGGTATATATCCACAATTTGCTCAAGTACACAACAAGGACATTTCTTTAACCATGTTTGTAGCAGCTTTATTTGTAATAGCCAGAACCTGGAAACAACCCAGATGCCCATCAGTGAGGAATGGATACAGAAATTGTGGTATTTTTACACAATGGAATACTACTCAGCAATCAAAAAGGAGGAAATCATGAAATTTGCAGGCAAGTGGTGGGATCTAGAAAAGATCATTCTGAGTGAAGTATCCCAGAAGGAGAAAGACAAACATGATATATACTCGCTTATATAGACCTAGAAGATAAGATAAACATAATGAAATCTACACACCTAAAGAAGATAATCAAGAAAGTGGACATGGGGTAAGATGATCAATCCTCATTTAGAAAGACAAATGGGATGTGCATTTAAGGTATGACAGGAATCTGCTGCAAAAGGCATTTGAAAGACTCTACCTAGCAGTGTTTCAAAGCAGACACTAAGACTCATAACCAAACCCTCGGCAGAGTGTAGGGAATCATATGAAAAAAGGGGAGTTAGTATGATATGGAAAGGACAGGAGCTCTACAAGGTCCAAATATATCTGGGCACATTGTCTTTTCTGAGACTGACACTCAACCAAGGAACATTTATGGATATAACCTAGAACTTCTGCTCTGATGTGGCCCCTGGTAGCTCAGTAACCAAATAGTTTTCCAAAGTAAGGGGAACAAGGACTATTTCTAACAGGATCTCAAGGTCAGGCTCCTTGACTCCCCCCCCCCCCCGGGAGGAGCAGTCCTGTTAGGTCACAGAGGAGGACTCTACAGCCAGCCCTGAAGATACCTGATAATACAGGGTCAAATGAAAGGGGAGGAGGTCCTTCCCTATCAGTGGACTTGGAAAGGGGCAGGGAGGGAGTGTGGGGTTGGGGAGGGAATGAGGGAGCGGGATACAGCGGGGACACAGAGTTAACAAAATGTAACTAAAAAGAAAAATAAGGTTAAAAAAAAGGAAAAAAAATATTCTTCTCTCATACAACACATCCTAACCACGGTTTTCTCTCCTTTCATTACTCCTAGCCCACACTCACTGCCTTCTGCCCCAAATCCATTCCTCATCCATTTCTTCTTCAGAAAAGTGCAGGCTTCCAAGAGACAACAGACAGCCAAACAGGACAAAAGAAGAGATAGCAATTCGAGACAAATGTCCTCATGTCGAGCTATGTAGGTAGCTTAAGAGAAAAATTCACAATGCCAAGTATTGAGAGCAAACTCTGACCTAATTTGTGAAAGCAATTGTCCATTAGGAGAAGAATGTCATGGGAGTGCACATGGACAAAGTGTTCGTGTTCAGCAGACATGAAGGTTTTATAAGGCTTTTCTCAGATGAAGCCTATGAGCGTCATAACTACTCAAGGGTCCACTAGCAGGGAGAATGTCATATCTGACCCACACAAGATCTCCTAAGGAAAAAACTGAGGCATTCAAACCAGTACTAGGCTTGAATACCCCCAGCCCCACCCCTACCAACCCTTACAAATATGATTTTGCTTTTGAATTCTGAAGCAAAGAAATTTTTGGACAACTAATTGCTTCCTGTTGCTGCAATTTATTAATGTAAAAGAATCAACAGGTTGGCAATTTAACACCTCTTTTGTATTTAAGAAAAAAGTACTTCAAAAGGAAATGGGTTTTGCAGCAGGAAAAAATTGAGTCTTAGATCACAGTGTATATTCAAGATATTTTTACAAAGATAATTATTATGTGAGAAAACCAACTAAACTGAAGGCATCATTTTGAAACTTAGTCATTTTTCAAACAATCTTTGAAAAATACCAAAATGAAAACTTCACAAAGAATTGGAAGACATCTCATCACAGCACTTAAACTATATCTTGTAGCATATATGGATAGTGTTTATCAACCCAACTACATTGCTGTCCTGTGACATCCAAGAAGCCTTGCAATAGTTTTTAGCAATTATGTGTTTTGTTACCACTGTTTTTATGGAATATCTTATACTTGTGGAATAGTGAAGAAAGAGATTGTATAAAACCTCATACTCTTTGCTTATTTAATATATAAGCTCAATAAAATGGCCATATAAATAGTTTTCTCCCTCCCTTTCTTCCTTCATTTTGAACAACACAAGCTAGCTCTCTGGATTTGAATTCCTAGAAATGGTGTTGCTTCATCCTTCTTAACCCCTACTTTCTAAGCACACACTATCACACTTGTCTTCATATAAATGGGTTTTCCTTATGATTTCAGTTTGTGCAACCCCCTTCAAAAATTGACCATACTGTTCAAGAAATAATATAAGAATATATAAGACAAAGTCCTAGGATCAATCATAAAATAAATCTTTATCCAGATCCTAGAAGTTGGAGTCAAAGTAGTTATCAATCAATACTCTTAATTCTGTAATATCATATTCTAACATATACTGATTGATAAAGAATCAATCAATAAGCACAATGAACAAATTGCTTAAAGGAAGTAAGCTTACTATTTGCAAATTATCATATGATTAGCCTCAGTATCTAGAAATTTGTCTATTTCTCTTTGAGATTGCTCTTTATTTTCTCAAATAATTCTTCATTATTCCAAGAAAAATTATTTTAAATATAATAGTTTGATAACACTCTTAAATAAAAAATATACCATGTGAATAAAAGTATTAATTTGAACCCACCTTTGTGTCTCTTAAACATGACTAGAAATATCTTGTGTAATTTGTGGAATAAAGGCACTTAGCACATAATATTTATTTTTGGTTCTCCTGCTTTACAAATGAGCCTAGTTTGTTCATATCTCTGCCTTATGTATCCCTATAAACATGAAGTCAGTTAAAAAAAATTCAGTATATACCCTGTCACTTTATTCTGTTTGTTTTGGTCAATGATTAATGGAAATCATAACAATTAAAAAATCTACAAGCTCGTGCCTTTTCTAAACTGCATTTTTCTTAATTTTTACAGCTTTAGTCTCTCAGATAGAATATTCTGAAGTTCATTTTCCATTTTCACTAAAATTAGACCAGCATCAAACATTCATGTGAGTTACTGAGCCTGACATCTAATTAACACAGTCTTTACAGGTTTAATGAGCAGTGATAAATTTCTATCCTTTCTTTGGCACATTTTAATTAGTTGTAATTATGAGTGGAGTGACCTGAAAAGATTGTTGTCTCACAGAATCACACTAAATTTGTATAATTTATATTTGCAGGGACAGAATGTGTTTTTATGACTTGAAAAACCAAAAGGTTATTTAAGCCATTATAGCAGTCATATAAAATCTCCCATAAAGCTCAGGTAAGTAAAACATTGGCCATTCATATTTTACCAACATCAAGGGACATCATAAATCATATTTATCACAGATCATTCCTACAGAGAGTTGGCTTTTGAAAATTTTGCACAACCAGAATTCAGTTACTCAGATACACACAGACATATGCTATAGTTTAATCCTTTTAAAAATAATTTATTTTTATTTATGTGTTATAACTATGAACTGCCCTGAAATGGTTCCCTGTAAGAGCAGTAAGTGGTCTTACCCACTGAGAAACATCTCCTAACCCCTACCTTTATTTTTGTCACTAATAAAAACCGTATTTTCTATTTTGCTAACACTATTTTAAATCACATCTTAACTCCTTGATAAACAAATTACATGTTTACATATATAGTGTCTGAAAAGAATTAACTATGACATGCATATATTCACAAACATGGAAGTTTCTTTTTCTTTATTTTCATAAAAGTAAGATGTGTGCTTAAGATATCTTGAACTCCATTAGAAAACAAGAAAAAAAACATGGTTTATGCTACATTTTCACTGATCTAGAAAGTAAATGATTAGCTATAAAACAGTAACAGTACTGCAGAATATGAATGCAGCTTTCATAAACATAACATGTGGACAACAGTTGCCTGTAATAAGAGAATCTGTGTTGCTTGATGTAAGCTATATGTTCCTAGTCTAACTTGAACCAGCAATTGCAGGCTCGCTGTAGTCTCTGAGAGGTGATAGTAGTGTGAATGATGAGGTAAAATATTAGTGCTAACTGAATGATGTAGCCCCCTCCCTCATTTCCTCCCAATCCCACCCTCCCTCCCTCATCTCCTTCCTGCCCCTCTCCAAGTCCACTGATAGGGGAGGTCCTCTTCCCCTTCCATTTGACCCTAGCTTATCCAGTCTCATCAGGACAGGCTGCATTGTTGTCCTCTGAGGCCTCGTAAGGATGCACCCCCCTAAGGGGGAGGTGATCAAAGAGCCAGAGTCAGTGTAGTTCTTAATCTATACTCTCTTCATAAAAAAGTTTAAGATGTAGATTGAACTCACAGGAATCTCTCTAATCATCTACAAAATAAAATATGTAGGAGTTAGAAATGTATTTTCCCTGTCTCTTAAATATATACCATTTTAGAGTCTTTAAAATTAAAATTTTCTAGATCTACTATTTCCTAGGCAAATGCTGTATGTGCCTAGCTGATAGGAGCAGGGACAACTCAATCTCTTCCTCCTGCTCTTCTGTTCTCTACCTGATGCTGCCTGTCTTCACTGCCTATCATCAGGGTCAGTGGTGCTTCTGCTTAAAGAAGCCTCTAAGTGATGTGAAGATAAGGGGAACCCTCCTCCCTTGCTGGTGGGACTGCAAACTTGTACAACCACTTTGGAAATCATTCTGGCACTTTCTCAGAAATAGCACTACCTCAAAATCCAGCTTTTCCACTCCTGGGCATATACCCAAAAGATGACCCACCATTCAATAAGTACATTTGCTCAGCTATGTTCATAGAAACTTTAATTGTAATATCGAGAATCTGGAAATAACCTAGATGTTCCTCAATGGAGGAATGGATACTGAAATTGTGGTACATCTACACAATGGACTACTACTCAGCTGTTAAAAACAAGGAATTCATGAAATTTGCAGGCAAATGGATGAAACTAGAAGAGATCTTCCTAAATGAGGTAATCCAGAAACAGAAAGACAGGCATGGTATACACTCACTGATAAGCAAATATTAGCTGTATAAAATAGGATAGCTGTACTAAAATCTACAGACCTAAAGTAGCTGAACACTACGCAGGACCCTAAAGAGGATGCTTAAATCTCATTCATAATGACAAACAGGTAGACATCAGAAGCGGTGAAAGAGAGGAAACAGGATGGGAGTCTACTATAGATGGTCCTCTGAAAGGATTCACCCAACAGGGGATCAAAGCAGATGCTGAGACTCAAGGCCAACTTTGGGCAGAGCAAATGGAGTCTTATGGAAGAAGAGAAGGGTGGGATTAGGGGGACATGGAGGAGACAGGAACCCTCAAAAGGAGACCAACAAAACTAAAAGATCTGCAAGACAATGTAATTACATTTGATTTTGTAAAGTATACAACAATGACCTCATATTTTGCTGTCATCTTTTCAATGAAGTTTTAATTATGGAAAAAATTAAAATGGTTTTAAAAGATATTAAACTGATTCTGGAAATTTACTTTTCCATTTTTGTTTGCTTTATTTTCTTCTTTTGTAAGTTCCGAGTATCAAATACAGGGCATTATACATGTGGCCTATGTCCTCAGCCTACCTCTAACTTTTTCTTTTAAGTTACTGTTGTTTAAATTGATGGCTGTTTTGTCGTGAGCACCTGTGGCCATAATTCTTTATATAACTGTGCAATGAGTTTCCAGATAACATAAAAAGTAAATGATTTGTTTCAAATGTTGAAGATATCTAAGTGTGAAAACAAGTTGATGCTAAGCTAAAAATGGAATGCAAGACTCCTTGACTGTCACTTATATTTCAGTGAAAAATATCAGATTTGTCAATTTTATTGACAAGTGTTCTGACAACATTAGTTTTGAATTTAACCAACAAGAAATTACATCAAGGTAACAGAGAATATTATGTTTGCTGTACAAACACCTGATTTTTAGTGATACTGATGAAGTAGGTATGAGATTATATTAAATAGTAAAAATATTTCTTGTTTATTTAAAAATCATCTGAGTAGAAAATTTCTATATAACAACCAATTCCATTAACAAATATTAAATATATTTAATCAAATATATTGATTAAAATTTTATTTATGCTGTTTGCATTATCATGTGCCCTTTCTTTACAGAGCATCTGACTATGAAAATGGTAATTACAGTATCTATATGTATATCTCCATGCTATAGTTCATACTACATAGTAAATATTTTAATAGTGATATTGTAACATCTGTATCAAGTTTAATGTCTGCGTTTCTTAAATATTCAGTAATTTGTGATCATTTCAGTTGAGTTGGCATGACTACCCAGAAAATTCATAGAGTAACATAAACCCCAGTAATGGACATGGGGAATTTCTGTTTGATGGTGTGTCATTGTAGTACAAGCAATTCCTAAAACAATATAAAGTATTGATACAGCCTTTGCTTGCCCCGCTTTAGGGTGAGGGTGGAGCCCTATTAAATGATATTTCTCATACATAGGATACAGAACTTGGACAATATGAGCTACATGGAACATAAAAACCTTCTGCCTGCAGTCTAGTTTCCATAGCATCAGAAGATACTAGGCAAGCTGCCATGAATGGGAAGAAATTCATAGTATCATCTATGGAGACTATAATAAACAACATGGCAAGATGCCCATAATTGTGCAATAAGTGACATACATATGTTAGTTATAATCAGGAGCTTTCTAATTGGTCTTATGGCACACTCAACAGGAGGAAGTCATTCCTGGTACAAGAACCCAGCCAGTCTCCCAGGGCTAATGAGTTCAAGGGCCTTAAAAATTATCTACCACTTTGCTAGACCAACATAATCACTTACTACATTCTAAATCTTATTTCGAGATAAATTCATTTACCAAATACAGGTAAATGCAGCTACAGGATTTTACCAAATAAACATCTTCTCAATGTAAATTGGGATAATCACAGGAAATCACAGCTAAACACAATGCTAGAATGAATGTGCTATGGAGACCTCAGCCTCAATGGGTACACCTACACTGGAGTTCTCTGGAGCTATTGCTCAGAGAACATCATGGGATATCTGGTGGTGAGTTTGTAAGAGACAGTATACCAGGAAGTCTGTTGTGAAACTTTTTCCTCCTAGAAACAGCTATATAAACAATTCCAGAGCAATTATCATTTAAATAGACATACTATTGTAAATCAGGGAAATTTTGCAGGGTCAAATAAAAAAAGAAAGACAATCAACTTGATATTTGCAAATAATAGTGAGCACATGCAAGGGTTTTCAGGAAGAGTCCATGTGAGGGATGAGAGGGACTGAAAGAAGAAAAAAGAAGAGGAAAGTGATAAGTTCTATTTCAATAAAATATAAAAATATGTTAATTTTCAAAATAACTTTTTAGAAGACTGGTACTATTACAAAACTTGTGTTTTATAATGTCTTAATATCTTGAAAAAAACATAGCTTTATATTCAAAGTTTCCTTAGAAGTGATTTTCATAAATCTTTGATTCATGAAAAATTTTTAAGAGGGAAATTATTTCAAACACACATACACACATATTTTTCATTTTTAAAAGGCAAGAATTTTAATCATCCTAGTCTCCAAATATTAACTATTATATCTGAAATGTTTTTGGATACATCCTTTTACTTAACTTCAGTTTCTGTAAGCATAGATCACTTCTAGAGTTGCTATGAATCTCAGATGAGTCACAGTAACATAACTTGCAACGTGTATTTTTTTTTCTTTTTTTTTTTTTATCAGTTACATTTTATTAACTCTGTATCCCAGCCATGTCCCGAACCCTCATTCCCTCCCAGTCCCTCCCTCCCTCCCTCATC
>REGO01000694.1:520893-568474 GCA_010120015.1 Rhombomys opimus | reverse complement strand
AAATGCAAGTGTGCATGCAAGCACATGCCTGTGTGTGTGTGTGTGTGTGTGTGTGTGTGTGTGTGTAAGTGTGTGTGGACGTGTGTCTCTAGGGACAGAGTGATGGCTAATGTTGAGCCCTTGAGTGTGTGGGAGGGGCTCTGCACTGTATATGTCGCAGGCGCTAGTGATAATCGCAGCGCAATTTCTGGCATTAACTGCCTTAACTCCTCAATTAACCCCACAGAGCAGGATCTTCAATGTCCCTAGTGCCTCTCTGTTTCCCAAAGTGGATATGTGGGTGGGAGGGGGTTCGATGCCTGGCTTCTGTTTTAGAAAACCCAGGGTCTGGGGATCTGCAGATTCTCAAGGGTGCACTCACTTACACGCAGGTCACTTGGCAGAGATTGTGGAATCTGGCCTCTCTGCTCTCTGGTTTGGCCCTGCTTCTTTGATGTGCCCGCTAGTTCTGTGCTGCTGTCACTGCCAGGTTCTGAGGTCTTGCTGCAGCTTCAGTGATGGCGATCCTGCTGAGCTAGTATGGTGTCCAGCAGACTCGGGCCCTGGGAGGATGGTGCAGCCACTGCGCGGATTTGGGACTCTGGGACACGTACTGCTGATCTTTGCCTGCCACTAAAGTGCTTGGAGCTCTGCCCCAGCGGCTGTATACCCCAGGCAGTTAGGTCTGCTCCGAGAAAGACCAGCCAGCTGGGCCACTGTGCCGAGGTGGAGGGAGGTCTGGGGGGGGGGAGTGCCATGAGATCAAAGGATCATTTCTCTCCATCCCCAAACAAGTCCCCGGGTGACCCGAGACCAAAGTTTTCACCTCCTGTGATGTTCCCTGTTGTCTAGAAAGCTCCACCGTTGTCTTCCTGGGTTAGAGGTCCTTCCATTCACCAACTCAGAAGTTCAGGTATTCCATCGCTCAGAAACTGTGTGTGCTAGTCGCCATCTTGGCTCCGCCCCCAACTTGCAACGTGTATTTTGGAAAACGAAATAATTGTATCTCCTGTATTTTAGAATTCACCAGAAATAAGCTTGTTGCTTTAGAGTCAGCATATGAGTAAAACAAACAAACAAAAAAAGCATCTTAAAATAATTAAAGCTCAAAATAGAGTTCCTGATGTCGTAGCTATGGGATTCTAATAGGAACAGCAGGTAAACTTCCTGTTACAATCTAATTATTGCCTATGTTGTGCTTAGGGGAAAAGTGTCACTGTGGAAGTCCCATGGATGATTCAGTGCCTTCCAGGAGCACACAGCAGGGGCGTATGACTCTTATTTCACAATTTTATTGTCAGAGTTATATATCTGAACATTTGATTTTAACCCTTCTTTTAAGATAATCTAAATTTTCACCACTGATTTACAAGTTGTTAAAAAAAAATAAGTGAAGAGTATGTAAACTGCTCAGAACAATGATCTCCTCTAAAACAGTTAGTGATCAATAAGAGTCACTAGGTGCATCTGCTGTTGATGGGTAATGTGGACTGGGACGCTTCTCTGAAAATCCTTCTTGGAAGAAAAAGGGGTGTTTTGGTTCAGCACTTTTCAAGGCTACAGATATGATAACTGATAACACTTTTGGAGCAGTGCTTGATAAAGTGGAGGCTGCAGGCCAGACATAGATTGCAACTTTTGTTCTTGTAGACACTCACAGAAAGAGTGGTGCTTTAGCTCTCTAAGTGATGGAGAGAGTCAGAAGGAGATTAATCCCTGACACACAGAGCTTGTATGGTATTCAAGTTTCATTGCACATTGTGTTAGGCTTTATGTTCCTGTGACAAAATACCTGAAAAAATGCCATAAAGGAGGAATGATTTGTCTTGATTCATAGTTACAGATATTTCCTTCTGTAATTCTCAGTTCTGTTGATCCTGTACTGGAGATGATATAAGAAAATCATGGTGGCAAGAGCTATTCACCTTTTAGCTGACTGGTGACAGAAGGAGAAAAAAGAACTGAAGACCATGTAACTCTCAAAGGCACTACCACAGTAACCTACTTCCTCCAGTTAGACTCCATAACCTAAATTTGACACCACCGCCCAATATGGTCCCACTAGCTTAGACGAAGTGTTTTTGTGCATGTATCTGTCTCTAAGGACACTTCATCTTCACATCAAAGATGCCATAAATAAAATTTTACAGGACTACATTTTCCTGTTGTCTGTAAGTGTTTACCATTACAGTTGAAGATTTGTGACAGCTCATACAAGAAACACAAAGCCTAAATTATTATCAATGTACCGTTTTGGTAAAGGCACTGGTCAATATGCTTCCTAGCCAAGCATTGTAAAGGTAATTTTGATTAAAATTAGTGAGATGTCTTCTAAACCCAGAACTTCAGATTTCACAGGGAGAGCATTTCTTGGAATATGACATTTTATAAAACTCTAGCACAAAGCCGTATACTTCACTGCACATTGTATCTTTCCAAAGACATTGATATCTGTGCACACAAAAGATCTAATGGAAGAGATAGTAAGGATGCTTCAAGAATTCATTGTTCTTTGAATATGATAATGACAAGAAGATGAGGACAGAGAGCATGATGGTGAGTTAAATACCCTAAGTTCAAAGTCAGTGTAGTTCATGGCTGATTAGTATTTGGATGGCTCCCTGAGACTCAGTGTAATTTTTGAAATGGTGATTGTCTTTAGCAGATATACTGCGATTAAAGAAAATCTTCTAAAATCATAAATGCTACCATTCATGGGCAACTATACCGAAGAATCTCAAAATAACTCATTCTGATATTGAAGTTGAAACAAACAAACAAACAAAAAACTAAGAATGCTGCCATTGCCATTTAGTCGTTCCCTTACTGTAATAAATAATCCTTTTACTTAGGGCTAGGATGATGTACTTTATCACTTAATTACAGTGTAAAGGGATAAGCAGATTTGTGATTTGCCTTTAAGAATCACCATTAGAACACAGCTTGTTTTCATTGATTTCTCAAGTTTTCACAATTACAGTGAAGATAGAGTACTTTCTGCAGATGAAAGCACTCAGAAATTCCACTTTCATTTTTCACTTCCATTTTTTACTTCCATTTTTCATTTCCAATTTTCAGAGGATTTTAGTTATTGATATTTGGAGTTGCCTAATGAAACTTACTCATTTTCATGGACTAAAATTTGCATTAGGTACTGCATACTAAATAATATGCAGTCACTGGGAAAATAAAACAATTCACTTAGAAAATGATAATAATATGAACTAAGCCTAAACTCTTGCTAAAGACCCTATTCATATATGTTAGTTAATTCTGACAACGAAGGAAACATAGTTTATCTCAGACACTTTGAACTGATAAAATGGATAGACAGAGAGACTAGCTACCTTAAATCAATGCTCAATTGTAAAAACATGTACTTCTATGCATCATGAGAAACTGAGAGAATTATGAGGATGAGAAAATTTAAACATTCAATGTGATGAGGTAAACACAATACATTTACATATTCACTAGTTCTTCCAGAACCTACTGAAAAACAGTATGGTGAAAACAAACCAAAACAAAACAACACACATACACACACACAGGGACACACACTTACATGAACTTAATTATTTTTAAGTCATAGACATATCTTTGTGTCAACTTTCACAGCCATTTCCTGGAAATCTGCTGGCCATGTGTATCAAGGAATCAGTTTGGAGATCTTCAATTTCCCTTCAGTTCCAATCCCCCATTCTCAAAACCACATCTGTAAGAGACCTCCTGCTATGATTTTTCCTTCCTCTCATTCCTCACTCTCAGGATACTACACAGATCTTGGTAGCAAACCCTGCATTCTTCATTCTTATGGACCGCTTAAGTACCCAAACTCCCTTCTAACACACATCCATTTCTAAGTGTCAGCTCATGAAACCTAGAAACACAATATACCATAGACTCTCAGTGGACACATCTGGCAGAATCTCAGAACCATTTTCTAAAGGGCAACCCATAGCCACACACTCTCTTTTTTTTTCTTTTTTTTTAACTTTATTTTTCTTTTTAGTTACATTTTGTTAACTCTGTGTCCCCGCTGTATCCCACTCCCTCATTCCCTCTCCAACCCCACACTCCCTCCCTGGTCTCCTCCCTGCCCCTTTCCAAGTCCACTGATAGGGAAGGACCTCCTCCCCTTTCATTTGACCCTGTTTTATCAGGTATCTTCAGGGCTGGCTGTAGAATCCTCCTCTGTGACCTAACAGGACTGCTCCTCCCCTGGGGGGGGGGGGAGTCAAGGAGCCTGACCTTGAGATCCTGTTAGAAATAGTCCTTGTTCCCCTTATTTTGGAAAACTATTTGGTTACTGAGCTACCACGGGCCACATCAGAGCAGAAGTTCTAGGTTATATCTATAGATGGTCCTTGGTTGAGTGTCAGTCTCAAAAAAGACCCCTGTGCCTGGATATATTTGGACCTTGTAGAGCTCCTATCTTTTCTATATCATACTAACTCCCCTTTTTCATATGATTCCCTGCACTCTGCCGAGGTTTTGGTTATGAGTCTTAGTGTCTGCTTTGAAACACTGCTAGGTAGAGTCTTTCAAATGCCTTTTGCAGTAGATTCCTGTCATACCTTAAATGCACACTCTCTTAAGAATGAGAAAGAGCAATAGAAACCAATGAACAGAATACCCACACAAAAAGACAAGAGCAGACATCAGCACCTAGCATTACAATCACCTCAAACCCAGATGACAGGTTGCCAGCATAAAACAGAATCATAACATGACGTATAATATGGCTGCACTAAAGGCCCTGAGGAACACAAAACTGAAACACAACACAAGAACTTCAAAGCAGTCTTTATGAATATGTTACAGGTCCTTAGGAGGAAATGAATAAGCCATTGATGAAATATAGAAAAAGCAAATAACTAGTGGAATGAAATGAATAAAACTATTAAACACATGAAACTGGAAAAAGAATGGACAGGAAAAAACCCAGACTCATGGAAAACTACACATAAAGATATGAAATTTGAACAGAAATCTTAGAAGCAATTCTTACCAGCAGAATTTTAAAAAATGAAAGAAAAAATTGAGGTACTGAAGACAAGATGAAAGAAATGAATATTCCACCCAATAAGTTAAATCTAAAAATATTAAAACTAAAAACAAATAATAAAAGTCAAAAATCAAAAAACAGCTACAAAATATCTAGAGGATCTTAGACACTGAAAATTCAAAATATGTGACTAATAGGAATAAAGGAGGGAGAATAAGTCCAGTTCAAAAACACAGAAATTATTTTCAAAATTAATACTGAAAATTTCTCAAAACTAAAAGAGGAGTTACCCATCAAGGTGCAAGAAGCATACAAACACCAAATAGAATGGACCAAAAGAGAAATTCTCTTCTGCATATAATAATCAAAACACTGAACCCATTAAACAAAGAAAGAATATTAAAAACTTCAAGTTAAAAATGACCATTTACAGATCAATGTAGACCTATTAGAATACAACACCTAATATTTCAATGGACTGGACAGATGTCCTACCACCTCAAGAAACCAACACGGACTACTTTACCCTGAAAACTTTCAAACACAATAGGAGGAGAAATTATAGAATAGAATGATTTTCTATTATAAATACCAAAGTTAAGCAATTTCTGTCTACAAATTCAACCCTACAGAGGACAATGTTAACTCAAAGAAATTTAGCACATTCAAGAAAATACAGAAATAGTTGATTTCAGATCAACAAATCAAAATAGGGCAATAAAAAAACACATTCCAATAACAAAATAATGAAAGTCAGCAAACACTGCTCTTTGATAAATCTCAAAACCAATGGTCTTAATTTTTCATTAAATAGATGCAAACAAAGAGAATGGACGTGAAAACAGAAGCCACCCTTCAGCTGCATATGAGAAACACACTTAACATCAAGGATAGATATCATCTCAGGGTAGGAGGATGGGAAAAGTTAATCTAAGCAAAATTACCTAAGAAACAAGCTGGTGTGGCCATTTTAATATCTGACAATCGACTACAAACCAGGAAGAGATACAGATAGACATTACATACACATCAGATGAAAAATCCACCTAGAGGGTAACAGAATTCTTAACATTTATGCACCAAACACAGGACATCCAAGTTAGTAAAGAAACACTACTATGGATTAGAGCATATATTGATGATGCCCAGGCCCTTAGAATGGGTGTGTTCAATATACAGATCTATTCAGGAGACAAGTTGTCCAAACAAAAGGAGAGAAATGTTGGGGCTAACTGAAGTCATAAACCAAGGGGCACTAACTGATCTTTACAGAACATTTCACACAAACAGAAAAGACTATATCTTCTCAGTACCTCATGGAATTTTTCCAATACTGACCACACAGTCAAACACAATGTAAGTGACCCTTCCTTTCCTCCCCCAAAAAGCTCTGAAATAAATAACTCCCTGCATTCTATCAGACCACCAGGGATTAGAGCTGGATATCAACAACAGAAAGTTTACAAAGTCATAAAAATTGAAAACATTACACTACTGAACAAAAACTGGGTCAATACAGAATATGAGAAAAAAAATCTTTAGGATAGAATGTAAATGAGAACACAACATACCTTATCTTAGGGGACACAGTGAAGGTCCCTACAGACCAAGACAGCATTTCATAGCCCTGTGTTCTGACATAAAGAAATTGAAAAGATATTATATTAGTAACTTAACAATGCACATGAACAAACAGAAAAATATATCACATGGAAAAAAAGAGTAGATCACAGGAAGTACTCAAACTCAAGAATGAAGTCAATACAATAGAAATGACAAGTATAAGGTATTGATTAAAAAAAAAAGAGTTGGTTCTTTGAGAAAAGCAGAAATATTGACAAGTCTTTAGCTAAATTAACTAAAAGGTAAAGGGAGAAAATCCTAGTTAACAAATGGAGAGATGAAAAGGGAAATGTAACAACACACAATGAAGAAATCCACAGAATCTCAAGACATACATTAAAAACTGTACTCCGCCAAGCTGGAAAATCTAAATAAGTGGATACATTTTTAATTTGTATCTACTAACAAAGTTAAATCAAGATCGGTTAAGCAATGGACCTTCAGCAAATAGACTATAACTCCTAGTGAACTAGGAGTTAGAAGCTGTAACTTTAAGTCTTTCAACTAAAACTTCCAAAGTGGAAAGGCTATTTGCAAAGAATTATTTTATTTTTTTTTCACTTTTTAAAATTTATTTATATTTTTATAAATTACAGTTTATTCACTTTGTAACACAGCTGTAGACCCCTCCCTCATCCTCTTCCAATCTCACCCTCCCTCCCTCATTTACTTCCATGGCCCTCTTCATTTCCACTGAGAAGGGAGGTTCTCCTCTCCTTTCCTCTGACCCTAGCCTATAAGGTCTCATCAGGACTGGCTGCATTGTCTTCCTCTGTGGCCTGGTAAGGCTGCTTCCCCATCAGGGAGAGGTGATCAAAGAGCCAGCCACTGAGTTCATGTCAGAGACAGTTCCTGTTCCATTTACTAGGGAACCCACTTGGAGACTGAGCTGCTAAGGGCTACAACTGTGCAGGGGTCCTAGGGGTTCTAGGTTATCTCCATGCATGGTCCTTGATTGGAGTATCAGTCTAAGACCCCTGGGCCCAGAATGTTTTAATCTGTTGCTCTCCTTGTGGAACTCCTCTCCCCTCTAGGTCTTTCTCTCTCCCCCTTCTTTCCTAAGATTCCCTGCACTCTGCCCAAAGTTTGGCTATGAGTCTCAGCATCTCCTTTGATACCTTGCTGGGTAGAGTCTTTCAAAGGCCCTCTCGGGTAGGCTCCTGTACTCTTGCCTTTTTCCTCCCTCTTCCAGTGTCCAACCCATTTGCCTTTCTGAGTGAGGATTGATCATCTTACCCATGGTCCTCCTCCTTACTTAACTTTTTTAGGAGTACAGATTTTAGTATTATTATCCTAATATCCACTTATAAGTGAATATATACCATGTGTGTCTTTCTGCATCTGGGATACCTCACTCAGGATAATCTTTTCTAGTTCCCACCATTTGTCTGCAAATTTCATGATTTCCTAGTTTTTAATTGCTGAGTAGTATTCTGTTGTGTAAATGTACCACAATTTCTGTATCCATTCCTCAGTTGAGGGACATCTGGGTTGTTTCCAGATTGTTTCTGTAACAAATAAACTAATCAGGACTGGTTGCATTGTCTCCCTCTGTGGACTGGCAAGACCTAAAATTCCAGCTTAGATGTAACCCATAGACTCATTCTCTATGTCACTTGAGTTTTTTATCTTAGGCATTCTAACCAGTGTAAGACTCTAGCTGAGACTGTGACATGAAGACTGAAGTGACCACTTCCTAGCCAGGCAGCACTAGTGGAAGGAGGGTAACAACAACAGACAGACAAAACCTGTGATCCAAAAATTATCCTGCCTATGAGAAGTTCAGGGTTAAAAGTTGAACAAAGATGAGCGGAAAGTCCAACCAATAATTGGCCTAACCTGAGACCTACCCCTTGGTAGAGACTCAGCTCTTGACACTAATATTGATACTCTGCTTTGCTTTCAAACAGGAGCCTAATTTGACTGTTTTTCAGGAGGGTCTAGCCAGCAATGGATCTAAAAAGATGCTAGGACTTGCAGCCAAGCATGGGGCAGGGTCCAGGGATTCTGTAGAAGTATGTGTAGAAAGATGAAAGGATCTAGAGGGGACAGGAACCTCACAAGAAGACCAACAGAGACAAATAACCCAGTCTCATGGGTACTTGCAGAGACTGAGACATCAATAAGGAACATTCATGGTCTGGATCTAGATCTGCTGCACACATTTAGCCAATGGGTGGTTTGATCTTCATAAAAGGCAACTGGTAAGTGGAGGGGTGGGGAAGGGAGCTGTTTCTAACATGGACTCTATTGTCTGCTCTTGCATCACTTCCACCTAGCAGGGCTACCTTGCCTCGTGTCTGGGAATAAGGATATATTCAGTCCTGATGTGACATGATGTGCTGGTGAAGGTTGATAAGAAGGCCACAGAGGAAGACAGTGCAGCCACTCCTGATGAGACCTAACAGACTAGGATCAGAAGGAAGAAAAAGAAACCCTCCCTACCAGTGAACTTGGGGAGGGGAATCTATGGAAAAGGGGGAGGAAGGGAGGGATTGGGAGGGGAGGAGGGAGGGAACTAGAGGGGGGAAACAAAGTAAATAAAGTATAATTTTAAAAAAAGTCAGTGTTCAAGAACATCATAATAATATGTCTAACTATGCATATTGTGAGTTTGAGGTTGGAAAGGAATATCCATTAAAAACATAGCCATGTGTAACTTAAAAAAAGGAAGGGAGGGGGCTCTCTTTTTCTAGAGGGAAGAGGAGAGGAGAAAGAAAAAGGGAGAAGGGGAAAGGGCTAGGAAGAGAGGAAGGACAGGACACTCTTGGGATGTAAAGAAAATAAACTGAAATTTAAAAAAGAAAAAAAAAGTAGGTGGTCAAAATTCCTTTAAGACATTGAAGAAAGAGATTGGAGAAGATTTTAAAAACATGCAAAGATCATCTTTGCATTCATATGGTAAAACTGTAAGTCCTGTCAAATAAAATCTACTCAATGCAATCTTCATAAAAATTTCAACAAAATTCTTCACAGAACTCATAAAAACAATTTTCAGGTTCACATGGGCACACATACAGAATATTGTATAGCTAAAACCATCTAGAATAATAAAATAATTTCAGGGATTATCATTATCATCAACCTCAAATTTCACCATAAAACTATAAAAAAACTACATGGTTGTCACAAAACAGAAATGGAATTTAATAGAATTTAAAAAACTGAGATGTAAGTCCACACACTTATTGACACTTAATTTTGGTACAGAGTCCAGAAACACTGGTAAAAAAAATAGAATCTTCTAGAAATGGTGCTAGTCAGCCTGAATGTCTAAATGTAGAAGAATGCAAATAAATATATACTTATCACCCTGAACAAAACTCAATTACAAACAGAACAAACACCTCAACATAAAACAAGATACAGTGAACCTTATAAAAAATAAAGTGAAGGCTAGTGTTGAATTCTTTGATGCATGAAAAGACTTTCTGAATAGCACACTAAGAGTTCAGGCACTAAGATCAATGGGACTATAGGAAACTGAAAAGTTTTTGTACACCGAAGAATACCATCATTTGGATAAAACAGATGGCTAAAGAATGAGAAAAGTTTTTAAAATATTTTTATATTTTTACCAACTATACATCAGGCTAATATAGAAAATATTTAAAAAATATAAAAACTTGACATCAAAAATTTAAAAATGGTGAAAGTATCAGAACATAGAATTCTCAAGAGAGGAGCCTCAAATAGCTGAGAAACAAAGAAACATTCAGTAACCTTAGTCATTAGGAGAACACAGGTCAACACTGCTCTGAGATTTCGTCTTACAGACATCAATAATGGCCAATATCTATAAAATATATCATAACGGATGCTGTCTAGGGTGTGGAGCTAGAGAAACACTCATCTATTGCTGTTGGAAGTGCAAATTTGTACACCCATTAAGACAGTCTGTTTGATAATAGCACAGAATAGAGTCAATTTACCTGAAGATCAAGCTATGCTACTCTTATGCATAAGCCCAAAGGATGATTCTTTCTATTACAGAGCCACTTTCTCAACCATATTTATAGCTGCTCTATTCAGAATAGCTAGAAATTGAAAACAACCTAGATTTCTGTCAGTGGTAGATGGATAAAGAGAACGTGTTGCATTTATACACTGAAACATTACTAAGTCATTACAAAAATTGCAGGTAAATGCATGGAGCTAGAAACACATTATCAGTAGTGAGGTAATTCAAACACAGAAAGACAGATATGGTATGTATTCACTTACATATGGATGTTAGCTGTTAAGTCTTTGACAAGCCAGCTACAATTAATATAAGGACAGAAGTTATGTATAAAGAGCTAGGGAAAAGAGATGAATCTCCTGGAGCAGGGGAAACAGAATAGATAGTTATGGATGAACTGTGTGTGTGGGGGGGGTGAGTTGGGATGGAGGATCAAATGGAGAGGAGGAGGGAAGAGTACCAAAAGAAGGGGAATAAAGAAACAAAAAGCTATAACTAAGGGCTATTAGAAGGATGATAAGGGAACCTAACACAATAGAAGCATCCTAAGATACTTCATACATAGTGGAAGTTGATCTAAATAAAACTGGCAAATAACAGGGGAGAAAGAGACTCAAGTGAACATTTTTTTATCATCAAATGAAGTTTTGAGTACCTGAATGGGTTTTATCTAATCGAGTCATTGGCCAAAGCATATTAGAAAAACACTAAAGCAACCTGTGCTATTGCTAAGGCCATTCGCTGCTCTCCACAAACTGATGGTAAGGCCTTATTGCTAAAAACAATACCTACACAACTCATTGAACAAGGTGTGATCTAGCTGGTGCCTACCTAAAGCCTTCATCACTTATGCTAGTGTTCATGGTCCTGGAAGGTACTCTGCAAAGGAGAAAGGTAAATACCAACCCAACTGCAAACTCTCTGATTTACAATGATGACCAGCCTCGAAGATGGACTAATGGACTAAGTGGAAGAAACTTTGTGAGAATAACCAACCAAAACATAAGCTCTTTCTATGCTAAAAATTCATTTCTATATTCCATGAATATGTCACACTTTAGGATTATTAGAGATGTCCATTTATGTGGATATGTATATCAGCAACATATGTTAGGAGAAACATGTTCCTAATTTAAAAAAAAAATCACAAAAGTTATCATGTGTGTGCTTACTGTACAGAAGGACTTTGGTGCTATGTTAAAAGCATTTTCCCATGGGTCCCTGACTTATCTGATGGCGTTTATTAAAAAAACATCCTTGAAAAAGCAAAGAAGATTGAAAGCTTTATCAAGAGCTGGAAGTATAGTTCACCACCTATATAAACACTCAGCATTAGTAACACACTGAGTTGAAATCCAACCCCAATAAGAAAACAGAAGAACTACAACACAGCCTAGTAACTAGGTGAATAAGCTTTATATGAGAAACAATATGTCCTGACTCTATAGCATGGCTGATTGTAAATTAATGTTGAGTAAGAACACGATGTAACTTTTAGGTCTCAATACCCTTGTAATAATCTTTTTGGTGTATTTTTTAATGTCACATTTATGAAATATAAAATGTCCAAATTTTAAATTTTTAAAAATTCACCTCATTTTATTGACATATTCACTGCATTCAAAATTACAATATCATTAATTAAAATCTCCATTCAGTGAGAAGACTGGACCACGGAAAACATACCTTTCCTCCATTGGTCTTGCTCTAATAAGTGAGAAAAGGCTTTTACACTTATATGCTATTTTCACCTCAGCGCTTTTAGCAACTTTGGAAAGAACAAAATCAGTGCTGGCAATTGAAATTCTGATGTAAACTGTGTGATTTACTGTTTGGAGATTGACCTAAATAAAGTTTTAAGTTCAGGTTTAAAACTCACAGTTTCTATTTTTCTCAGGTGTGGAGTTAGATGTTCTATTTCTACACTTTTTTTTTGTAATTTTTGTGACAAATATTTTCATGTAGTCAACTTTCATTTATATATTCAACTTTAATTCAAAACTAAAAATAAAAAGAACATTTTTTTATACTATCTGGAGCAAGGACAGCAAATAAAATTACTTTCATTTACATTGAATTGTGTACAATGAATGTGTGTATATATATATATATATATATATATATATATATATATATATATATAATTTAAGCTATGTTAAACCACATGATCTAACAATGTTCTTCTGAAGAACAAACAAATAAACAAACACCCACCCACCCCCCAAAAAAACCAAATACCTAGTGCCAGGCATGAGAAAACCCCTTCAAGTTAATTTCCGGATTATCCAATGGACTTCCAAAATCATATATAGGCTATTGCTGTTGCCTCCCAGGGGTCAAACATAAGTCACTATTGCTGTGATACCACACACTTTGGGCACAGGACTTGGAAGGCTCTAGCTGGATCTGACCTGAAAGCCTTCTTCCTAAGCTCTTTCACAGCCCCAGAAGGTATTAGATAAGCTGGCTAGTGCTGGAAAAAGCCATTAGTCCTATCCAGTTGAAAAGCCTATAAACCACAATCAGATGGTAACATATTCCTTAATGTGAAATAATGATACTCATGTTTGGTGGTAACAAACAGTTGTCTGATTGGACTTAAAGCATACTCCACAGGAGAGACAGAGGGAAAAAAAAGCCCTGTACTAGAAACCTAATCACTGCCAGGGGTTCATGGTGTCACAATTCTTAGAAGAGAACCTGATATTGCTACTTTACTAGGCTAGCATAATTTCTAATTACATTCTACTTAATCATCCTTTACCACAGCTAAGCATAGCTTTGAATCTTCACCAAAGCTTTTCTTTGCAACAGAGGACACTACAGAAAACCCTAACTACTCAAAAGTGCAGAGAACTTCTGAGTGTGTGAGCTGAGCTACAATTGATACATCTACAAAACAATTCTTATACTTAAGGCTCAGAGGACATAAAGAAAGGCTAAAATATTGGAAGAGTTGGAGAACTAGAAATTCTGCTGCGACACTGTGTCTGTTAGAAATGACAATGATGCTTCACCCATTGCCTTAGTTTGGGTTTTATTGTTGCAAAGACACTGCTGCCATGGTAGCTTGTATGGAACTTTATGGGAATATGTTTCTTGTTTTAATGCCATGTGTGGGATATGAGGCTGCTTCAGATTGTCCACAGTAGATGTTTCTGCTTTGCCTCCTGCTCTGTCAGGGGCATGTTTTTGCCAGCTTCAGATCATTTCTGCAAACGTATGGCATTTGGAATTTGGGAGGCTCTTCAGAGATACATCAATGCTAGATCCCTGAGAGGGGCTGCAGCAGTTGCTGCTGCTCCTCCTTCTGCTGTTACTGCTGCTGCTGGTGGTTGCTGGTTGCTTTTGTTGGGGTTGGTTGCTGTTTGTCAAGTGCTCATGTCCAAAGAGAAAGTAGAAAAAATTGGATATTCTGATGACAAAGAGCTAACTCACCCCAAGTAATTCAATGCCCCTAAGCAGCAGGAAGTAGTCTAACTATAACACATCCCCCTTTCCTCTCTAACCTCCTTTCTCTCCTACTTGTTATCTGGATGTAGCAAGGGCAGAGAAGTGTGGTAGAAAAAGAAACCCACAAAGTAGCAAATGCCTGGCTACATCAGCTCTTATAAATGAAAACATTTAATTGAAACTGGCTTACAGTTTAGATGTTTAGTCCATTATTATCATGATTGAAAGCAAGGTGGCATACAGACAGACGTGGAGCTAGAGCAATAGTTGAGAGTTCCACATCTACATCCTGAGGCCGCAGGAAGTGACTGTGAACTACTAGGACTGGCTTGAGCTTCTGAGACCTCAAAGCCCATCCTCAGTGAGACACTTCCACCAACAAAGCCACAACTGCTGCAACAAGGCCATACCTTCTACTAGTGCCATTCCCTATGAGCCAATGGGGGCCATTTTTTTTCTAACTACCACACCTATGATGCTTCAACATGTGACTACCTAAAAACAACCCAAACAAAGCAAATATCAATAAGTCTAAGAACACAGGAAAGAAAACATCTTGGAACTTCACCTGTAGACCAAGAACTACAGGTAACCAAGGAATGTTATCAGCTGAGAAATAGTCACCCATAGGAAGGAGCCTGCTAAATGCTTATCCAGTACCAAGATGTCAGCTCTGAAATGATATATGCTAAGTGGATTCAGCAGCTCAGCAGGTTTTGTTTATCCGAGAGATAAAATGGAGGGCATCAGACAAATTAGAGGGAGGATAGGTAATGGGGTAAATGATGTGCTTGTAATATTGCTGCTATGCATTCAAGTTATAATACTTGGGATTAAAATAACTAAGAACAAAATATTAATACATTAATTTTCTTAAATTATCTCTAGGTACAATGAAAATAATATAGTAGATTATACCATTTATTAAATAAAATATTTATTTTTTATTAATATTACATTAATAACTGTTTAACCTATAAGTTATTAATGTAACAAATTACCATAAACACAGTGTCATAAATTAACACAGTGATTATGCCACTGTTCTATATGTTAAAATCCAAATTTGACTGTCTGTGGTAATTCATGGTCTTATTGGCTGTGTTTCTTTCTATAGGTTCTATACATGCATCCGT
Organism: Rhombomys opimus; assembly: GCA_010120015.1. Classification (NCBI taxonomy): domain Eukaryota; kingdom Metazoa; phylum Chordata; class Mammalia; order Rodentia; family Muridae; genus Rhombomys; species Rhombomys opimus. Next base: position 553,314 of record REGO01000694.1, on the reverse strand, counting down.
TTTGTCAGATACTTCAGTCTCTAAACACTATTCACACTACTTGGCTCATGTCCTGTTCTTCCATCTTGAATCTTCACTTTTCAGAGTCACCAACTGTGTGTTTTTCTGTGTTTTTCCTCTACATGCTTTCAACTCTCTTTCTTGATACTTTTCTGCCCTGCTTTCTCCATGACCTGTTCTAATGAGTCTTTAACTTTCAACTTCAAAAATCCTGGAGTTATTGGAAAGGAAATTATCAACTGAAAAATTACCTAGTTCAGAATAGCATGTGTGCCTGACAATGCAGACAGTCTTGACTGATAATTGACAGTGGAGGACTAAGCCTTCTGTGGACTGTAACATTTCCTGACCAGGTGGCCCTGGGCGCTATAAGACTGAGGGAAGGAACAAGCAAGCAGCCTTCCTCTGAGATTTATGGTTCATACCCTACCCTGACTTACCTGTAATCTGAAATAAACCATTTTCTCCATTAAGTTTCTTTTGGTCAGACTGTTTTAGCACAGAGTTGAAACTAGACTAAGACTTTTAAAACTGCATAGGACTTAACAAGGTAACAAAGGTATGTCTATGCTCAAATTCAACTTATTTTCAAATAATTCTGCCTTCTAAATCATTGTCCTTTTGTCTCTAAGGTAACATAGCCATAGGTTCCAAAGGCTAGCATGTGCACATACTCAGAGAGACATACTTATGCTAATTACCTTTTGTTTTAATTTAAGAATTTCTGATCTTAGATTATTTTCTTTATCTTTAATTATTGTTTATTTTTATATTAATTACATTTTATTCACTTTGCATTCCAGCTGTAGCCCCCTCCATCATTCCCTCCCATCCCCACCTTCCCTCATCTCCTCCCATGCCCCTCTAAAGTCCATTGATGGGGGAGGTCCTCCTCCCTTTCCATCTGACCCTAGCCTATCAGGTCTCATCAGGACTGGCTGCACTGTCTTCCTCTGTGGCCTGGTAAGGCTGCTCCACTGTCAGGGGGAGGTGATCAAGAGCCAGTCACTGAGTTCATGTCAGAGAGACTCCCTGTTCCTCTTAATAGCAAATCTACTTGGAGACTGAGCTGCCATTGGGCTACATTAGTTTTCATGAAGCAAATTAACAGTTCTCAGTATTTCTATCTGTTGTTGTCATTCTCTTTTCCTCTTTTTTTCCAGACATTCAACCACAGATATACTAGTAACAAAATATTCTTTGATGGGATAAGGAAGAATGAGTATAAAGTTAGTGACTGGATTGTAAATGAGCCTCACTATTATCACAATAGATCTCTATATCAATTCATTTTTAAATTAATTTTATCAATAGCTGTGGTATTTAAATAATAGATATTTCATAGTATATTTGCTTCATCTGAGAAGGAATACTTAAAGTACACATGAAGTTTGTATTGTGTCTTTATTAGCAAAATATGAATTTAAATTTAGCCCATGGTCTGAAACTGACAAGAATGTACTTTGGGTAATGGATGCTTCATGTTGATAGGGTAATTTATTTTGAATTATCAATTATCATTAAATTAGTCTAAGCTAATTTCGTGACCTAATAAGCTGTTTCATCAAGACTAGGGCAATTATAGATGCAGTGCTATCCTAATATGAGCACACACAAGCAATGAGCCCTTTAAATCTGAAAAAGTGGGGTTTGAAGAGCCCTTGCCATTCTCTGAGAATATGCCAAAAACCCCACAAAAGTGCAGACAAATAAGTCTTACAAAATGCAGAAAGTATTCAATTTTTGCCTTAGTTGACACATCCATCTCCAAGAAGTCTCTAGTTTCTAGGAGAGAGGGAGTATCCTAGCTCCATTTTCACCTCTATAGAGTTTTTCTGTCTGTCTAGACTGTAGTGCTCTCCTGCGAATTCAGTGCCATATGTAGATGAAAACATTCAACCTTGTTTTATCCTAAATTTAGATGGATGCTTTTGTGTTCCTCACCTCAGAGATTCATCAGAAACATCCCTGAACTCTCAACTATTTTCTTTATAATAGAATACTTTCTAACTTCTGATTATAATTTCTGACTATGATGTGTCCTGGAACACCATGACATTAACTATCCACAAAAGCCACTGATCCATCCACATTAAACAGTTCCTTGCTCTGCTACTTACTGAATAAGTCTTGACAAGTCTTTTCACAGCATGATGACACAGGGATGGGAACCATCACAGAACATAAATATCTTGACAAAAAGAAGTACTTGTAAAACAGCGATCTGTACCACATAACTTCTCCATATGAGGCTGCCTCAGTGCACGCTCTGTGAACATCCTCATGCTTTAGCACTTTAATGAAAAGTTAACAACTGCTCTAGGTTTACCAGTAAGCTTACCACAAATCACCAAAAGGCTAATTTTGAAGAAAATGGTTCAAAACCAAAATCAGAGTTGTAAAATGCTTTTCAGAAAAAGAACTTGTAAAAAAGATAAATAAATAAACAAATAAAAAATAAAAGAAAAAGAAAAAAGAAAAACAAAAACAGGGTGTTCAGATATTTAAATTGTTCAAGTAAAGATAACATAACCTAATATATATCTAACCAAGCAGTCATTTTAAATTTAAAGCCACCAAAGAAATCAAAACATTAAGAACTACAGAAACATTATGTAAGTATAAAGTTATTAAAGGGAAATCTCATATATGAAGAATCCTACACTGTGTCAAAAAAAGAGATACTGCTTATCTGTTAAAATCATTTTGATATGTACAAAGATTCCTTTTTACATTTGTAAATTTTAGAAGCATTTTTAATCATGTATAATAATGTTTTAAAAGTCTATGTGCATTCTTATTACATATATTAAATATGACTAAACACAAACATTCTTAATCTAATTGCCTGCAATTTGAAGAGTTTTTATATTTTAGGTATATTGGCCTAAATGAGCATTAAGTTTCTTTTACTTTGAAATTATTTAAATAATTTATTACCATTATTAACAGACCTGAATAAGCAGAAATATCATTCTTCAATGGAAATCATGTATAGACATGTGGCTAACTGAGGAACATACTGTAGTTATTAAAGAAAATATCAAAATTTTTTAGTACTTAGGTACTTGTAGTTTAAAAAAAAGTTCCCTTTGATTTTTCTTACATAAATCCCAGTAGTTAAGAGAGACATCAGTACAGATTATTGGAGACAAAACCAACATTTACAGTCATTAAATTAGTTGCATTAATTGAACTATTCTATGAAAACAAATTTTAGCACTGATAGGGATCAAAGTGTTGGTTTAGGGTAGTGGTTCTCAACCATGAGTAGAGACACTTTTGGGAGTGGTAGCATATGAAATAACCTGTATATCAGATATTTACAATACAATTCTTAACAGTAGCAAAATTACAGTTATGAAATATCAATGAAATAATTTTATGGTTGTGGTTATCATAACATGAGGAACTTCATTAAAGATTCATATTAGGAAGATTGAGAATCACTGGTCTCTCTGTCTACTTTGTACAACTAGTCTACAAAGTTGGTATGGTTATTAAACACAGTATTATGTATTTTCCCCTCAGCAACATGACTATTTATGCTGGGTGGATTTGGAGAAGCCACTGGGACATTGTTCCTTTCAGGAGCTGTTTCTCACACTGCTGTGGAGATGCCGGCTTATCTCATAGCCGATAAACCATCCTCCTTGAAAGAGCTGTCCTACTTCATTCCTTACACAACATGGAAGCAGAAGCCACCTTCAAAGTTACACCTTGTAAGCAAACCTCATGAATGTCAATGAGTGGACCACATTCATCTACCCACTGGCAATCCCCAGAGACTTTGAGAATTCTTCACGACATTATAGCTGCAATGTGGAGACTGCATTTGGCAACTGTACTGCAGAAGTGCTCACCGAAAAGGCTGGAAATTCTTACTCTAGATATAGTCTGTGGTTTTGCAAACCACTGCTCTAGCCATGGTTGTGTTGCCTGAGGTAAGCACTCTTCAAGGAGGGTAAGCCTATAGAAGACATGTACAGCTATTGGTAAAATGTTCTTGCGGAAGGTATGCAATTTACCAAATGCTGAAATCAAATGCTGATTTCTCTACCCCACTATCTGCTTTTAATCTGGACATTGCATTATGATGCTTATTCTAAGCATCATCTGTCTTAAGTCTGGGTAAACATGGCACCAGCTGTTCTCTCTATTTTCAGTTAAACAATCAGCTGTGTAATGGAGAGAATAGAGTGGAACAGGCTGGTCCAGAGGGGAGGAGAAGGAAGCCAGTTGAGGGAGTAGGAGAGCGGAGATCATCAGGACAGGACTTGGAAACATGAAGAGGGATGAACTGAACCTACAATATGACTAACAGAAAGTATAAAGTGGGAGATCTGACTGGGAGGAAGCTCTGTGGGCTTGGAAGTTGAGGATGGAGTAACCATTGCCCAGTATTGTGCTCTAGATTAGTTAAATACATCATAGTTTCTCTGTGGTGATTTGGGTATACAGCTGGTTTAGGAATAACCACTGTTTAACTAAAAGATAAATCGATATTAAATATTAATAATCAACAACACACAGCATTCAGCAGGTTTCTTGTTTTAATTTATTTTTATTAATTACAATTTATTCACTTTGTATTCAAGCTGTAGTCCCCTGCCTTTTCCCCTAACAATCCTACCCTCTCTCCCTTATCTCCTCCCATACCCCTCCCAGTGCACTGATAAGGGAGGTCCTCCTCCCCTACATGTCACCCTAGTCTATCAGATCTTGTTGTGCCTGATACCAGAGACCCCAAAAGACCACTAGGTGTCAAGTCTGTTGCAAATCACATGAGGATCTTTATTCAAGCTTAAGCTTGGGCCACCAAACTTTCCTGACGCAGCAGGTTAGAAAGTGAGGCCCCGAATCTCAGAGAGGCAAAGTTTTTAAAGGGAAGAACAGTGAGCAGGGAATTCCAAGCCTTGCAATTACAGGGAAGGGAAAGTTTTGGGTGAGGGGGTTCCTTTAGGCAAATTGTTCCAAGCCACCTGGCCAACACGACAAATATCTAAGACATCTGTATGACAGCCAGCTGGGTGGAGTGGAGGACCCATTAACACATTCTGTGGCATTTATGACACCTGACACCGAGGACCCATCATTAACATATTTTGTAGCATTTATGACAACCTGCAGGGTGGAGGGCTATGTGGCCCTTCTCAGAACCCAAAGGTGGGGGTCAAGTCACTCCAAGGTCAGTCAATTTAAGACAGAGTCTGAGAAACAAAATGGAATCACCCCTGCCACACTCTTTTTCTTCAATCTCATCAGGACTGGCTGTATTGTCTTCCTAGGTAGCTTTGTAAGGCTGTTCCCCCCTCAGGAGGAGGTGATCAAAGAGCCAGCCACTGAGTTCAAGTCACAGATGGCCTCTGTTCCCCTCACTAGGGACCCCACTTGAAGATTGAGTTGCCATGGGCTACATCTGTGCAGGGGTCCTAGGTTATCTCCATGCATGGTCTTTGGTTGAAGTGTCTGTTTCAGAAAAAACCCTGGGCCCAGATTGTTTGGTTCTCTTGCTCTCCTTGTGGAGTTCCTCTCCCCTCCAGGCCTTTTATCTCCCCTTTCTTTTATAAGATTCCCTACTCTCTATCCAAAGGCTGGGTATGAGTCTCAGCCTCTGCTTTGATACCCTGCTGTGTAGAGTTTTTCAGAAGCCCTATGTGGTAAGCTCCTGCCTTGTTCCCTGTTCTCTCCTTCTTCTGATGTCCCTCCCATTTGCCTTTCTAGAATAAGATTGATCATTTTACCCAGAGTCTTTGTTCTTGCTTAGCTTCTTTAGGTGTACAGATTTTAGTATAATTATTCTATATTATATATCTAATATATGCTTATAAGTAAGTATATACCATGTGTGTCTTTTTGCTTCTGGCATATCTCACTCAGAATGATCTTTTCTAGTTTCCACAACTTGCCTGCACATTTCATGATTTCTTTGTTTTTAATTGCTGAGTAGTGTTCCATTCTATAAATGTACCACAATTTCTGTGTCCATTCCTCAGTTGAGGAACATGTAGGTTGTTTCTAGCTTCTGGTTATTATGAATAAAGCTTCTATTGAGCAAATGTCCTTGTTGTATACTTGAGCATATTTTGGATATATGCCTAGGAGTCGTATAGATGGATTTTCAGGTAGCACTATTCCTAATTTTCTGAGAAAGCACCAGATCGATTTCCAAAGCGGTTGTACAAGTTTACATTACCACCAGCAATGGAAGAGGATTCCTCTTTCTCCACATCCTCTCCAGCATGTATTGTCACTTGAGTTTTTGGTCTTAGCCATTCTGATAAGTGTAAGATGGAAAGTCAGAGTTGTTTGGATTTGCATTTCCCTAATTACTTAGAATGTTGAATATTTCTTTAAGTGTTTCTCTGCCATTCTATATTCCTCTGTTGAGAATTCTCTCCTTAGCTCTGTACAATATACTATATAGTACTATATATTCATTACATATCTGTCCTATTCAGTCTGTATGAAGTTTCTTATATGTGTATTTTGAGAGATGACTTTTTGACACTGGATAACTAGTTGGTGTATAGTCATAGAAAAGCCTAGGGATCCTCAACCCTACAGGAAAAAAACAAAACAAAACAAAACTCTAAGCAACTGAGGAAAACTGAAAGCAGAATATCACTCTACTTCTTAAACTATGGTTGTAAGCCCATATGGAGTCACTTAATTTAATCAGAGGAGTTGTGAAAATTTTGACAACACTGAAATGTTTCTGAGTGTCAGCTTCCAAAGTTTAATTCAAAATCACATGTGGGAAGAGTCTTACATGTTTCAGAAAACACTTAACATATCACATTATGGGAGTTCATGGTAACCTTGAATATGAACTTGGACCACTGCGCTTGCCATTGAGCCACACAGACTAAATACTGTGAGCTGCGCCATCATGGCTTAGATTCTGAACATTTTTGCCTTATGAACCGCAGGGTTATGTGTTTGTTTTTCTGACTCTAATATACTTTTCTTTTTATCGATTTGTTTGTTGACACTTTCAAATATGTATAATATGCATTCTTATTATTGTCACTCCTTCTGCATTGATCTTTCCATCTTTTAAACCTCTGTTCTTCCCTCAGTTTCTTCCAAACATGCAAAACCTCCACTCTTGTTTTTTAGACCTATTGTTGTTAATGGAATTATCTCTGTGAAGTGAGCTTAGAATTTTCCATTGTAAGCGAGTAAGCAAGTAAGTGGTATTTAACTGATGGGAATGGCTATCTCTCCCATAAAAATCTCCAGTATGCAATAGTTCAGCAGAGATTTGGGGTAACACTGTCCCCTCACAATTCATAATTAACTAATGATAGGCCCAGGCTCCGGCACTATGAAAGGAGGTGAAAATATGAATTTAGGACTCTGTAGTCACTGCCATGTTCACATGGGAGAGTTTAGCATTTCACAGTCTTTCATGCTATCTTCCCCCTTTTATGTTCCTTCTAACTCATCTTCTAGTATGATTGATGAGCCTGAGAGGTGGTGGTGTAAATGCTGGAATTAAGACTGAGGCATGCAAGGGTGGTTCAACATAAGGAAATCCATCAATGTAATCCACCACATAAACAAACTGAAGGGAAAAAACCACATGATCATCTCCTTAGATGCTGAAAAAGCATTTGACAAAGTCCAACACTCATTCATGTTTAAAGTCTTGGAGAAATCAGGGATACAAGGCACATACTTAAACATAGTAAAGGCGATATACAGCAAGCCTATAGCCAACATCAAACTCAATGGAGAAAAACTTAAATCAATCCCACTGAAATCAGGGACAAGACAAGGCTGCCCACTCTCTCCATATCTCTTCAACATAGTACTTGAAGCCCTAGCTAAAGCAATAAGACAACTAAAGGAGATCAAGGGGATACAAATCAGAAAGGAAGAGGTCAAAGTGTCACTATTCACTATATGATATGATACTATACATGAGCAACACCCAAAATTCAACCAGAGAACTCTCTCAGCTGATAAACACCTTCAGCAAAGTGGCAGGATACAAAATCAACTCAAAAAAGAATCAGAAGCCCTCCTGTGTACCAAAGACTAAAGGGCCAAGAAAAAAATCAGGGAAACAACACCTTTCACAATAGCCACTAATAACATAAAGTACCTTGAGGTGACTCTAGCCAAGCAAGTGAAATGCCTGTTTGAAAAAAACTTCAAGTCTCTGAAGAAAGAAATTGAAGAAGATATCAGAAGATGGAAAGATCTCCCGTGCTCATAGATTGGTAGGATTAACATTGTGAAAATAGCCATCCTGCCAAAAGCAATCTACAGATTCAATGCAGTTCCCATCAAAATACTAACTCAGTTCTTTACAGACCTTGAAAGAAAGAGTCTCAGCTTCATATGGAGAAACAAAAAACCCAGAATCTCTAAAATGATCCTGTACAATAACAGATCCTCTGGAGGGATCTCCATCCCTGATCTTAGGCTTTACTACAGAGCAATATTAATAAAAACTGCATGGTATTGGCATAGAAACAGAAAGGAGGATCAATGGAACTGCATAGAAGACCCAGAAATAAACCCACATACTTATGAATACTTGATTTTTGATAAAGAAGCCAAAACCATTCAATGGAAAAAAGACAGCATCTTCAACAAATGGTGCTGGTCCAACTGGATGTCTACATGTAGAAAAATGAAAATAGATCCATATTTATCGCACAAAAGTAAAGTCCAAGTGGATCAAAGACCTCAACATAAAACCAAATACTCTAAATGTAAAGTGACAATACATGCTGGAGAGGTTGTGGAGAAAGGGGAACCCTCCTCAATTGCTGGTACAACCACTTTGGAAATCATTCTGGCACTTTCTCAGACAATTAGGAACAGTGCTTCATCAAGATCCAGCTATACCACTCCTAAGCATATACCCAAATTTTGCTCAAGTACACAACAAGGATATTTGCTCAACCATATTTGTAGCAGCTTTATTTGTAATAGCCAGAACCTGGAAACAACTCAGATGTCCCTTAATGGAGGAATGGATATAGAAATTGTGATATTTTTACACAATGGAATACTACTCAGCAATCAAAAACGAGGAAATCATGAAATTTGCAGGCAAATGGTGGGTTCTAGAAAATATCATTCTGAGTGAGGTATCCCAGAGGGAGAAAGACACACATGACATATACTCACTCATATAGTCCCATAAGATATGATAAACATATCATGAAATCTATATACCTAAATAAGATAAACAAGAAAGAGGACCTCTGGTAAGATGATCAACCATTATTTAGAAAGTCAAATGAGAGGTGCATTGGACATAGAGAAAACAAGTAACAGGACAGGAGACTACCTGAGAGACTTTACTTAGCAGTGTATCAAAGCAGATAATAAAACTCATAACCAAACCTCCGGCAGAGTGCAAGGAATCATGTGAAAGAAGGGGGAGTTAGTATGCCGTGGAAAGAATAGGAGCTCCACAAGGACCAAATATATCTGTGCACAGGGGTCTTTTCTGAGACTGACACCCCACCGAGGACCATGTATGGATATATAAACTGGAACCTCTGCTCGGATGAAGCCTGTGGTTGAAACTAATTGGTTTCCAGTAGTAAGGGGAACAAGAACTATTTCTGACATGAACTCAATGGCTGGCTCTTTGACATCTCCACTTCACAAGGGAGGAGCAGTCTTGTTAGGCCACAGAGGAGGACTTTGCAGCCAGTCCTGAAGATACCTGATAAAACAGGGTCAGAAGAAATGGGATGAGGTCCTCCCCAATCAGTGGACTTGGAAAGGGAAGGGAGGAGATGAGGGAGGGAGGGAGAGTTTGGGAGGGAACGGGGGAGCAAGATACAGCTGGGATACAGAGTTAATAAAATGTAACTAATAAAAAAAAATAAAAGAGAAAAAAAGAAAAATACATATAATAATAATAAAATAAATAAAAAAATAAAGGCAATCTACAATAACCACATAGCCAAGGTCAACTAAAAAAAGAAAATAATAATAAGACTGAGCCCTCAACAGGCAGTTATTCTCAGCACCACAAGCAACTACACACCTCTGCACTCATTGACAGTCATTTCAAACAGTGTCTGAATAGATATGAGAATTGAATTTTTCTGTGGATCTGAAAATAAACATTTAGAAGTTAGCATGGTACATGATAATTTGCCTAAGTTACCACATTGAGTTTACACCTAGGACCTATGAGCTCCTCTGCCATGGCTTTTGGCTGGATTACAATCCTCTTTCTTTTGGATTTGGTTTCAAATCCAGAGGAACTAAACATATCATATTGTAATCTCAACTTCATAAAACCAGACATATCTTCATGATAAGAGTCCTAGAGAGAGCTGATCTGGAGGGAACACATCTCACAGAGTAAAGGTTAAATATGATAGATTCATATTAAGCAGGATCCTAAATGGAGAAAAGTTCACAGCAATCTGTAGGGGAAGGTGATCCAAAACATCTGTCTTCTCTCTGAACTTCCTGGTCATAAACCATTACAAATGTGCTTCTAGGTGTAGAATCACTTCCTCTTTCCCTTTCCGTACAGAAAAGCATTTAATACTAACAGGAATAATAAAGGCTAAATGGAAAAAGTAATTATGAAAAAGATAACAGAATTAATTGAATTATATATTGCCTAAAATTTAAACTAAAACAATTTCTCCTAGTATGTAAGAGAACATTTTTTGAGAGAAAAATTGATTAGTATTTTTAGACAAATATGGGTAGATTTTTAAGCAAGGATTTAGTATATTCTTCAAGAAGCCATTATTTTTGCTTTGGTTTAGTATGTGTAATTCTAAAAGAAAGCTTCTTTTGTTTCTTGGTTATATTTTCAAATATATTTCTAAGATGAGACTACAAGTCTACAGTAAAATTTTTTCTTGTAAATAGCTAAGTTCTGCCTGAATAATGCAGAGTCAACACAAAGGATGGGGAATATTGGAAGCAGTGAATGAAAGGGAACAGGAAGGGACCCTACTACAGATGTCTTCTGAAAGACTCTACCCAGCAGATACAGAGACTCACTGCCAAATGTTAGACAGATAGCAGAGAGTATTGGAAAAATGGAGGGATAGAAAGACCCAGAGGGGCAGGAGCTTCACAAGGAGACCAGCAATGCCAAAAAATCTAGGCCCATGGAGACCTGCAGAGATTGATGCATCAACCAGTGGCCATGCATGGAAAGGACCTAGACACCTGACTCTGATACTCTGATGTAGCCCATGGGCAGTCCAGTCTCCAAGTGGTTTTCCCAATAAAGGGAGCAGGGGTAGTCTCTGACATGAAATTAATTGCCTGTTCTTACATCATTTCCCATGGGGGGGTTGTCATTACCAGTTCACACAAGAATAGGATCCAAGCAGTCCTGATGAGACTTGATAGGCTAGGGTCAGACAGTAGGGAAAGAGGACTCCCCCTTTTCAGTGGATTAGGGGAGGGGGATAGGGGCAGAAGAGAGAGGGAGTGTGGGGCCAGGAAGAGATGAAGGAGGGGCCTATAATTGAGATTCATAGGGAATAGATTGTTATATATATTTTTTAAATTTATATATATACATATATACTTTTAAAATTTATTTATTTCATTTACATTCCAGCAGCAGGTTCTCCTCCCTCTTCTTCTTCCAGCCTCTCTGCATTCCTCCTCCCTTTTCAAAAAAGGGCCAGCCTTAATGGATATTAACCAGCCATGGCATTTCATGCTGCACTAAGAGACAACTCCGCTTTTTAGACAAGAAGTTGGACATGGCCACCCAGTAGGGGAAAGGGTCCTAAAGGATAGCAACAGAGTCAGAGACAGCTCCTGCTCCCACTGCTACGAGTCTCACCACCAAGCTACACAACTGTGACATATATGTAAGAAGAGCCTAGGTCACTTCCATGCAGGATCGCTGGTTGGTGGTTCATTCTCTTTGGGGGGCTAAGGTTGGTTGATTCTGTGGGTTTCGTTGGTGTCTTTGACTCCCCTGACTCCTACAATCTTTTCTCCTTCTTTTCTGTAGGATTCCACAAGCTCTGCCTAAAGTTTGGGTGTGGATCTCTACATCTGTTTTCATCAGTTGCTGGGTGAAACCTTTCTGAATACAATTGGTTTGGTTACCAATCTATGAATATAGCAGAATATTATAAAGAATCTTTTCACTGACTTTTCTTGTCTTTCATGTTTGGTTCTACCGTGGGTGTCTGAGCTATACAGCCTTTGGCTTCTGGCCATCTGGGCAGTCACAAGGTTGAGCTCCCTCTGCTGACATCATTCTCAAGCTAGATGTCATTGGTTGGGCACTCCCACAATTTATTTGACACTTTTACCAGAGCATATCTTGTTGGCAGAACCAACTGTATGTCGAAGGTTTTATGGCTGGGTTTGTGTTCCAGTTCCTCCATTGGAAGTCTTGCCTGTTTACAGAAGATGGCCGGTTCAGGCTCTGAATCCAAAAATAACTTTAAAGTTATTATAGTTCTTATTTATTTTCTAATAATTTATTGAGTTAAAAATATAAAACCATTTTTGACTGGAATTATTTTTTTATTACATACCACAAACTGAAGTCTAGTAATTTTAAGTACTGTGTTTAATGTCAAAGAGTGACAGGGACAATGATTTGCATTTGAACTCCAGACCTTTCTTATATGTTGTCCTAACTGCTTCTCTATAAATATTTTTCAACTCTGAGTTCATATTACCTTACCAGGAAACATTCAAAATGCCAGTTTTGGGGTCCTAACTCTACATCTTATGAAAAAATGAATTTGTGTTAGTTATTGACAATTTTCTTTTTAAACATCCTTGGTTTTATAATTTGTGTTTTAGCTTGATTATCTGTAGATCTCAATGGCCTACAGCATAGTCTATAGCACACAAAGTTTTGAAGACTTGAGTTAAGTAATAATTACTTCACTTTGTATTCCTAGAAGCTTGGAGTGTCTTTATTGCCACCCAGTTCATAGTCTACAAGGTCAAATCTCTTGTCTTATATGCAACAATAAAGAAAAATCACTGACTGTATAAACCTTTATTGATGAAGACTATCCTATCCTGACATGCCTTTGTGGTAATTATTTTAGGCCTGCAATCCATTTGTACTTTTTTGTTAACTTATTTGGGACTCCATTTTTGTCTTCTTTGGTCTCTTTTATCCCTAGCAATAGTTCCTGCTTCAGAAAGTTTTCATTAAAATATAATTTGCTTATATGGATTTACTAATTTTTATATTATTTCTTTTATGAGGTATTTCTCCTTCTTCACTAATAATTGTGGTACACGATTTAGAAGGTCAGTGTTGTGTTATGCTGATTGCCCTATTTCTAAAAACTTAACAATAGTCTTGTCCATACAATCATTTTTATTTCTTGAGATTAATAAAGTGCTCTCACTGTATATATCTTATATTCTTATAAGTTATGGGTCTACTAAAATATTTAAGCAATTAATCTAGTTTACTGGTATCTGTTTGTAATATCTCTAAGATCTTCTTATCCAAAATTGTCCTTAAAGCATGCTTATGATATTGCCATTTAGAACTATGAATAAAATAACACCAAAGTAACAAAATAACCCCTAAGAGAGGTTGACTAGAAGCCTCAGGCATTAAGAGCATTAGCTGCTCTTCCAGGGATGTGCATGGGATTCCCAGCATCCTCACGACTCTTAAACCAACTGTAATTCCAGTTTCAAAGGATCTGGTGTTCTTTTCTTGTCTCTGTAGGCACCAGACATTCACACAATGCACTTATACATATTTTGATAAAATATCATAAAATAACCTGAAAATAACAGTAACCATAAAAAAAGACCAAATAAAGCAACACAGTAGGAGTCGTGCACTTTGTGCTGAAAACATGTGTCTTCCCAGTCATCTTCAATGCCTCATGCCTTGTAAAATTTTTCAATAAACCAAACATAAGAATATAGAATACTCTCGTAATTCATTGTGTGTGTGTGTGTGTGTGTGTGTGTAAGAGACAAACAGGGAATAGAGGAAGGGAGAGGTAGAGAAGTGGACATTTGAAAGTATGTATTTTGATATGGGTATGGGCACACACTGTGTGGGAGTGGTTATACATCTGGATATGTGATTATTGAGCCCAAACAATTACACTGGGTGCCTTCTTTAACTGTTCTCTATCTTGTGTATTAAGGGATTTTCATTTGAACCCAAGCTTCCCATTTGTCTATTTCAATTGTGCTTTTCCTTCTGACCTTCCCCCTTGGCTACTTAGTAGATCTTGTATTGCATATTATTTATTGCATAGTGAGAAATTACCCTAAAATTAGCTTTTTTTTTCCTTCTGTACTAATGTACCAGTCAAATGTTACATATTGTATGTGGCTCCTTGAATTATACAATGAAAGAGTTGCTCTCATTTTCTATAACTCCTGGCTTATATATTAGTTACAACTTCCCACATTAAATTCTAAAGAATCTTAAAACTCAGAATCTTAACTTTCAGAAAGTTTAGTTTTAGCATTATTTTTACACATACTATTCTTAAAATGTAAGTCCAACTCATTTGGCTACCTTTCACAAATCATTCACAGAAGTTAATTATAAGCTGATTTATTTTCATATGATCAAATATGTTTTTGATTAATGACAGCTGTAAAATGATATTTCACATTAAAATTACCTAACATACCAAGCATGTTCCTTGATTAACTCATTTACTGATATTGAAAAAACATCTCCTAAACAAGTTAGTGGTTAACTCTTCATAAATAAAATTTATGTATTCGTTTTATAAGTATGTGTTTATACGCATGTTTTCCTGCATGATATTGTGAACCATGTTTGTAAGAGACTGTAGGGGTGAGAAGAAGGTGTTTAATCTTCTGGAACTGTATTTGCAGACTAATGTATGCTGACCTGTGGCTCCTGGAAACTGAAGTAAAGGAATCTACAAGAGTAGGAAAGGCTCTTCACCTATGAACCAGAGCCTCTCCCAAAATATTATATTATGTCATATACCACTATGGTTCAGTTCTCAGTCAATGAATTAAACAATGAATTTTAATTAACAATTGACTATTTGAAAACATAAGCAGCGATCCGAGATGATGGTGCTAGAAGGACACTGTGTCTCAGGAGCAGGACAGCAGAGTTCAAGTACAATGACCAAGAGACTGAACTCTTGGGCCCTAAAACACCAGCGATTGCGATTCCCAGGTGAGAGGAAACCTCATGGTGTAGGAAGCAATCAGGACCATTCTCAGGTCACCCAGCTAAAACCCAAAAGAGTTCCCATGTCCCAGCAGGAGCTCAGTTGCCAGCCCAGAGCCACAGGCCTGTGTGTCCTAATCACCTTCCAAGGATAAACTGTGGGCACCAAAACACCAGAGACTGGGATTCCCAGTCAGGAGAAAACCCCAAAGGGAAGGAAGCAAACGGGACTGACCTCAAGTCACCCAGTCTATCCCTGGAAAAGGACCTGGGGACCAGCGTGCACATAACCGCCAACCCAGAAACCTGCTGCACGCTTGACTCTCCTTCATAGACACAACTGGGGGCCCCAGGCACCAGAGACTGAGTTTCCCTGTCCCGAGAAAACCCCACAGTGAGGAAAACAGGAGGTCTGAGCTTAGAGCACTCAGCCAATGCCCCTCCAACTCCAGCCTACCCGCCCCCCCGACACACACACAGGGAAAAGT
Organism: Rhombomys opimus; assembly: GCA_010120015.1. Lineage (NCBI taxonomy): Eukaryota > Metazoa > Chordata > Mammalia > Rodentia > Muridae > Rhombomys > Rhombomys opimus. The sequence goes on along the minus strand of REGO01000694.1, from coordinate 537,687 downwards.
TCGCTGGAAAAGTTCTCAGGTCCCTGCAGGCACCCAGTCACCAGCATGGAACCACCACCTTCCAGAGCCTGCACACTCTACACGCCAACCCAGATGGAACTGTGGACTCAACACACCACAGACTGGATGTCCCCGTTGGGAGGTAGCCCAACTGTGTGTCTGGGGGTGAGACATCTGGCCCTACCACAGGACACCCAGCTCCAGAAAAGTTTATGGGTACCCTCAGGCTCCAGGCTCTAGACTCCTGCTGCACACTTGAGAGTTGTGCTCACCTGCCACTGAATACCGCTGGGTACTGGAGCACAGAGCTCCAACCTCAGATCTACAGAAGCTTGGGATCCCTGAGTGCAGCTCCCAGATATTGCTCCAAGGGGCAATCAGTTATCCCTAACTAAACTGAGCAAACTGCAGGGCACCCATGTTCTTAAAAAGGGCAGTGCCTAGAAAACAGTTTAAGAACAACAACAGCAGCTCATTAAATTTAGAGCAAGAAACCCAGAAGCAGGGCAGCTATCTCCAGAGGTTCTCTGGCTGGGAGGAGAGCCCTCTTCACTAACAAACACCACAGTTACCACTCAGGTCTATACACCTGAGGTGAGCTGTGGCAATTCCTGAAAAACAATGGCCATTCAGTGACCATACCAAAAAAAGCTGAGAAGGCTTCCTTCAGGAAAAGTCATTTTCCTGCCAAGGGAATTCTCCCCACCCCAGGATACCGGGAAGCACCAGAAACTAACAGCCAACACCTAACATAGCCCAGTGGGTAGAGGCCAGCATAAAACCTCAACCAACAAAAGACAGAGCAATATAGCATCTCCAGAACCCAGTTATCCAGGGGCAACAGGCCTGGACACTCCAGCATAAATGAAATTCAAGAAGATGACCTTACATCTATGCTTATGAAGAGGATAATAGAGGAAACAAATAAAATGTACAAAGAATTAGAGGAAGATAAAGTCAAACAGATTATGGCCATCCATAAAGAAATACGGGAAGATGCAGCCAAACATTTTGTGGCCTTTAGAGAGTAAATTCTTAAATCACTGAAAGAAATAAAAGATTAAGAGTCAAGCTAGCAGTGTTTTCAAAGTAGATACGAAGACTCATAACCAAACCTTCAGCAGAGTACAGGGAATCATATGAAAGAAGGGGAGTTAGTATGATGGGGAAAGGATAGGAGCTCCACAAGGACCAAATATATCTGGGCACAGGGTCTTTTCTGAGATTGACATTCAACCAAGGACCATGTATGGATATAACCTAGAACCTCTGCTCTGAGGTAGCCCATGGTAGCTCAGTAACCAATTGGTTTCCCATAGTAAGGGAAACAAGGACTATTTCTGACAGGAACTCAATTGCTGGTTCTTTGACCTCCCCACCCCCCAAGGGAGGAGCAGTCCTGTTAGGCCACAGAAGAGGACTTTGCAGCCAGTCCTGAAGATACCTGATAAAACAGGATCAGATGAATGGGGAGGAGGTCTCCTCCTACCAGTGGACTTGGAAAGGGACAGGGTGGAGATGAGGGAGGGAGGATGGGTTTGGGAGGGAATGAGGGAGCAGGATACAGCTGGGATACAGAGTTAATAAAATGTAACTGATAAGAAAAAATAAAATTAAAAAAAATAAAAGAAACAGACAGACAAACAGCTGAAGAAACTGAAGGTAAAACAAGAGAATACAGTCAGACAGGTGAAGGAAATCAACAAAACAGCTCAAGATCTGAAGATAGAATTGGAAAAATTAAAGAAGCACAAATGGAGGAAATTATGGAGAGAAAGAAATTAGGGAAGAACACAGGAAATAGAGGTAAGCATAACCAATAGACTACAAGATATGGAAGAAAGGATCTCAGGAAGATACAATGGAAGAAATTAAAATATCCATCAAAGAAAATGTTAAATTTAAAAATTTCCTGACACAGACCATCCAAAAAATCCAATACAACATGACAAGACAAAACCAATGAATAATAGGAAGAGAGGAAAAAGAAGATTTCCTCCTCCAAGGCCCAGAAAATATTTTCAACAAATCATAAAGAAAATTTCAGCAACTTAAAGAAGAAGGTATTAGAATACAAAAGGCCTACAGAACACCTAATAAATTAGACCAGAAAAGAAAATCCTCCTGCCACGTAATAATCAAAACAATAAGTATACAGTACAACGAAAAAATACTAAAAGCTGCAAGGGGAAAAGGCCAAGTAAAATGTAATGGCAAACCCATCAGAATCACACCTGACTTCTCAACAGACTATGAGGGTCTGGACGGATATCATGCAGAGAACACAGATGTCAGCCCAGGCAACTATATCCAGCAAAACTCTCCGTCCTCATAGATGGAGAAAACAAGATATTCAATGACAAAAGCAAATTTAAACAATACCTACACACAAATTCACCATTACATAAGATACTAGAAGGAAAAAAACACAACCCAGGAAAACTAACTACATTCAGGAAAACACAGAAAATAATAATCTCACTACAACAAAACTAAAAGTATCCAGGCACACAAATACACTACCACAGTCGACATCAATATCAAAGGATCTAAGGCAGCCACTGATCATTAATCTCCCTCAACATCAACGGACTCAGCTTTCCAATAAAAAGATAAAGGCTAACAGAATGGATACATAAACAAGATCCAGTATTCTGCTGCATACAAGAAATACACCTGAGTCACAAAGATAGACATTACCTGAGAGTAAAGGGCTGGAAGATGGTTTTCCAAGCAAATGGATCCAAGAAACAAGCAGAAGTAGCCATTCTAATATCTAATAAAATAGATTTTTAAAAAATCTTTTTTAAAATCTTTTAAAAAAGATTTTTAAACTTAATCGAAAGAGATGGGGAAGGTCATTTCATACTCATCAAAAGAAAATTCCACCAAGAAGACATCACAATTTTGAACATCAATGCCCCAAATACAAGAGCACCCACATTAGTAAAAGAAATATTAATAAAACTGAAACCACACATAGATCTCCACATATTAATAGCGGGAGACTTCAACACTTCACTCTCAACAAAGGTCAACAAAATAGAAAATAAACAAAGAAACAATGACTCTGAGAGAGGTCATGGACCTAACAAACATCTACAGAACCTTTGACCCAAATACAAAAGAATTTACCTTCTTAGAACCTCATGGAACCTTCTCCAAAATAGACTATATAGTTGGTCAGAAAGCAAGTATCAACAGATACAAGAAGATTCAAGTAATCCCTTATAACCTATCTGACCACGATGGACTAAAGATGGACCTCAACAACAGAAATAGCAAAAAGCCTACACACACATGGAAACTGAACAACTCGCTACTCAATGACAGCTGGGTCAGGGGAGAAATAAAGAAAGAAATCAAAGACTTCCTAGAATTCAATGAAAATGAAGGCACAACATACAAAAACTTATAGAACACAATGAAAGCAGTGCTCAGAGGAAAATTCAAAGCACTAAGTGCCTTCAAGAAGAAATTTGAAACATCTCATACAAGCAACTTAAAGGCTCATCTGAAAGCCCTAGAAAAAATAAAAAAAAAGAAGCAGACATATTCAAGAGGAGTAGACGGCTGGAAATAATCAAACTCAGGGCTGAAATCAATAAATTAGAAACAAATAAAACAATCCAAAGAATCAATGAAACCAACAGTTGGTTTTTTGAGAAAATAAACAAGACAAACAGCCAAACTAACTAAAAGGCTGAGAAACATCATCCAAAGAAGCAAAATCAGAAATGAAAAGGGGGACATAAAGGCAGACACTAAGAAAATCCAAAAAATCATTAGGTCTTCCTTCAAAAGCCTATATGCCACAAAATTTGAAAATCTAAATGAAATGGACAATTTTTTTGATCGATTCTACTTGCCAAAGCTGAATCCTGAATCAAGAATAGGAAAATCAATTAAATAGTCCTATATCCTCAGAGGAAATAGATGCTGTCATCAAAAGTCTCCGATCCAAAAGAAGCTCAGGGCCAGATGGTTTCAAGGCAGAATTCTACCAGACTGTTGATGACTGCTTCAATTTCCTTGGGGGATATAGGGCTATTCAATCTTTCTACCTGAGCTTGACTTAATTTTGGTAGTTGGAATCTATCAAGAAAATTGTCCATTTCATTTAGATTTTCAAATTTTGTGTCATATAGGCTTTTGAAGGAAGACCTAATGATTGTTTGGATTTCTTCAGTGTCTATAGTTATGTCCCCCTTTTCATTTCTGATTTTGTTGATTTGGATAGTTTCTCTCTGCCTTTTAGTTAGTTTGACTAAGGGTTTGTCTATCTTGTTGATTTTCTTAAAGAACCAGCTCTTGGTTTCATTGATTCTTTGAATTGTTTTATTTGTTTCTAATTGATTGATTTCAGCCTTAATTTTGATTATTTCTAGCTTTCTGTTTCTCTTTGGTATATCTGCTTCCTTTTTTTCAGTTGGGTGATTAAGTTCCTTGTATGAGATGTTTCAAATTTCTTCTTGAAGGCACTTAGTGCTATGAATGTTCCTCTGAGCACTGCTTTCATTGTGTCCCATAAATTTGGGTATGTTATACCTTCATTTTCATTGAGTTCTAGGAAGTCTTTAATTTCTTTCTTTATTCCTTCCTTAACCCAGCTGTCATTGAGTAGCAAGTTGTTCAGTTTCCATGTGTGTGTAGGATTTATGTTATTTCCATTTTTGTTGAGGTCCATCTTTAGTCCATAGTGGTCAGATAGAATACAGGGAATTATTTCAATCTTCCTCTAGCTGTTGAGGCTTGCTTTGTGTTTAACTATATGCTCTATTTTGGAGAAGATTCCATGAGGTGCTGAAAAGAATGTCTACTCTTTTGAGTTTGGGTGAAAAGATCTGTAGACATCTATTAGGTCCACTTAAATTAGGGCCTTTGTAAGTGCCTTTACTTCCCTTTTGGGCTTCTGTATAGATGATCTGTCCTTTGGTGAGACTAGGGTGTTAAAGTCTCCCACTATTAAAGTATTGGGATCAATGTGTGATTTAAGCTTTAATAATGTTTCCTTTACAAATGTAGGTGCTCTTGTATTTGGGGCATAGATGTTCAAAATTGTGATGTTCTCTTGGTGGATTTTTCCTTTGATAAGAATGTAGTGCCCCTCCTCACCTTTTTTGATTAATTTTGGTTGAAAGTTTATTAGATATTAGGATAGCTTCCCCAGCTTGTTTTCTGGGTCCATTTGCTTGAAAAATATTTTTCTCACCCTTTACTCTGAGATAGTGTATATCTTTGTTGCAGAGGTGTGTTTCTTGGATGCAGCAGAATTTTTCCTGTTTCCTGCTTCCACACACATTCTGACAGTCTGTGTTTTTTTATTGGAGAGTTGAGTCCATTGATGTTTATAGATAATAGTGGCCAATGAACGTTAGTTCCTTTTATTGTGGAGTTGGTGGTCTTACTGTGATTCATTTCTTGTTTTCTTTTAATTTTTGTAGGGACATTATCTGTATCCTATGTTTTCTTGGGTGTAGTTATTTTCATTAGGTTGGAGTTTTCCTTCTAGTATCTTCTGTAGGGCTGGTTTGCTGTGTAAAAATTGCTTAAATTTATTTTATCATGGAATATTTTGTTTTCTCCATCTATGTTGATTGAAAGTTTTGCTGGGTATAGTAGTCTGGGTTGGCATCTGTGGTCTCTTAAAATCTGCATGACATCTGCCCAGGCCCTTTTGGCTTTCATATTTTTTGATGAGAAGTCCAGTGTGATTCTCATAAGTTTACCTTTATATGTTACTTGGTCTTTTTCCCTTGCTGCTTTTAATATTTTTCCTTTTTTCTGTATAATTAGTGTTTTGACAATGATGTGACATGAGGATTTTCTGTTCTCGTCTGTTTGGTGTTCTGTAGGCCTCTTGTATGTTTATCTACATCTCTTTCTTTAAGTTGGGGAGGTTTTCTATCATTTTCTTGAAAATATTTTCTGGACCTTGGAAAGTGGAATCTTCTTTTTCATGAATTTCTATTATTTTTAGATTTCACCTTTTCATGGCGTCTTTGATTTCTTGGATGTTTTGTGTTTGGGATTTTTCTGATTTTACTTTTTCTTTGAGAGAAGTATCAACTTCTGCAAGTGTATCTTCAGCACCAGAGATTCTCTCTTCCATCTCTTGTATTCTGTTGGTGATGCTTACCTTTGTGGTTGCTGATCTTTTCTCTAAGTTCTCCAGCTTCAGGGTTTTCTCTGTTTGTGTTTTCTTTATTGATTCTAATTCTATTTTTATGTCTTGTACCATTTTCTTCATCTGTTTGAATGTGGCTTTCTTTCTCTGTATGATGCACTCTATTTTTTGTTTATTTCTTCTCTATATGCCACTAATTTTTCCTCTACTTGTCTATCTATTTGTTTGGCTATACTTGCCTGTGTTTCTTTGAAAGCTTTGTTTAGTTCCTCTTCCTTCACCTCCAACTGGGTGGTCAATTCTTTGAGAGATTTGTTCATTTCCTCTTTAACTGTCTGTATTTGTATGGCTATTTCTCTGAGAGATTTGTTTGTTTCCACTTTTTGTGACTCTAATAACAGGATACGCATATTTTTAAAGTCATTTTCCTGTGTTTCCAATGAATTGGAGAGTCCATTGATTTTGGGTGTTGCTGGTGAAGCTATGATTTCCTGATTTTTTTTTGGGGGGGGTGTTCTTTCGCCGACCTCTGGCCATTTGCTTTTCCTTAACCTTCACTGTTTATTCTTGGGTTCTGCAGTTCAGATTGGTACTGTCTTTCTCTGGTGTCTGGAGAATTCTTCAGGGAGATGAGAGAGGTCCAATGGTTTCAGCGTGTGCGTTGGTGCTTCAGTTGTACTTGTGGGAGGAAAGTCTGAGGGAGCAGAAGGACAAACGTTGGCAAGCGTGTAGCCTTGCATGTGTGTGGAAGTTTGCCGTGAGGGACAGGCTGTTAAAGAATGTAGAGGACTTCAGTGTGGGGGAGGGTAGTGTTGTGTTCACATAAGGGGTCGAGGGCACTGAAGTTATCTCAAGTGCTTGTGATGATCGCGGGCGCAAATTCCCTGAGTATGTCGGTGACCCATAGACTACTGGTATTTGTCTCTAACTGAGGTACAGGAGTTATTTGTCTAAACTCCACTGGTCACTCCATAGAGCCAGAGCCCAAGAAACCCTCTGTTTCCCACAGTGGATTATGAGTGGGAGATTTCTGATGTCTGGTTGCTAGCTTAGGAGCACCCTGAATTGAGGCTCTGCAGGCACTTGGGGTGCACTCACACTCTAGTAGGTCAAATTGTAAAGCACAGGAGTTCCTCTTGTTTTCTACTGACAAGTTTAGACCTGCTGAGCCAAATGTGTGCTCAGAAAGCTCAGTGGTGTTGCCGCTGCTGTATGTGGGAATTCAGCTACAGCAGCAGAACTGGTGTGTCTAATTGCCTGCCGGGAAGTCCTGTGGAGCCACTACCAAGGCTTGACAGTTGGTGCACCTGGGTGGTTTTGCAGTTCTGCCGGACTTTGTTATCTGCACAGCCCACTTTCCGCCACTGAGGGACTGAGCAGTTCGTACAGTCAGGCTCTGTGGAGTTGGTTAAGTCCAGCTGCTCACAGGCATGGGACCCAGACAGGATTGGAAGTGGGTCTTGGGCTCAGGAAGCAGGTGAGGCTCGCTGCTGAGGCTGAGCTGCTAGTATCTCTGCCTCTGCTGTCTCCGTTCTCAGACAGCAAGTTCTGTGCCACTGGCGCTGTGGCTTGGCTCCACTGAGGGGAAGGGAGGCCAGAAGAAAGAAAGTGCCCCTCTCCGTTCCCAGAGAAGTCAGTGTCTGACATGAATCAAAAAGTTCTCCGCTCCTGTGATGTCCCGCCTCCTTCAGGAAGCCACAATGTTGATTTTTCTGCTTCAGTTGCCCCTCCACTCACAAATTTCAGAGTTTCAAGTCATATGCCTCTCAGAAATGGTGTGCTTTGGTCGTTGCCATCTTGGACCACCTCTGCAATTACATATGTTTGATGATAATCTTATAAATGGAAACATCAGCTCCTGCCCAGGTAGACATATTTTAGTCCTTTGCTAGAAACCTAAGAAAAAAAAAAAAATATATATATATATATATATATTTGTTGACACACTAAGTAAATTTTTAGTAATAGTACCAATAGCTCTTCATTAATTTCACGTTGCATATTTATATGTGCGTGATATTAAATCTTTAAAAAGTTCAAACTATCAGTCTGTGACTCTGTACCCTAGACCAGCTTTTAGCAGTCACACTCTTCAGGAATGCCTGAAACATTCCTGGATTCTGGCGCTGATGTAAAACAATCTGGATAATTATCTTCCATGGTAGCTCTATTAGTCCCTATGTTACTTTAAGAGTTTTTTTTTTTTTTTTTTTTTAACAGTTAAAAGCCCTCATGGGAATAGTTGTCTTCGCAAGGTGCTTGAGAGAAAACTAGGAGAAAAAACAGTAGTTTCTAATAATATCATTGTTTCTCTTTACTCGTGCTGCGGTCAGGTATTTACATCAAGACAGCCTGGAGACCAACACCCTTTCTATACATCCTCTCTCTACATTCTTTCTTTACACCCTCTGTCTATACACTAATCTCTCTACACCCTCTTTCTAACCCTTTCTGTATAACCTCTCTCCTCTACACCCTCTGTTCAAAGCCCCTCTCTACACCCTCTATCTCTGTAGCTTCTCCTCTTCTCTCTGTCTCTACCGTCTCTCTCTACAACCTAGAACATTTTCTCATACGAATCAAGGTTAAGATCAGGCTTGCCTATATCATCTGATGTTTAACATGAGAGGCAAGATCAGTGGTGAGTGCCCTTACTTCATAGGTCAGGTTTCCTATACAATCAGTATTAAGAAAGTGACCTGGAGAAAATACAGATTTGCTTTATTTTGATATTTCTTAAATTTCTATTTATTTATTTATTTTTCTATTTATTTATTTATTTATTCATTCATTTATTTATTTTCTATTTATTTATTTATTTATTATTACAATTTATTCACTTTGTGTCTCAGCTGTAGTCCCCTCTCTCATCTCTTCTCAGTCTCACCCTCCTTCCCTCTCCCCCCCCCATGCCCCTAACCTAGTGCACTGATAGGGGAGATCTCCCTCCCCTACTATCTGATCCTAGCCTATCAGGTCTCATCAGGACTGGCTGCATATTCTTTCTCTGGCAAGGCTGCATCCCTATTGCTTCCAACAATTTTGAAACTTTTTAACAATTATATCTGTAAGTAAATACTTAAATATAAAATAATCAATGGTATTGAATATTTTGACTACCTTAGTTTGTATCAATTCAATTAGGAATTTAATTACAAATAATTCCAAAGAAATTTAATTTAAAAAGTTTTTTTTTTATTTTTTATTATTAGTTACATTTTATTAACTCTGTATCCCAGCTGTATCTGTTTCCTCATTCCCTCCCAAACCACACCTCCCTCCCTCATCTCCTCCCTGCCCCTTTCCAAGTCCACTGATTGGGAAGGGCCTCCTCCCCTTTCATCTGATCTTGTTTTATCAGATATTTTCAGAATTGTCTACAAAGTCCTTCTCTGTGGCCTAGTAGGACTGCTCCTCCCTTGGTTCGTGGGGAGGTCAAAGAGGCTGCCATTGAGTTCCTGTCAGAATTAGTCCCTGTTCCCCTTCCTATGGGAAACCAGTTGGTTACTGAGCTACCATGGGTTTCATCCGAGCAGAGGTTCTAGGTTATATCCATACATGGTCCTTGGTGGAGTGTCAGTCTCAGAAAAGACCCCTGTGCCCAGATATATTTGGTCCTAGAGGAGCTGCTATTCTTTCCAGGTCATACAAACTCCCCTTCTTTCATATGTTTCCCTGCACTCTGCCGAAGGTTTGGTTATGAGTTTTAGTATCTGCTTTGATACACTGCTAGGTAGAGTCTCTCAGGGGCCCTCTTTGGTAGGCTCCTGTCCTGTTACTTGTTTTCGCTTATGTCCAATCATCCTGTTATTTATTAAGTGGATATTTTTAATTAAGCTCACAAAAATACTATAAATTGCTCTGACCAAATATTGAGTTTCTGCTAGTATCATGCTTTGTTTAATTCCAGGTAGTGTTACAGAAGAACTCATATTTATACAAATTACTGGTTTTTCAGAACTTTGCTGTTTTCTATCATTTTAAACATTTAAAATTACTATCATTTAAGATATAATAAACTGAGTGGAAACATTTTATTAGCTCTCCACTGTTATTTTCTACTTATGTTTAGTCCATCCAGTAGTGTTCGAAGTCCAAGGACAGAGCCTAGTCATTTTAATATGTGATTAGTGTTTAACAATTATAGAGGGGAAATCTCCATCTTAATCTCTCTTCCAGACATTGCTTGACAGAATGTAAGATGTATAATTATACTGAGAATATTTTCTGAATAAAAGAAGTTCCTGTAAACACAGGAGGCAAACTTTTTTTCTTGGTCTACAGTGATGAAAAGAGTAATATCCCCTCTGACTTTCTCTCCCACTAAAGTATGTACATATTTATGTATTAGAAAGAAAATTCATATGTCACAAAATAGTAAAGTTTGGAGCACTTTGAGATGTATAGTGCTGTTGAGAAACCAGTCAGTAGGATTCAAATGGAAATGAAAAGTACTATGATAAGTTTTTCAAATTATCCCCTATTGAAGCCTCCAGAGGTGCAGCTGTGATGTAACATCTGAGTGTACTTACTACAGGAATTTTACACTTGGCTTTGGTTTATGGACTAATCTGAAAATAATTTTGCTTTACAATAATTGTGCTTTTCAAAATATTAGCAAATGATCGGTGCAAGTGAGTTAATTATTCATAGCAGTGTTTAGGGTGTTTCTAAAATGTGAAATCATAGAAAATAAATAACCTCACTACAGCAAAACAAAAGTAGCCAAACACACAAACACACGACCATGGCCAACATCAATATCAAAGGATCTAACAGCCACTGGCAATTAATCTCTCTCAACATCAATGGACTCAATTCTCCAATAAAAAGGCACAGACTAACAGAATGGATGTGTAAACAAGACCTAACAATCTGTTGCATACAAGAAACACACTTAATTCACAAAGATAGACATTACCTGAGAGTAAAGGGCTGGAAGACGGTTTTCCTGGCCAATGGACCCAAGAAGCAAGCAGGAGTAGCCATTGTAATATCTAATAAAGTAGATTTTCAACCAAAATCAATTAAAAGAGATAGAGAAGGACACTTCATACTCATCAAGGGAAAAATCCACCAGGAAGATATCACAATCCTGAATATCTATGTCCCAAATGCAAGGGCACCCACATTTGTAAAAAGAAACTTTAATAAAACTTAAACCACACATAGACCCACACACATTAAGTGGGAGACTTCAACATTCCACGCTCAACAAAGGACAGGTCAACAAAACAGAAATTAAACAAAGAAACAATAACTCTGACAAAGGTCATGAATCAAATGGACCTCACAGACATCTACAGAACCTTTCACCCAAACTCAAAAGAATTTACCCTCTTCTCAGCACCTCATGGAACCTTCTCCAAAATAGACTATATAGTTGGTCATAAAGCAAGCCTCAACAGATACAAGAAGATTGAAATAATCCCTTGTATCCTATCTGATCACCATGGACTAAACCTGGACCTCAATGACAAAAAGTAGCAAAAAGCCTATACACACATTGAAACTGAACAACTTGCTTCTAAATAACAGCTGGGTCAGAGAAGAAAGAAAGAAAGAAATTAAAGACTTCCTAGTATTCAATGAAAATGAAGGCACAACATACCCAAACTTATGGGACACAATGAAAGCAGTGCTAAGAGGAAAGTTCATAACACTAGTGCCTTCAAAAAGAAATTCGAAACATCTCATGCAAGCAACTTAAAGGCTCACTTAAAAGCCCTAGAAAAAAAGAAGCAGATACACCAAAGAGGAATAGATGGCTGGAAATAATCAAACTCGGCTGAAATCAATAAATTAGAAACAAATAAAACAATTCAAAGAATCAATGAAACCAAGAGCTGGTTCTTTGAGAAAATCAATAAGATAGACAAACCCTTAGCCAAACTAACTAAAAGGCAGAGAGAAACTATCCAAATCAACAAACCACAGACACTGAAGAAATTCAAACAATAATTAGGTCTTACTTCCAAAGTCTATATGCCACAAAATTTGAAAATCTAAATGAAATGGACAGTTTTCTTGACCGATTCTACATGCCAAAGCTGAGTCAAGACCAGGTAAACCAATTAAATAGTTTCTAAAATGTATAACAGTCAAAACCATGGTATTTATTTGTCATCTTACCTATGGTCTGTAATCGTATTACTGATCACATTAAAATCAGAACATATGAATATGTTGCCAAAATACAAATCTTTAATTATAAACTAACTCTAGTATTGATCATGATTTAATATATGCAAGAGTAAAAAGAGAGAAAATCTCAACATTCTATAAAGCATAGATTTTATATATTATATTAATTCCATACACTTTAATTAAAATATAATTAAATCACTTTTTTCTACCACACTGTCTTCTCCCTAAGTTCATTTACTCCAAGTCCTTCATATCCTTACCTCACTCTCAAATTGACAGTCTCTTCTATCTAAATTATTGTTAATATCTGTATATACACGCCTCTGAATTCGCTTTGTTATTTCTATGCATATGGTTTCAGGGCTGACTGTTTTATGCTGCAAAAACCAATTAGTGGGTTCATCTTTGGGGGAAGGTAAGACTCCTTTTTTTCAGTACTCATCAGTTGCTTGTAATTCCTTGTTCAAGAGTGTGTCTCTTTAGAAAATTCCCAACCTCCTTCCATAGTAGCTTGTCTATTGATTGATTCTGCCATTGTTCAGATTTGTTTGTAGAGTCTTTCTTGTGATACTCTTTCACATCAGATTTCCTGTTGTTATTCTGGCCCTTCCAAACTTTCCAGTTTCTCATCTGTCATGGCTGACGAAGTTGTGATGTGGCTATAGCCATTGGATCTAAGATCTTCCTAATCAGTTGATGTCTGCACAGTGTCCAGGTGTGGTTTTCTGTGATGGTCTCTATTTCCTGTAAAGAGAGATCATTTTGATGAGGTGAGATAGCTATACTCATCTGTGGATATAAGGAAAAGATAAAATTTATAATGAAGTCTGGAATAATGCTGATCTACCAAAATGGTGGTAGTAGATTTTATGATTGGTCAGGGTGGTACGAGCGACTCCCAAACAATGTACAATATTGATGTAGTCCTTCATTGACTCTAAGAGTTAAAGGGTGTGTTCCTGTTTCTGAAGACACCACACACTTAGGGTACATAACTCAGACTAACTGAAATTGATATAATCTCAAATCCTTCTTCTTACTATTTGGCAGTAATGTCCATGATACCAGATAACACTATGCAAGCATCCAAGGTAGGAAAGCCTTGCATCCATATATTTTTCTTTGTAGATTTTTATCATATAACTGATTGTTGTTGCTGTTTTCTTTTACCGCTATAACACACTCATCTAATATTTAACATATTTAAGATTAAGTTAGAGTTTGACTATGGTCTATTGTTTTTACTGAAAGCACATTTAAGAGTCAAAGCAAAGTTCAAGCTTAAAGTTATGATTTTTAAATTACTAATTGTTTTTGTCTGTTTCTCAAAAGTAGAGATTCTAAAACCTTGATGTTTCCTCTACAGCTTATCCAAATAAAATAATATAAATATATTTTCAGGATGTGGTTAAGTTCTGTATCCCCTATGAAATAATTAGATATACAAATAAACTATAGCTATGATTATTTTTATTTGCTTTTGAAGTGCTAATACTCATTCTTTTGCATGTAAATTCTGGAATGCTTGCCATTTAAATAAGAATAAAGATAAACAAAGCCAGTAACTTCAGCAGATTAAGAAAATGGGTTACATTCATAATTTCCACCATGTCAAAAGTGTCTAAGAATCATTTCTTCAGACTTTAATGTACTTTTTCAAAACATAAATGTGTTTTACTCTTGAAATAGCTTTTTGAAAATGTAAATAAAATAACCTTTCAGCCTCCCCCCCCAAAAAAAAGAAATTCCTAATATATTGGTCTAAATCAAGACCTCTTACAATTTTTTAGATATATACTTTTCAGATACACCTAACATGTATAATATGCTCAAATTAATTGGATAGTTTATAATGACAGTATTTTTTCATCTCAATTTTCACATATAATATAGTATAGTATACACTGTGTAAGATATATATTATTATTACTACACAATTTTAAGTTCAATGTCACTATTTTATTTATTATTTAAATTATGTATAGAAAGCCACCCACTTTCAGAAATGTTCAGGAATGTGGGATGGGGATGCACGTGTGTGCTTACATTTTGAAAGCACATAATCACAAGTTAGACATGTTCAGTGGAGACTAGTTCTTAATTTTTCCTTACGCATTGCAGAAGTTCTTTCCACTTAGAGCTTTAGTAGAGCTTTTACAGTTTGTTACTTGATAACTTATTTTCTCACAATTGAGGTGTTTTCACAACCTTAGTTTTTGGAAACACAGTATTTTTATTAAACACACTCAGGGATGCACAGACACACAATCTAACATAGATTTTTAAATGACAATATTTCATAAGATCTTGCATTTTCAAAAATAGAGTCATTTGGTCATAGAACTAAATATATGGTACAAGGTTAAATTTTACTATTTTGTAAAATGTATTTTTCTAATATTTGACTATGTACTTGTTTTAAGTGCTGTAATAGAACATGAGCTCACCAATTTGTGGATTTTTTACTTTTCTATAATGTTTAACACAGCTCATTGAGATGCTTTAAAAGTGAATGTGACTACTTGTGCTTGATAATTTTATGTCAGCTTGACACAAGCTAAAGTCATCTAATAGAAGGGAACAGCAATTAAGAAAATGCCTCCATAATATCAGGCTGTAGGCAAGCCTGTAAGCCATTATCTTTTTTAGTGACTGATGGAGGAAGGATTAGCTGTTTGTGAGTGGTATAGTTCCTAGGCTGGTGGTCCTGGGTGGTCTAAGAAAGCAGGCTGAGCAAACCATGAGGAGCAAGCCAGTAGGCAGCATTCCTTCATGGCCTCTGCATTTGCTGCTGCTGCCAGGTTCCGACTGTGAATTCCTGTCTTGGTTTCCTTCACTGATGGACTACAGTGTGAAAGTTTAAGCCAAATATATCTCTTTCTCTACAAGTTGTTTTGGTTTTTGTGTTTCATCACAGCAATAGTAAAACTAACTAAGACACTACTTATTTGATTATATTTAAATTTACACAGTAATGCCAAAGACCAAATACATACTCTTTCTATGACTGTGTTCATTGTAACCAGTTGTCAAGTGTGCAATTACAGGGAATGGGACAGGAGCCTACCACAGAGGACCTCTGAATGTCTCTACCCAGCAGATGCTGTGACTCAGCCAATCGTTGAGCAGAGTGTGGGGAATCTTATGCAAGAAGGGAGAGATAGAAAGAATCAGGAGATAACAGTAAGTCTACAAGGAGACCAACAGAACCCAAAAACCTAGGCCCAGGGGTCTTTACAAAGACTGATACCCCAACTAAGGACCATGCATGGAGATAACCTAGACCGTTGCTTAGATGTAGCCCATGCCAGTTCAGTCTCCAAGTGGTTTCCCTAATATGGGGAACAGCGGCTGTCTCTGACATGAATTCAGTGGCTGGCTCTTTCATTACCTTCTCCTGGGGGAAGTGCAGCTGTACCAGGCCACAGAGGAAGACAATGCAGCCAGTCCTGATGAGACCTGATAGGCTAGGGTCAGAGGGAAGAGGAGGAGAACCTCCCCTCTCAGTGGACTGAAGGAAGGGCATGGGAGAAAAGGGAGAAAAGGTGGGATTGGGAGGAAATGAGGAAGGGGGCTACATCTGGTATAAAAAGTGAATAAATTGTGGTCAAAACATAATTAAAAAGTTCAAGCCACTAACAAAACTGTCCTCTTTAAAAGAAGCATAACTTTAAAAATCTCATTGCCTTTATGATGATAACCAACAAGATCACCTCACAACACCCATCTTCATCTTCATTGGCTTGAATTGAACAGGCTTTTTTTTTTTAAAGGGATTTACCAAATGCTTTTAATGTGTGACTTTCTTATGAAATGCGCTAACAAAGAATGAAAATTTAAATGTCTTTGACACTAAATGGCTTCTATATACAATTTGAACATAGTAGTGTCATCTGCATGTCACACAGCTTTTGTTTTAATTTTTAGTACAATATCATATATATTAAGTTTATCTTAACTTTTTGTAGCAAATGAGCTAAAAGTCGAAGTCCATTTCAAATATTAAATTCAAGAGAACATGTTAAGGAAAATGTGAGAGAGCATTTTCCCACACTGTCTTGCATTCATTATAAGCCTTGCTTTTATGTATTTTCAGAATGTTGGCTTGTCCCTCAACATACTGGTTATTTCTATTCCAACAGCTCCATTACCCTCTAAAAGGCTAAAGCTGGTTTAGGAATGGAGTACTAAAGTGAGCTTGTTGGCTTGGATTATATTTTTTTCTAGTAGGATTTTATTTGAAGACATTTGTAGCTCAAGTTCCTTGAAATTCCTTCTTATTTTCTTTTTTTTTATTTTTATTTTTTTCTTTTTTTGGTTTTATTTTTATTTATTTTTTTTAAAGTGGATAAATTTTTTTTAATTTTTTTTTATCAGTTACATTTTACTAATTCAGTATCCCAGCCGTGCCCCGAACCCTCGTTCCCTCCCAGTCCCTCCCTCCCTCATCACTACTGTGCCCCTTTCCAAGTCCACTGATAGGGGGGGGGACCTCCCCCCATTCATCTGATCCTGTTTTA
>REGO01000694.1:476640-514268 GCA_010120015.1 Rhombomys opimus | reverse complement strand
TTACATTTTATTAACTCTGTATCCCAGCCGTGTCCCGATCCCTCATTCCCTCCCAGTCCCTCCCTCCCTCCCTCATCTCTACCATGCCCCTTTCCAAGTCCACTGATGGGGGGGACCTCCTCCCCATTCATCCAATCCTGTTTTATCAGGTATCTTCAGGACTGGCTGCAAAGCCCTCCTCTGTGGCCTAACAGGACTGCTCCTCCCTTGGGGGGTGGGGAGGCCATTTTTTCTTGTTTTTTTATTAAATTTTTATATTAATTACAGTTTATTTACTTTGTATCACAGTTGTAGCCTCTCCCTCATTCCCTCCCAAACCCACCTTCCCTCCCTCATCTCCTCCCTGCCACTCTGTAAGTCCACTGGTAGGGGAGGTCCTCCTCCCCTTCCATCTGACCCTAGCTTATCAGGTCTCTTCAGGACTGGCTGCAATGTCCTCCTCTGTGGCCTAGCAAGGCTGCTCTTCCCAGGGTGGGTGGGGTTGTCAAAGAGTCAGCCACTGAGGTCATGTCAGAGACAGTCACTGTTCCCCTTTCTAGGGACACCCACTTGGATGCTGAGCTGCCACGGCCTATGTCTGAACAGAGGTTAGGTTATATCCATGCATGGTCCTTGGTTGGAGACTCAGTCTGAGAAAAGACCCCTGTGCCCAGATATATTTGGTCCTTGTGGAGCTCCTGTCCTTTCCAGGTCTTACTAACTCCCCCCTTCTTTCATGTGATTCCCAGAACTCTGCCCATAGTTTAGTTATGAGTCTCAGCATCTGCTTTGATACACTGCTAGGTAAAGTCTTTCAGAGGCCCTCTATGGTAGGCTCCTGTACTGTTACTTGTTTTTCCTGCTTCCATTGTCCATCTCATTTGTCTTTCTAAGTGAGGACTGATCTCCTCACCACGGGTCTGTACACCTAAAGAAGCTAAACAAGAATGAACAGACTCTTAACCACCACAGAGCCGTGGCTCCAGGCATATTTTAAAGAAATAATGTAAGTACCGAGTTGTTTAGAGAAAAAGACTTGAGTTGAATAACTTTCTGAAATCTGGTCAAGGCTTCAGTGAAATGAAGTGTTTTGGCTCTTTCCAACACTTGCACCATTCAAATTAATTTTAAGCCTGGACATTCAACCTAATGCAGCAGATAAAGTGCTATGTTCAATAATCAAGTCTGAGCATCATTTGACAATTTAGAGATTTTTCTGGTTGTTATTGTCAGCAATTTGAATCATCAGCATATTAATTTTTGAATGTTATGTCTACATAAACAAAATCTTTTCCAGTGCAAAAGCATTGTGGAAAATTTAAAAGTCAGCAGATCTTGGAGAAAAGAAAATACAAAGAAAGTAACATGTTTCACAGTAGCCTCCTTAGGTTGAAACATTAGAATAATTTTAATTAATTCTCATTATGAATCGATAACTGCTATGTTTCATTGGTTAGATCTGTTTTATTAGTACATACCAAATATAATGAATAAATTAATAAAATATATGTACCAGAAAATATTTTATAAATATGTATGGTAAAAGCAGAGCATTCCTTTTGTAGAACATAAAGAGGAAAAACGAAGCAGTCCAACTAAAAAGGGAGCATGGAAAGGATTTTGTGTGGTATTTGTATATTTGTAATTCCTTCCAAACATCATACAAATTGTTTACAATAATACTAAATATTGTACTAAATATTTCCTGTAAACAAAAAATTCTGAAATAGCGGTTAGTTGAGAATTTAAAGCAATGATATAAAACCATATTTTCAAACCTGAACAATCTAGTGATGATCCATATAGTTCGAAGAACCTAAACTATATGAGAGCTTTTCATGCAAATTGTTTCCTTGTGTTATTAGAGCTTTGAATGATCCTGAAGGCAGAACATTTTCCCATCTCTACTCTGATTTTTCAAAGCAGCTTTATTGAGATATAACTGTTTTAGCTCTTAATGTGTTTGATTCAACAGGTTTTAGTATATTCACTCGCCTTTTTTTTAAATCTTTTTCCTTCTGTTCATTTATGAGCCTTCCTCTGACCTACTTCTCAATAGCAAAGTATTTTTATTACAAAGCTAATGATAGGAAATGGCTTGGCACTGTGATTGGTAAATTGCCACCATGTCAGGCCTAACTGAACTGCCTTGTAGTACACTCTGGTGGCTGTTATCACTTCATTTTATTAAAACTCATATAGGCTAAGAGATAGGCATAATAAAAAGATGTCAGGAGGATAATAAGAAAATATCACTGGTCATGTTTGCCTCCAATAGACTTGGTATCCAAATTAAAAGTACTAAAGGGAGAGATGGGGTCCCTTTATGCTATCCGTCGTGGTGATTCTCATCAAACAGAAATTCATAAATGTTCTGAATTTACCTTCCATTAGTAATTTATGAATCGTAGGATACTAAAATGCAGTAGCTAGGATATATATATATATATATATTCCTGACTACCACACTGAAGCACGTATAATATGACAGGAAATAAATAAAGTTTTATATTAGTGATGCCATATTTTCTAAGTCCATAAACTCAATATAAAAATTCTCTTTCACGTGAGTCAATTCTCAAGTTGTTGTCATTCTTACAGGCATTTAATAAATGATGGTAACGTCTTGAGTAATATTATGACTTGTGAGTACAGATAGACTTCTGGATTCTAAAGCCTAGCATTTTTTTATTACATTTTTTCATCCTCCCTCAAACTAATTTACAAGTGCCCAATAAATTAATGTCATCTTAATCTCTATTGCACATCCATTTCATACTCTATAATGAATGAACCCGGAGAGGTAGATATTGCTGTGATTAGAAGCTCCATGCCTTATGTTTCTGCATGTAATCACTCAGAGTTAATCTTAATTACTTTATATATGATGTTTTTATTGTTAGAATGATGGCAAGTTAATTTGTAAGGAAGATTAAAGCCACAATTCATTAATGACTCATTTGAATTTTCTCTACCATCGAGGAATTCTCCAAGTGCAGGATGTATAATCTAAACCCTTTTCATAGAGCTCATTCCAGAGATAAGCTGTGTAATGAAATGTCAGCCACATTATTAACCACCTACGTGGTCTATTGAAAGACAATATAAGAACAAGGGGGTCTCTGATTCTTTGACTTCTCTTTGGGCTCTCTTTCTTATGTTGGTTTGCCTTGTCCAACTTTGATGTAAGATTTCTGGGTTTTCTTATCATATTTTATTTTGTTAAAAAATTTGCTTTTATTACAAAAGGAAGAAGATCTTATCAAATTATATCTTATAAATGTATAGAAATAATTCTATAGTGAACAATACACTACCTAAAATGTATTACAATACTATGTTTCAACAGCGCATTAAGGAAAGTCTAAACTGTTGAGGCGTAGCAAAGGACTTTGTCTTTTCTAAATCTTGATTTCAGAATTCATAGCAGACTTTACTTATGGCATCAGATTCTAAATCGATCTGCTTTATCTGGGCATACTATAGCATAAACCTGTAGTCTCATCACTTGGAATACTGAGGTTGGTAGCCTGCAATGTGTATGAGGCCAGTTTGGGCTAATTTGTGAACCTAAGACCATACATGTCAAATAAGAAAATGTAAAGAAAAATGTAGAAACAGTCGTGTCTTGTGTGAAAATTTAAAAGTATTTGTGTATATCCAGCCGCCGGTCATTGTGTTACAATGCTGGGGCATGTGCTAGACTTAGAAGTGGTTGTATGGATGATCAAAGTATTTCAACTTTCATTTTGTTGGATATTATAGCACATTTAAATAATCTGCAGTTCTCAGTTCTTCTGAGAACTGAGATTCTAATATAGACGTTCAAATATAAAATAAATAAGCCAGCGTCTGACTAGACCAAATTTGAGGGAGACAATGAGTCTCCCTCCAGAGACATCCTGCCAGAAGCAGTTAAGCAATGAATGGGTTATTTAATCAGAATAGAATTGGTTTATATTAATTTGTGAAGAGAAAATGTTCAGAGGAGGGAAAAGAGGGAGCAGTAGAAGAGAAATAAAGTATCTTTCTTCATTAGATCTGCTGATTCCCTTCCAGACAACCCATCATTTGTCTGTCCATCTATCTGTTCGTCTATTTATCATCTTCTATCCATCCTTATAAATAATATTGAGAAGAAAGTGATATAAAAGCTACCCAGCTGTTTGAAATTAGTAATAGTATTACTTATCCTGTTGTGTTAGGTTCCTTGGGTTGTAAATATCATTGTTTCCAGAATTTCCTCTTGTTTATAAGAGTAGCTCTGAGTAGCATTTCATCAATGTCTTGGAAATCTCAGCAACTGCTAGCAAATTGTGAGGCTCATCCCATCCCATTAAATGACAACTATTGTCACTAAGAGAAATGTTCACAGAGTTGGTATTTATTGTCTGAACCTATTATTTTCAACAGAGTTCATAGATGCCGTTTACAACTTGAGAATATTTCTACATTTACAAAGAACACAATGGTAAGTTCCAGGACAACTTGCCAAGAATGCTTAATATCACAGGCTCTGTACGACAGAATGTACTCTAGGGTTATTAGAAAAATGTGTGTGAACACTTTTACAAACAGAGATACATATTGTGGTATGGCCTTTAGCTGATCATTCTTACTTTACTTTCTGTTGGTCAAATGTCCAGTGCCAAGAATACAATTGCAATTGCTATCAAAATGGGTAATAAATACAATTCCAAATATCTCACTGTGGAGTTTATTGCGGAATGCTTTCTGCTGCTGCTTTTTTAAATATTTTCTTTTTTTAGCTTTTATTAATTACACTTTATTCACTTTGTATCCCCCCACAAACCCCTCCCACCTCCCCTCCCGATCCCATGCTCCCACCCCCTTCTTCACGCATGCCCCTCCCCAAGTCCCCTGATAAGGAGGTCCTCCTCTCCTTCCTTCTGATCTTAGTCTATCAGCTCTCATCAGGAGTGGCTGCATTGTCATCTTCTGTGGTCTGGTAAGGCTGCTCCCCCCTCAGGGGGAGGTGATCAAGGAGCAGGCCAATCAGGTTATGTCAGAGGCAGTCCCTCTTCCCATTACTATGTAACCCACTTGGACACTAAACTGCCATGGGCTACATCTGTGCAAGAGTAAATGGTGGGACCTGGAAAGGATCATCCTGAGTGAGCTGTCCCAGAAGCAGAAAGACACACATGGTATATACTCACTCATATAGACATGTAATACAGGATAAACCTACTAAAATCTGTACATCTAAAGAAACTAATCAAGAGAGAGGACCCTGACTAAAATTCTCAATCCCCATCCTGAAAGGCAAAGAGGAAGGACATCAGAAGAAGAAGAAAACAGGAAACAAGCTAGAAACCCTCCACGGAGGGCCTCTGAATGGCTCTGCCCTGCAGACTATCAAAGCAGATGCTGAGACCTATGGCCAACTATTGGGCAGAGTGCATGGAATCTTATGTAAGAAGTGGGAAATAGTAAGAGCTGGAGAGGACAGGAACTCCACAAGGAGAGCAACAGAACCAGAAATTTGAACACAGGGGTCTTCCCAGAGACTCATACTCCAACTGAGTACCATGCTTCATCATTTTTTAAAATATGAATAATTTTCTGCTCTATTTGTCTTTGTTTTGATAATAAATTTTTTTCTTGCCTAAAATATAGTGATTATGCTCTTCCCGCCTTTGACTCCTCCCAGTTCTTCCTCCCATGTCCCACCCCATCAGGATCTACCCATTTCCGTCTCCTATTAGGAATCAAATAGGCTTTTTTTTTTTTTTAGAAACAACAATAAAATAAAATTAAACAAAAATTAGCATAAGAATTGGACCAAAAAAAGGAAAAAAAGGACCAAGAGATGTCACAAGAAACAGAGATTTGCTCTGTCACACACGCAGAAATCCCATAAAATAAAGCTAAACTGGAAACCTTTATGTGTGTGTGCGTGTGTGTGTGTGTGTGTGTGTGTGTGTGTGTGTGCACGAGCGCAAAGGACCGTTAGTGTAAAAAGGGAGACAAAAATAAAAATAACATAATAAATAAATAATATAAGATTAAAAGAAGGAAGAGCCATGAAATGACATTATGAGATAAGAAACTTTCAAAGATGCTATTGACTTAATTTTCTGTCAACCATCAACTCCTGGACATACACCCTACACTTAAAAGCAGTTTTTATTTTCCCCAGCTACACTGCTTTGGAATGAACTAGATTTTCATTATCAAGTGCTTATCAATTGGAGATTGCTTTTTGATTGGGACTGAAAGCATGTATCCTCTTCTTTTTTCAACTATAGAACTTCAGTTAATGCAGATCCTGCATGCCCTGTGCATGCTGGCCTGTCTCTGTGAGTTCACATGAGTTTTGATCTTGTTGAACTAGAGTATTTTATTTTTTGGTGTCCTCCATCACCTCTAGTTCTTACATCCTTTATTTTCCTCTTCTACAGGGTTCTCTGAGCTTTGAGGGGAGGGATTTGATGGAAACATGTACCTTTCTGTGTTGGTATTAATTAGAATTGTGTACTCCAGATTTATGATTGTTATAAAATCAGAACTTCACCAAATTTAAGACCAAATAATAGTATCACTCTTTTCAGTGTGTGTGTGTATGTGTGAATACTCACAAATAAATAAACTGATAAGATTTTGAAGACTGTTATAAATGGACTATGTCTATTTAGCTTTGTGTGATGCTGACCCTTGTGGACCATGACTGGGGTGTTTTTGTTTATTTATTTGTTTGTTTGTCTGAAATGAAATGCCTCCCATGGAAACACTGCGTGCTTGTTCTGCAGTTTCTGATGCTACTTATGGAAAATCTGGAAACTCTAAACTGCTGAGAGTAGTTGGAAAAAGCAGTTCCTGTGCACAAAATTTTGAGAGTTATATTTGGCACCTGTTCATATGTCACTCTCTGATCACTGATAGCCAAATGATGCTATTCTTAATCCCATGGTGTCAACTAACAATGGAGTGAGCCCTGTAAAATTTTAATCCAAAATAATTTTGCCTCCTTTAAGTTTATTTCATCAACTATTTTGGTTCAATAAATGTAACTAGTACAGTATAGTAATTCATGTTTTAACTTTAAAATTTCAAAAGAGTAAATTAAGATCTCAATGAAAGTGTT
This sequence comes from Rhombomys opimus, assembly GCA_010120015.1. Classification (NCBI taxonomy): domain Eukaryota; kingdom Metazoa; phylum Chordata; class Mammalia; order Rodentia; family Muridae; genus Rhombomys; species Rhombomys opimus. The sequence continues at coordinate 507,181 of REGO01000694.1, read as the reverse complement.
TAGAAGTCCTTATTTCACTTTGAACCTGTGGAAATGAATCATCTTATTATCTTTCTTTCTTTTCTTTTCTTTTTTCTTTTTGGCTAGAGTTCTTCTAACTTCTTTGAAATGATGTCTTCTAGGAATTTAATTAATATTTATTTAATGACAAAATTGATATTTAGTATTTTAAGTGTATGTTAGTTCTGTGTATTTGTTTTAAAATTAAATGCTTCTTCAAGTAATTTGCTTGTGTTTTAAACCCTATATTTTATTTTCACGTTAGGTTTAGTTCCTGGAACAGAATGATATTTTTCCTTGGAATAGTGATCTGCAATATCCTGCTTTTCTGTGATGATGGCCAGTGACTGTGAGCCTCAGCTTCCAGTTATAAGAGATCATGTGATAAACTCTCTATAGTACTATGATGCTATCTATGACATCCTGTGATGTCTATTTAATGTATTTTCATTTTATGATATTCAAGTCTTATGTAGACTTGCCCCTACCAAAAGTACAGAAGTGTCTAAACACTTTGAGAGTGAAGCCTTTTGCTAAAAAATGTTTATTTTTTTAGTTTAATGTAGTTCTACTTGTCTATTTGGCTTTTGTTAGAGATGCTTTTGACATCATAGCCAAGGTTAACTGTGTAAAATGAAGTTGTTAAGCTTTAGCAATGTTGCACTCAGGTGTTTATAGTTTGCAGATTTACATTTAATCTATTTCGAGATGACATAATATGGCATGAGATGAAAGCTAATTTAATTATTCTGCCTGCTCATAGCCCATTTTACAACAAGAGTTTTGAAATAAGATCTACCAAATGATTCCGGGTGCTTTAAGTCTGTGGATTTTATTGTAGAAATAAAGATGGAAATACTATTGCAGTCAAAAATATTCCTCTAATAATGGATTTTGTCAATGAAATGAACAGTTTTTCCGTATATAATATGAATGACAAAGTATACTATAATAATATTTTAATTTCTGTATTTGTTAAAATCTATATATTTAAAAATAACAGAGGTTCTAGTCACTAACATTTTAAATATACTTGAATTATTTATTTTTGAATGTATCATAACAGATTTGCATGTAGACTAACATTCATTTGTTCTGCAAAGAATATAGTATTCTAAATGTTCATAAACAATTGTTCTACTGTGTTGTAAGTGTCACCTGTGGCAAACTAGAGGTTTGAGGAAAAGCAAAGATCTATTATCAAATTAGTATTCATAAGAAAGCCAAGAATTTTGAACCTCTGAATTTTTGTTTTTAAATTTAGCTCTTTCTCCTTTGCTCCTTGTAGTGATACTTTTATGGATTTCACTAATGAATATTCCCACTGGATTCATCATCCCATGGCATGAGATGATAGGACTATCATTATTTTCAAAACATAATATATTTTAAATTTGAGAATGTCATACACATACACAACATATTTTGATAATATTTCTATTCCCCTGCTTTCTCCCACCTTCTCCTGATCTCTACCACATCCATCTTCATGTACCTCTTTATCTTGTGTGTCTGTTTTATAACACACTGGGCCTAATTAGTGCTTTTCCTGAGCTCCATTGGTGTTTGCCTAAGCTCCAGAGGAGGACATAATAAACATTAACTGCCTTTCTTTCCCCTAGAAGCCATCAACTTCCCATAGTGCCTCAGGTAATAATGGCAGCCTGAGTACCTTCCCCATCTACGCTTAATGTGGATTGCTTTGATCTTGTAACTCTGTGCAGGCAACCATGGCATTTGTGAGTTTTTAAATGTTAGGGTCTTGTCATTTTCAGAAGGCAGTATTTTTTTCTGTTGCCATTTCTGACCACTGCTTCTTTCTTTTTGTTTTTGTACCCTTTCTTCTTAATGTTCCCTGTGCCTTGGGAGAGTTAGTGACATGTGTGCCCCATTTACAGCTGAGCAGTCCAAAGACACTGATTCTGTGCGTCTTGACCAGTTATGAGACTCTCTCCTGTGTGCCACTCCCACTGCCACTGTGAAAAGAGATGTCTGTGTTGAAAACTGAGGGCTGCACTGATCAACAGGCACAGAAACACGTATATAGATTGTAGTTTAACTCACGTCATTCTTAAAGCCCAATAGTACTTCACAGTGTGAACACGCTTGAGAGTTTTTCCTCTCTGTTCATTTATGATGGCTATTTAAGTTACAAAATCACTATTTCTATTGTAAAAAATAAAAGCACTGCCCCTAGTTAGTCACCGATCTTAACACCATGGACTCAAAGCAAAATCATCTAACTGCTGAAGAATATTCTAAATAAGCCATTTTAAGTTATGTTGTTTTAAATTTTGACCTTGAATTAACGGTCCATACCATGAAAGAAGAATGACAAGTACAAAATTTTTGCTTAGTAAAGTTCGCTGCTTATCTTAAGGAAAACTGCCTATATAATCCTTTGAGTGCTCAGCAAAACTAGTTATGATCTTCATCAACAAATTAACTTACCGTAAAAGAATGACAAACTGTTAGGCTTCTGAATTAGGAAAGTGGCAGACATGTCTTTGACAATGAGAGAAGTGAGTCTGCCATGCCAAGATAAACAACAGAAAGTATTTGCTGCCAACCACAGAATTTGAGCTATCAAAGAAAATCTTATTTTGGAAAATTCCTGTGCCTTTGGGAATTTGACAGCTGATTTGTTGCTAACACATTTCTGATTAAAGGAGTAGTGATATTTAAGCACGATATTTTGGATTGTCTAATGGAATCTGTCCACGTGTGGCAATATGAGTCACATGCCAAAAGACAGTTTATCAAATGACCACTCTTTTCCATATACTATAAGGTAAAAATAAATAAATAAGCCAAGTCAAAGGAAAGAAAATTAAATGAAGTCTAATGCAATATTTTAAAAAGTTTATTGGTGCGATTATAGATCAAACACTATCATGAATTTTCAGGGAAAGTATAATTTGTCAAAAGACTTGGTATAATATAAATTTACACTCTGAACTCCCATTACAATATGTGATAACTTTAATATGATGGCTTATACTTCTGTAGTTCACAAAAATAAAATTAATAATTCAAATATTGTCCTTTACTCCTTACATTATTTTCATGGAAATATATTTTAAATTAACTAAGTACTCATTTTAGTAGTGTATACATACAAATATATAGATTAAACCATAATATAAAACATACTATAAGTCAGGTGTGGTGGCACATGCCTTCAATCCTGGCACTTAGAGACGCAGAAGGAGGCAAATTGCTGTGAATTAGAGGCTAGCATTGTCTACAAAGCAAATCCTGGACAGCCCAGGCTACACAGAGAATGCCTTTCTCAAACACACAAACAAACAAACAACCCTCAAACTAAAACAAACCAACAAACAAAACCAAAAACATACTACCTATGTGAAAATTATAGAAGGATATACCACCTGGATTACTTGGTTGTCCTGTACAAACTGGTGATCCCAGAAAAATATACAAACAAATAGTATTACACATAGTTGATGGGTTATATTTAGGTATATATTATAATTTATGAATATATAAATTCAATAAAAATTTGTAAAAAAAAAGAGGTCATGAATTTAAAGGGGAGAGGACTACATGGAAAAGACTATAGAAAAGATAGGGAAGAGAGAAATGTGATTATATTATGATCTCAAGAAATTTTTAAAGTCTAATCACTGTTTTTTCAAGGAGACTTTTAATAACTGCAAATGAAATTTTGGGTTTGTGTTCTTGATTTTATTTTTATAAAATTTGAGATCATTTAAATGGATACTACACAATTTGTAAATGCACAGCTAAATACGTAATGAAAAATAAGCACATAAAAAGTAAGAATTAATAAAAATCTATTATATTACCATGAGTTAATTTTTTGCATTAATGTTGTTTTACTAGGTTTTATACAATTATACTCTTCAAATGTATGCTGTTGTTAAATATACAGACTTGAGTATAAGGTAGTCATGGTAACAGGTTGATCAGTGGGTATAGTTGTACTTTGGCAAGAACAGGTTTTCTTGTATGATTCTAGGCTTAATTGTTCAGCTACTACTTCTGGATTTAAATATTCTCTCCTGCTGAGGAAGGAGGCTCACTAAGCTCATGAAACTAAAGAAAATTAGCACTCACAAGATTTACCAGGCTTTCCCTAAGGTAACATAAACAATAAAACAATATTCTTAATTCCCTAAGCTCTGAGGGGAGTGATTTGATAGAGACCTCCAATTTAGACTATTTCGCCGTGTAAAGTCTGGCTATGGTCTCTACATCTGTTCCCATCTGCTTCCAGAGGAAGCCTCTCTGATAATAACTGATAAGGCACTGATCTATGAGTAAAGCAGAGTATCATTAATAATCATTTTATTGATTTTTTAGATCAATCATGTTTAGTTTTACTCTGGGTCTCTGGACTACCTAGGCTCTGATTCTTGGTTAACTAAGCAATATGACATATGCTTTCTTTTCTTGTGTTTTTTTCTTGTGGAGAGGGTCTTAATTCAAATCAAACATTGGTTGGCTACCCCTACAAGTTTTGTATCACCATAGCATATTTTGCAGGCAAGAGAGCTTGTAAGTCAAAGATTTCATGCTAGGGTTGTTATCCACTTGCTCTTTCAGAAGCCAACAGAGTACCATTCTATGGCAAAGAGAAAAGGTACCAGTTGATTCTCAATGTTCAATGAGTTGTATGGATTTTATCTTCAGAAATGCGGTCCCATTAAAGTTTGTGTAGAGCAACCCTTTGTTTTATCATCACCTGTGTTGTTTTGGATTTTCATTGAATCCTCTTGGCCACTGAATCTTCTGGAATTCAACCCAGTCCCTCCCCTGGAATCCATGAAATGACCAGTTGAGACTCTATATTCAAGCGTCTTCATTAGCGTTACCTAGATAGATTCTAATAAGTTTCAGGTTTAAACATCCCCTCAAAGTGCCCCAATTCTAGTTATCTCTCTCTGTAATTTTTACCTCCATCTTATCTCTCCAGAGACCAAACTTACTTGATCCCTCCTGCTACTTTCCCCACAAGTCCACAATACACCTGAAAAATCTATTCTAGTTCCTTTTCATAGGAAATTCTGTATATCCCACCTAGAGGCCTTCTCTTTGCCTATGCCCTTTGGATAGTTTATTTCATAACGATAAAAAAAATTGTGAAGAAATTTTCTATATCCAAAATGATAAACACACAGGCACGCATAAAAGCATGTACCCATGCACACATGCGTATATATTTAAGTTTAAACACATACATAGTCCTTCAAATTTTGCTGGGTTTAAATGCATTGAAAATTCATTTCAGCATTTAATAATTATAAAATTTTAATGAAACAGTTAAATGTTTATTTTAAAAGAAAGTTCAAAGTATAAGATTTTTCTTTACTTTTTAAAATTCATGTAGCATATTAGTATGAAAAAATGTTTAAAATGTACCAATCATGAAGCCTAATGCTCATATGTGTCTGTGTAAGTGTTGCAGATCCATAGGGAAGGTTTTTCTTAGTGGAAGTGTTACGGCTCTGAAGGGAAAGGTATCCTGGCTGTCAGAAGCCAAGGAATAGAACAAAGTCACTCTGCCATACAAACCTCACACAAGACATTTATTGGGAGAAACACAGAGAGTAGCTGCCTCTGCTGGGGCAAGAATCAACCAAAAACTGAGCAGGAGGCAGGCTTTATATAGGGCTTATTGGGAGAACCGGGCTGTCTGGACTCATCTGAGATTGAGGAGATTTTGCAGCCTGATCTTGGGACAAGCTTGAGGATTGGTGTAATTTTGTGGCCCAGTTTTGGGGTTTTACAATTTGTTTCTTCATTTTAGGTAGGGTGGGGCCTAGTCACCCTTCCATTTGAAGGGCTGGAAACTGCCTTTAGAGAAGTCTGGAATTAGGGCTAGCCTTTCACAGCTCAAAGGGCTTACAAACTAAAATTATATAAAATAATCACGCCAGCTTTACTTTTATCGATTGATTGATTGATTGAAAATTGATTCTTCTCCCATATATCACATCTCCATCATAGCTTCTCCTCACCATTCTCCTCTTTTCCAGATCCACTCCCAGTGTTTCCATTTAGAAAAGAGCAGATCTCCATGGAACAACAACCAGAGATGACAGAAGAAGTTGCAATAAACTTTGTATCACATTTTACTTGTTTTGAAATAAGTTTAAGAAGGTATTGATGTTCACATCTGTATTAGTATTTTGACATGGTGAAATTCTTGTTTGTGATACCTATCTGGATCTTAATTGCATGTGCCTTTATATTTAAAGTCATTTAAGTTCTATATTCCTTGCTGTCCCCTTTCTCTGAGTTACTTTCCTTAAGAGCAGTGACCTTATTTACTGTTTTCACACTTAGTCCCTGGAATTCATCCTTCATGGTGAGCCTGAAGTGTTACATGTGTGTCATATCACCTTTGCTGTGATTTCAAACCAACTGAGAGAAACACACAGATGAACATCTTCAATGATATCATCTTTATTTATGAGAAATGATAACTGTACGAATTAATGTAGCTTCTAGGGTTGTTAGGCTTCAGTAAGAAGACTCATATCACCCAAATTTAGCACTACCATTCTATTCAATAAAACTTAGACAATGATATTAAGTTACAATTGTGTCTTAATTACACATTTTATTAAATGTAGAATCTCTATTATGGTGTTTTTTAATTACATTACTTTATAAGAATAATAACATTTAAAGTTGAGAAAATAATAATACATAGTTGGTCACTAAAGTACAGGCAGGAAAATAAATTCTACTAGATTACAATTATAAGTTGATTCTAGTGTTATGTTTTCAGAATACAAAATGTCATATTTTTATTCCTTTAATCAATTGTTTACTATGATACTGAAATGGCTTTAATTTTTCACTTATATGGTTTTTAATTACTTTTATAACTATTATATAAATAGAAGTTCTAAAACAAAGATACTCAGAATTATAACGTGACTTCATTCTCTTATATAAGGAATTTTGACTTAACTTGTTTAGGACTTTGAGGAATATTTGGATTTACACAGACACTATCACATAAGCCCTCACACGTATCCCTTCTTGAGCTTTTTTCAAGTTCTTGGCCTCTCTTTCTACTTATTGTTGTCACACACATAAACACACATAACATGCATATTATTTTGCTTGTTTGTTTGTTTGTTTGAGACAGGGTTTCTCTGTGTAGATTGGCTGTTTCTGAATTCACTTTGTAGACCAGGATGGCCTCAAACTTACAGAGATCCACCTGCCTTTGCCTCCTGGAGTGCTGAGATTAAAGGAATGTGCCATTATCCCTGGCTTAACATGCATATTTTAAATATATAAATACAATATGCTCAGTTTGTACAATGCTACCTGTATGTTTGTTTACAAGGGTGATCATTTGATATTGAATAGCAAGTTGATGTGCCTTTCCCTGGGAAAAATTATTTTACTACTGTCAACATTCCTTATTTGTCTGATTTTTTTTTTTTTTTTTTGTGTGTGTGTGTGTGTAGTGTTGAGGTGCTGTGCTTTCCCCTATGTCTTTTGCTGTTGAATTCCTTCAGCTCATGTTTAGGCAATCAAGCATAGAAAGATATTTTTTGTGCTGAGTTGCTTCTTTTGGTTCCTGTCTTCTTTACCCTTCTGTGTTATAGACTGGGCCAGCATAAGATGCTCTAAATGGATTAAATGGGGATCTCACATGTAATGCTTGGTCAAAAGAAAATATGAAATGATTTTGAAATGTTTATTCCTCTGAAGTAGATAGATGGTGTTTTCATCTTTTGACAAAACTTATGTCCTGTGAGACAGAACCTGGGTAGGATCAGCCCTTTGCATTGTGACATTATGTTATACAAGGATCATGACCAAGAACTGGAAAATGAGAAACAAAATAAATTAAAAATCTCATAATGTACCTTGCTCTTGCTTTTATGATCTCTATTTTTAACTTATAAATAATTGATTTGCATAAAAGTAATTATAAGTGACAGACTTAATGTGAGCCTATCTTGAAATTTCATATGATGAGTACATTAGTCTCAGACTCTATATGGGGCCAAGTTTCATTCATCTTGTCCTTGCTTCAGCCATCTAAAGTCTTTCTTAGAGCTGATCCTTCACTTAAACTTTCTTTTTTTTTTTTTTTTTTTTTTGGTAAAATCATGCTTTTATTTTTTGTGGTTTCCATACCTGGGAATATTTGGCAAAATATTTTCATGAAGTCCGAAAAGAGCTGTAAGTTACATCTCTTTCACAGATAGTAAAATCTTTTTTTGTTTGTTTTATTTTATTTTTTTATAGGAAAGAAATTACTCAAACCTGTCCCAGGGACTTGAGGTCAAGATGCCCCAGCTAACTGCTGATTTTTCTTCTGTTAAACTGCTTGCTTGCTCTACTTTCCTCCACAACTGCTAACCAGGGTATGAGCTTTTTGCTTTTAGAATCTCTCTGCAGAGAACAATCAGAGCTTCTCTGTCAGAACTTTCTATCTCCAAGCAATCGAGGCCTGGTTTAATAAAGACTCTCAAATTTGAACTCTGGTTATGTTAGCTTTGAGTAAAATGTTAGTTTATGCAGAAGGTCCCACAATATTATAGTTTAGGGACAATCAGGTATGACCAAAAACTAGTGATTTATCATTCCTTTTCCAATATCAATAGAGTAAGCAGTAATCCAAGGAAAACAGACAGTTTTCTTTTTCTTTTTCTTTTTCTTTCACCACCTGGATTGCATTCTTTTGGCCAGCCAGCTGGCCTAGGAGCTTTAAAAGGATGGAATAAGTCACCCCTATCTCCACTAAGAATTCAGTTGCTTTACTCCCTACTTTGAGGGTTACCCTAGGTTCTCAGCTGCTCAAATGCAGGAGCCTGGGTCTCTTCATTTTTCTGCCTTTCCATCAGGTGGATCATTAATTTTTCAATTGTCATTTTTTTTTCTTAAAGTGGTTACATCAGTCCTTTTCTAGTGAGGAGTTCCTGGTCTACTTCTTTCTTTCCTGTTTTCCACATAAGAATGGTATATTATTGAGATACTCTCATAGGGCAACCACTAAGACTCTGGTTAGAAACAATTGTTTCTGGATACTGGGGTTCGTAGAGATAGAAAGGCCTCTATATACTAGTATAAAAGGAGCTCTGAGCCTTTAACCAGGACTGATACTGAATGCCTTAAAACTTCTCTTACACTATCATTCATGGGCCCTAGCACTTGCATTGATGCCTCAAAGCCATCTCATCTGTTTTTCTATGAGAGTAGGAATATTACCACATGAGTTCTAACTCAGACTATGGGGTCATAAGAATGCCTTGTGGAATCCTTGTACAAAAGGGTTGACCCTGTGGCCACAGGATGGCCAACCTATTTCTGGGCAGTGACTGTTACCACCATTCTGGTAAGGAAAAGTGGCAAAATAACCCTAGGGCATTTCCTCCTCTTAGATACTCATACCGTGAAAGACCTTTTCAGAGGGAACCCAGAAATATGGCTGTCAAATGCCCACATATCCCAGTACTCTCAGATTTTACCTTGATTTTTATCAAGTAGTCACTGGAGTCTTCCTTTCATAGCAATTTAAATTTACCCTCAGGAAGATTCTTAGGATGTAAGAAGAAACCAAAGTTTTGAACATGTGTCAAATAAAGTTAACTTTGCAGGACTACTCTGGGTAACTGACATCCTGGTTGGGAGTTAAGATATGAATGCTAAATAAGTCACCCTGCCACAGCTGACTAAACCAACCATTTGGAAACAAGATAAATGTATGACAAAGACATGTTCCTAAGAAAGTCTCCTATCCCTAAATCCTGGTTGGTGGAAGACTATAACTGTAACTTGACACAGGTGTTTGTAGTTTTCAAGACGAAAAGGTCTGTAAAACTCTCCCTCTAGATCAAAGTTCAGCTCCCAAGCCTGTTCTGTGGCCCTGAATAAGTAGTAGTGCCTTGATGACTTGATTAAAATAATTCTTTTCTTCTGTTTTTATCTGGTGTATGAGTTGCTTTGGATCTAAGTGGATCCCATAACAAGAACAATAGAAAAACATTCTTTACCAAAATATCACAAGAATGACCTCTAGCCTATTTGCTAACATTGTTGTAATATTGCTGCTAATATTGCTCCTCTCTTAAACCTCTTGAGCTAGACCTCCATAATCCACACTGCCCTAAGAACCATTTTCTTTCCAGCCCATACCAGGACGGAAATCTATGCCCTGTTTATACATTCAACATTTTTCCTAGTCTGAAGTATAAAAGCCTTTCTCATTCAGCAAACAAACAAAACCAAACAAAAACCCTACAAGATCAGGTTATTTTATTCATTTATTTACATTTTTTTTTTGTTTGTTTTGGTTTTGGGTCTCTTGGTTTCACTTGGTTTTGGTTTTGGTTTTTTTGAGAAAGGGTTTCTTTGTGTAGCCCTGGCTGTCCCAGACTTGCTTTGTAGAATAGGCTGGTCACAAACATATAACAATCTGTCTGTGTCTGCCTCCCTGAGTGCTGGGATTAAAGGTGTGCCCCACCACATACAGTTTATTTATTTATTAATGTTGAAAATATATTATTCTCTTATACAGTAAATTCTGACCACAGTTTCCTCTTCCTCTACTTCTCCCAGCTCCATCCCACTGCTGTTTGTATAATGTTCTTTTGAAATGTATACTCCTTACCCTGTTTATTCAAATGCTCCAGACATTGTATTGTGATACTTATTCTAAGTATAACCTGTGTCAACTTTGTGTAAATATGACAAAATAAAACAACCAGCCACAATGTTGAGCAATGGAGAGGAAGGAGTAGGAGGGAGAAGGGAGGAGCCAGGGGACAGGAAGGAGTGGGAGGCAGAGGAAAAAGAGAAGAAGAGAGCAAAGGCTGGGAGTGTAGAGGCTAGAGGAGAGGTCTTGGAAGGACATGGATAAATGAACCAAACCTAAGATATCCCTAAAGGCAAGTATAATGAGTGAATCTGAATGTTAGAAACTATGAGGGCTTGGAGGTTTAGGATGGAATAACTATTGCATTGTGTTCTAAGTTAACTAAATAAATCATAGTCTCTATGTGGTGATTTGGTTATACAGCTGTTTACGATTAACAGCAGCTTTAATAAAAGATATATCAATAGTAAATATTAAACATAAAATACAACACACTGCCCCTCCCAATTTCAGATCCATTCCTCTTCCATTTCCTCTACAGAAATGGAGTTTTCCCAAGGTAAACAGCTATACAAAACAAGATACTCTAAGACAAGGCAAGGCTGAACAAACCAACCCAATAGGAGGAAAAGGTAAGGACAGGAGGGAAGAATCAGGTCAATGGGGAAGAAGAGAATGCAGGCAGAGACAGCTGAAATTGGGGAATACTGAAGTGGGGTGCAGAAACCTACAGTAGGAAAGACTTCCTGTAATCTCTGAAGGTGACCCCCGTGAAGACTCCTAGGTTCCTGGCAGATATAGTGGCTGAAATCTCTGTATTTTGTAGCCAGGATAATTTTTGAGATTGTTATTATATCATTTTCTGTTCTCTTTCTTTCTCAAAATCCTCCTATATATTCTTCCTTGTTCTCTTTCATTTGAATAACCTCTTTTTTTTCCTTTAAGTTTTATTATGATGAGAATGGGAGAAATAGTCTTCCATGGAAGAGCAAACCAACTGATTATCTATATATTTAGGACTATATATGTATTTGTTCACAATTAATGATAAAGTAGATGGTGCCTTTTTTTAACCTAAAACATTTTCCGCTTTTTATTATTTATTTTTAATTCACATTACATCATTGCCTAAGATGTAATTTTTGTTGACAACAAATAAGTAAATTTTAATTTTTTATTTCATTCAACCTTCTTGTGTTTTTTGATTGGAGAGTTGAAGCCATCAAAATTATTGCAAAGCTCATATGTAAAGTTATAATAGAGAGCTATATACTGATTGCCTAAAGGGCAAGGGGCTCACAGTTCGTGACTCCTGAAAGTGGGAGATGGCCACAGGCAGCCTGGATCTGATCTCCCCAACTCTCGGGTATCCCCTCCAGTTCAGGAAGCACCAAAAATCAATGTTTTGGATCCAGCCACCTGTTTACACATGAGTTTTTCAGTCTCTGGCCTTTTCCCCTTTAGAAATGGTACACACTGGTCCCCGCCATCTTGGAACCTCTCTGTATGGTTTTGTTGAAGATGTGGTCTATGCTATTAACCTGGGATTTATTACCATGTTGTGATACATTTTGATTTTCTTTTAAATTTTGTTTCCTGTGGTTCGTCTAAACAATTTTTATCTGCAAACCTTTCTGTAGGATTAGTAGATATTCTCACAGTATACCAACTTCACCCTTCACACTATTTGTAATTTGGAATTGATATCTAGGCATGCAGACTTCAATTGTTAGTTACATGTATGAAATGGACAAAGTGGGTTGGAACTGAACACATGATTTGTGTGCATGCCAGGCTGTGCTTAAGGATTAGGTTTTTCTTAGGTGGGATTATGTCAGATGGGCACAGAGGCTGAGCAGACATACATGATATGTGCCTTGGTCCAAGCCAGGAGCTCAGGGGTAGCTCTGTTGGTTGGGAAATTTTTATGGAGGGGATGTTCAGAGTAACTAGACCCTGACAAAGTGTGGGGAGGGTCTTGTTGTTCGTCATCTGGCTGCAGTCTGGGACTCAGTTGTCAGCTTCCAGATGAAGAACAGAGGGACCCTGAGATTTGAGGTTCCTTTTTGCTCAGGAATGGCTAGAAGAGTGCTTTAGGGTGAGATCTGTGGGCTAGGCCAGGGTGTGGAAAGAGTTTTCCACTGAGTGTTACAGTATAGGTCTTTTGAATGAGGTTTCCAGAAGCTGTGATGATACCAAAGTGTTACACCTTCTTGGTTAAGCTCCTATCCTCAATATGACAGAGAATTCTGGTGGGCCAACACCCAAAACCTGCCAAAAGGCAGGTACACTGAGATGAAGGCCCTGTGGGCCTAATGTAGGCCTAGTGGGTGTTTTGCTGGAGGTCAGCACAAATCTAGCAGTGATGGGGAAGGTTATCAGCAGCTGCCTGATGCTGACAGGCACAGTGAATGGCAGAAAGGCAACCAGAAGCACAGGGCAAGCTGACTGGCCATCAGGTGCTGGGTAGCCAAGAGGCTGGAAGCAGCTCTAGGCAGACTGTCTGATTGGCAGCCAAGCTTGGAGCATTCAAAGGGAGGAAGAAGCTCTCCCTTCCCCAGAATGAATGATGAATCTAAGGTCACCATGGTGGAAAGCTCATGGAATCATAAAGCATTCAGCACCTTTATTTTGTGTGAAACCAGGCATTTATAAACCTTGGACAACAGGAGAGGTTTTGAGGGTTAATGTGTTTGATTTGCTGGGACAATAAATACAAGGAATACTTGATTTACATGGCGTGGAATAGTATCTCATTTACATGCAGTAGCACGGTCCTATCACAGAGTATTCAAATATCCTAAGGGTGGAAGAAAATCTTCAAGTAAGGTTGAAGGTCATTTGCTGAAAGCTGAGATCTCTTCAGCATAGGATGGGAGTATTTTCCAGGAATCCCCAAGTGTTTGCTAAACAGAATTTCTTATCAGGAAAAGGTCTGGCCTGTAATCTTCGCTGAGGGTTAAGTGATGCTCCTTGGAGTTTTTCAGGGTTCAGAGAGGGCATCTGCCTGAGAAAGGTTGTTTATCATAATAGATGGAGCTCAGTTGGCTATTTGGAAAACACTAGACTTCAATCTCACCAGCAGAGCCCCACAGGGTTCAACCTGCTGAGCTTGGAATGTGGCAGGCACATTCCTGGATGTTGATTAAGAGTAGGTAGTATCTGGGCCAGAGATTAGAGGTTGATGGCAATGCATGCAGGAGTGGTCAGGCTAGGTTGGAGCACTGGATTTGGAAACTGTCTAGATCCTGCAGGTTGAGGAGATTGTGATTAGGAGGATCAGGAAGAGTCAGAATTTTAGATGTTGGTGAAAGACAAACTGCATGTCTAAACAGACAGCTTGGAATATGCAGAACTAGCAGCATGGATATTGGGGGCCTGTAGGTTTATTTATTTATTTATTTATTTATTTAAATTCTAGTATAATTATAGCATTTCTCCTTCCAAAAAATAACATTTTCCCTTATTTTCTTTCAATTTGTGGCTTTCTTTTTCTCTGATGCTTATTACACTCACACACACATTCCTAAATATAACCTACTCTTTATTTATTAAACTATATATGTATATTTGTTTGCATGTGTATATTCCTAAATATTACCTGCTCTCTATTTGTTAAACTATGTGTATGTATGTTTGTGTATGTTGTACGTGTGACATGTGTGTGTGTATGTGTCAGAGCAAAGATTTCTGCAGCAATTCGGAACCTGTGGTGGACAGAAAAGTGGTGCACCTACTGTTGCTGGAGTTTCAGGTGATTTGGAGATAATCTAGCATTACTGAGCAGAACAAACAAACAAACAATCAATCTTGGGCCCTTTGGAGTAGCAGCACATGCTATTCACTGCTGAGAAATTTCTCCATCCCTATTGAGATTTCTATGATTTAAGATGAGGATTACCGGAGTGTCTATGCTGGCTTCTTTCATGTGTGTGTGTGGGGGGGGGAGGAAGGGTGCTCTGCCTTTCCTTGTTCTGTTCACTGAAGCAGCTGACTTATTTAATTATATAAAGCAGCTGTTGTACAAGGGCAGCAGCTGTTTTGCATAATGTCTATTTACATTGCCATAATACAATTTGAGAGGCCATTATGACTCCATCTTTGATGCCAACCCTATATTTCCTTTGAAAGTTTGTAGGCAATGAACTTTTATGTTCATTAGAGCTTGAAGTGACAAAGTAAACCAAAATCCAATGATGATATAGTTCTCTGAATTCATGTTTTCTGAGTTATGAACGAAAGTACATAATTTGTCCTCTGTTCACATAGTATGAGCATCTGTAAAGTGTGGATATTATGCAACATTGAGCATAATCTTGCACATAAGGTTTTATATTAAAACAGAGTTGGTATGCTTCTCCAGGCTTCCTTGTTCTTTCCTTTTTCACATTTGGCATGCTTCTTTTTCCAGGTTGTTTCCCATTTTCTAATTTGGATATGACAGTACAATGTTTGCCAGAGAAGAAATGTATGGGCTAGGCAATTATTCTATAATTCAAGGAAATTACTCCCCTGTGGCATGTAGTTAATGAATGAAAAATCCGACCTTTGGGAAAACTGGGCATGATAATCTCTCCATGAGTCTAGGATGTAGAACTGGCTCAGGAAGAAAAAAGTATTGTGACATGTCCTCTTTCTAGGTGATAAGAATGTAAGATTAGGCAGACTCTGGCCAGGAGTCTTAGGAAAACTAAGGTCTTCGGTGTAACAAATTGTGAGCTACTGGAATCAGAGAGCAAACACCTGAGTGATCTGACTGCAAAACCATTAACCCCTCAGTTGAGCCTGGGAATGACTACAACTTAGTGCACCCTTTGTCTAAATCTGTCACCGACTCAAAGCAAGGAGCTGCATTAAGAGACATTCTCTGGTATTCCACCTGGGAAGAAACTGGAAGAAGAAACTGGAGGTGATAAGTATGGATCTATATGCATTTTTCTACATGTAGACATCCAGTTAGACCAGCACCATTTGTTGAAGATGCTATCTTTTTTCCATTGTATGGTTTTGGCATCTTTGTCAAAGATCAGGTATCCATAAGTGTGTGGTTTATTTCTGGGTCCTCTGTTCAGTTCCATTGATCCACACTTCTGTTTTTATGCCAGTACCATGCAGTTTTTATAACTGTTGCTCTATAGTACAGCTTAAGATCAGGAATGGAGATACCTCCAGAAGATCTTTTATTGTAGATGATTGTTTTAGCAATTCTTGGTTTCTTGTTATTCCATACGAAGTTGAGAATTTTTCTTTCCAGGTCTGTAAAGAATTGTGTTGGCAATTTGATGTCAGAAGCAGAAGAAAACAGGAAACAAGTTAAGGACCTGCCACAGAGGACCTCTGAAAGGCTCTGTCATGCAGACTATCAAAGCAGATGCTGAGACTTATGGCCAATTCCAAGAGTGCATGGAATCTTATGTAAGAAGTGGGAAATAGTAAGATCTGGAGAGGACAGGAACCCCACAAAGAGAGCAACAGAACCAGAAAATTTGAACACAGGGGTCTTCCCAGAGACTCATACTCCAACCAAGTACCAGGCATGGAGATAACCTAGAACCCCTGCACAGATGTAGTCCATGGCAGTTCAGTCTCCAAGTGGGTTACATAGTAATGGGAAGAGGGACTGCCTCTGACATAATCTGATTGGCCTGCTCTTTGATCACCTCCCCCTGAGGGGGGAGCAGCCTTACCAGGCCACAGAAGATAACAATGCAGCCACTCCTGATGTGATCTGATAGGCTAAGATCAGATGGAAGGAGAGGAGGACCTATCAGTGGACTTGGAGAGGGGCATGTGTGAAGAAAGGGGAAGGAGTGTGGGACCGGGAGGGGGGGAGGGAGGGACTTTGGGGGGATACAAAGTGAATAAAGTGTAATTAATAAAATTAAATTCAATTAAAAAAATAAGTAAATAAGAAAGAAAGAACGAAAGAAAGAAAGAAGAAAGAAAGAAGAAAGAAAGAAAGAAAGAAAGAAAGAAAGAAAGAAAGAAAGAAAGAAAGAAAGAAAGAAAGAAAGAAAGAAAAAAACTGGAGGTGGTATAAGTTGGAAAATTTTTATACATCAACATATACTAATTACAGTTTAAGCATATCTTGAGAGTTTGCTTCTGCAACTGTACTTGGTCACTTCCGATTTTCTAATAAAGCTCCTTTGTAAATCACAAACTATGGGAGCTTGTAGGGTCAGTGCTTCCTCTACTGCTGTCAGTCTGCAAAATCTCATTCTCACAGGTAATCTTTGCCATCCTTGTGGTGACAGAACAATTTCTATAGGTGCCAGTGATCATGACATACCTCCCTGAGAATAATACAAGCACAATACATAGCACAGTTGGAGCTATATTTTTATAACATTTTTTTCTACCCAAAACAGAATTTTAAACTCTAAGCTAGTTTAGGTAAATGCTCAATTAACATCATACATATTTAAGTACTTAATATTGTAGTATAATCTGCATATGCATAACTTGTTAATTTGTAAATCTATTTCTCTTTAATACAATAACTGCTGTGTATTGTATTGTGTATACACAATACAAATATTGTGTATCAATTATTTTATAATACTATTTATTCAAATGATTCTATTAATAAAATAGTTAACATTACTTTATCAATTACTACATTTTCCTGCTATGCCTACTAGCATACTTTTTAATTGTTTTATTTTTTATTTATAGAAATTTTGATTAATAATGTAGCTTTTACATTCAGTACAGATTTTAAATCAGGTTTTTATGTTTCACTGAAAGCTTTTAGTTTCATTTCATCAAGTTCGAAAATATTTATGATACTTTGGCTATATATTTCGAAAGAGAAGGTATGGTTCTAGAAATTACTTATTGATGTCCTAATAAAAATTTTATATTTGTTTTCAGATTTCTACAAGTGATTTGCCACTATGAAAATATATTTTAGATAATTGGATGCTAGTGTTCTGTATTCAAATGCCTTTCTTATGTGTATCTAAACCTAGCTACTTTAGTGATATAGAAAGACAAACCACTCTAGATCTCCAGGTCTCTATGTGTCTCATTAGCACAGAAAGGAATAGATCTGGCTCAGTGGATTCTGCAGAGGCTGATGATGAATCAACCAATTGCCATGCATAGAGAGGGCCTTCTCAGATGTAGCCAACAGCAGCTCAGTCTCCATTTGAGTTCCCTAATAAGCAGAGCAGGGACTGTCGCAGATATGGACTCAGTGGCCAGCTATTTGATCACTGACCCCTGGTGAGGTAGCCTAACTAGGCCACAGATAAAGAGGTTCCAGACAATCCTAATGAGACCTGATAGGCTAGGGTCAGATATAAGGGGAGGAGGACCTCCCCTATCAGTGCAGTATGGGAGGAGCATGGGGAAAAAGAGGAAGGGAAGGTGGGACAGGGAGGAGATAAGAGAGGGGGCTACAGCTGGGATACAAAGTGAATAAATTGTAATAAATTATAATAAAAAAGAAAAAATTTAAAAATAAGATATACACAAAAAATTGAAAAAAAAAAAGATCTGGTCATGAGCAATCTTCAAAGATGTTGGAAATATGAATCAACTTAAAAGTATTCACTGTCACGCGCTTCGTCCGAGCAAAGAATCTAGGTTATAACCAATTGGTTTCCCATAGTAAGGGGAAAGGGACTATTTCTGACAGGAACTCAATGGCTGTCTCTTTGACCTCCCTACTCCCCAAGGGAGGAGCAGTCCTGCTAGGCCACAGAAGAGGACTTTGCAGCCAGTCCTGAAGATACCTGATTAAACAGGG
The DNA here is from genome assembly GCA_010120015.1 of Rhombomys opimus. NCBI lineage: Eukaryota > Metazoa > Chordata > Mammalia > Rodentia > Muridae > Rhombomys > Rhombomys opimus. Next base: position 488,810 of record REGO01000694.1, on the reverse strand, counting down.
CCAGAGGAAAGGGGAGGAGGTTCTCCCCAATCCGTGGACTTGGAAAGGGGTAGGTAGAAGCTGAGGAAGGGAGGGTGGAGTTGGAAGAGAAAAAGGGAGTGGAATAAAGCTGGGATACAGAGTTAATAAAATGTAACTAATAATAATAACAATAATAAAGTATTCACTGTCAACATTGTGTCCCAATTATTTTTTACACTTTTGACCAGCTAGGTTACATTTTTATTTTGTGGTCCATATTAATAAAAACACCTGTCTCCAAGCAAAGGTTATACTTGAGAGAAATTAGCTCCATTTTGAAGACTGATATATACTTTTTACCTTTTTCAGTTGTCACATAAACACTCAGGGGTCATAACATCTACTTGGTTTCTCTCCATCAGTTTCATGCAGATAAGATGATGATTAAGCCCTGATGAGATCTGATAGGCTAGGTTCAGACAGAGGGAAGGAGGTCCTCCCTTATCAGTGGACTAGGGGCGCGGCATACTGAGAAAAGAGGGAGGGTGAGTGGAACTGGGAGGAGACAGAGATGAGGGCAGAGCTACAGCCAAGATACAAAGTGAATACATTGTAATAAATAAAAATAAATCATTTAATTAATTAAAAAAACATGATTAAGGCTATTATTCAGAGTGTGTTCTAAATCTGCATTTTGAAAATTAGTTGACAGCAGTTATAGGTTTCCTCTGAGTAGAGGGTCTAGGTCTTCTCCATGCAGGGTCTTTGGTTGGAGTATTGGTCTCTGCAGGCCCCAGGGGCCCAGGTTTTTTGGCTCTGTTAGTCTCCTTGTTTTTTATTTATTTTTTGTTTGTTTGTTTGTTTTCCTCTGTGTGTGTGTGTTTTAGGCTGCAGGTAAATTTCCTTGCCCCTTATCACCAACTAACATGTTGAGAACATTTATCATTAAAGTGAAGTATTTGTTTTGTGGTACATATGGCGAGATTAATTATGCATAATTTGGTTAAATTATATACCAAGCTTTTATATATGTGTATGTAGCCTGAAGATAATTATGTCTAACAGGTGTCATTATGATGTTTTGTATATCATTTTAGATAATTTACCCTAGAAAATCCTGGAATATTGTCAGTTTGATGATTTGATCTTTATCGCTCAAAGTTCTTCAGTGTTTGTAACAGTTTTATGCCTTTTTGAGAATAAGGCATTTTTTTTTTTTTTTTTGCAGCTTTTCCTAACAGTGGTTATGTGAGCCCTTTAGAAAAAAATTATATTCATGCTATCAACTTTTACAGTTTCAGAGGATTTCATTTTATTAACAGCAAATAATGTATTGAAAACCTTCATATCTTTTTAGATTTTTTTTTTCACATTTATCTGTGTCAAGTCTTTTGTAAGCAGAATGAGTTTGTGGTCACGATTGTAATGCGATTCATAAATTCCATCTGTTCAACATCGACACAAATACTTGTTATCTCATTTCTACTGTTTTCCTGATAAGTTTTCTATTTGTTTATTATTGGAACTTTATCATTCTGTTGTGATTTCAGCTCTGCTTATTGTAAGCATCATATCGTTTTCTATTATAATTGCTTTTGATGTTTTGTCAAACAATTGATTTTTGGTTTCAGCTCAATTATGATCTTTACTGATACATATGTGTCAATATTAAATCTATACTTATTTTACTTTACATATTTATCTTTTATTCTCATTTTATTCCTGGCATTTTGCCAGATTTTATATGATGAGTTTATTCTTTAATTAAATTTGTTCTATTTTAATGTAACATCACACTTGTCAATAATAAGTTTTTCAAATTATCCTGTAATGAATTGATAAAATGTCTATTTACTATGAGATCTTTTAAAAGTAATTACACTATTCTAATTTTATTTTATTTTTACTGAATGAAATATGTTAGTTATAAGTGTTTTAGCACAATGGTATGCAAAAAGAAAGACAGTTACTGGGAACTAAATAATAAAAAGAAAAGGAGAATTAATTATAGAAATTTTAACAATCTGGTTTTAGTTAGAATTTGTTCAAAACTAATTTCATCTAAGTACAAGGTATTTTCTCTCAAGTACATTCATCTTGAAGGGCTGCAGAGTCATTTTCTGTGTGATGAACTTTCATTAGTGACATTCTTAGCCAGATTTGGAGTGATGGAAGAAATTCAGGAAAATTTTTACTTATCTTCACTGAAATTGAAAACAGATCAGTGAACTTTTGTATTTAGAAGCAGAACAAATAGTGGGCCTCAATCTTTGTACAGGAGCTTTTGTTCCTTGGGAAGAGGAGGCTTACAATGAAATCCATCCACAGTCCCAGAATTAGTATTTGATGAGAATATTTTATACCTTTCATTCACTGTGATCTGGACTTCACTGTCTCTCCATCTTTTTAAGTTTTTATATCATTATCATTCATAAAACTGAGTTGAGTGATAGTAGTCCTTAATAATTCTGTTAGTCCTAGGATTTCTGACTATTTGACTTGGGATTTCAAAAATCGATTTGATAAGTAAGAAGGAATTTAAGCTTAGGTATCTACTCTCTATTGGTGAGAATATGCATCAAAAAAGGTACATTGTAGGCGTCAAAGTTAAACAGACTTTGAGGTCATGACACAGTAGATTATCCCAAAATATACAAAAAAGTATTTGTCAAGTTACTATAAAAATAGTTATTTTATTATCAAAACCTCTACTAAAAGTTATTCATTGTTATAAATTGCAATAATTTGATTTGAATTGATTTTTATTGACACAATTGTAAATCAGTGATCCTTAGTATAGAAAGAAAGTCAAGTAAATATGTAAAAATACTGATAAACTGTTACCATATCTAGTTCTAATTTATAGAATAAAAAAATAGCCATACTCTTTGGCCTCCCCTCTTCCCCAAGAGAGGAGCAGCCTTGCTAGGGCACAGAGGAGGACATTGCAGCCAGTCCTGAAGATACCTGATAAGCTAAGGTCAGATGGAAGGGGAGGAGGACTTCCCCTATCAGTGGACTTGGAAAGGGGCAGAGAGGAGATGAGGGAGGGATGAATGAGTGAAGGGGCTACTGTGATTAATATAAAAAATAAAAATTATAATAAAAAATAGCCAGAGAAATATAAAGTAGCTTTGAAGTTAAAGTTTCTGTCTTGAAACTGACTGTAGCCACCTTTACTTGTACTAAATATTTTTTTAATGCTTTCTTATCTGCAGTGGCATAACAATATTATGTCTATAATAAAACTCAGACTTTTTCATAAATTTTTTATCTCTGAATTAAAAACCAAATTCCAAATATTAATCCAACTTTGTATATATATGTTTATATAAATGCATATATATATATATGCACATATATATGCTAGTCTTTGAGGTAGTATCACCACATATATCAAGTTTTAAAATGTATTTTATACTGTATTTTATAATCACATCTATAGTAAACTTCATTCTAGATATATGCCCTAAAATATATCACTGTACATACATAATATGTGTATATGTTTATATGTTTTATATATATATATATATATATATATATATGTATTTTAATGCCAGTTGGCATCTTTATTAATGTTATCCAAGATTACAGAAATAATTAAAAAAAGTAATTTTAGCATTCCAAGGAGAAAACTTGAGATTGGAGACATTCATTTAAAATTTACAACTTCATAGCTCTTTTGTCATTGTGACATATTTATGAGGCTGTTAACTTTTGAAGGATCGAAGGTAATAATGCACTTGATATGACCTTTCCATATTAAGTCATGATCATAGGACTTAAACTGATTATATGCCACTCAGAAAGATGGAATAATAAAAATTAGCTTCTTGTCTTTTAATGTGTATCCATGAAAAAGTATGAGTGATTTGTCTTTGAAATAGAAAACTCAGTAAATTAAAGAGGCAATTAATTAGTATGATTGAAGTAACAAATTTTATATTATCACCGATGTGCAAATAATGTATCATCAGACTTATTTGGAATATTAAACTGACAATTAATAACATTAGATATGACAGAAAAGTTCATTTTTGTACATAAAAATTAGATGGCAATTCAGGCCATAATTCAAACTTGCCTATTATCATGCCATCTATAACTGCTGCTAAATGGATCAGATTGCTATGAAAGAACAATGTTGTGACGCACAGGCTCTAGAGTCAGACAGATGATGATATTCACTTGACTGATGCTTTGCATAACTTTTTTATTACTAGAATTTTTTTTAAATTCCATAAGTTTATACATTTATTACTATTGCTATTTCATTTTTTACCACTTTTTATTGGCTTGTGTTTATGAAAAAGGAGGTGACATTGCTATATATTAATACAATGTAGAATAATAAATAAATCTAGTTGATGTATTCTTCACATTTATGCTTAATGAGGTCTGTGGGTCAAATACTTAATATTGACTAATAAAGTTCAAAATGTGCAATATTTTTATTTAACTTTATTCACCATAGTATACAATAGAATTTAAAATAGAAAAAAATGTGTTTTTTTTTTCCTGAGGCACTTGGATTGTATACACTTTGAGTATCACTTTTGATTACTCAGCCTCGTAAACCCTTGTATCGGTTACTTTATTGTAAAACGCCATGGCAAAGGCAACTTATAGAAAGAGCTTTTCTTTGTGGGAATTATGGCTTAAGCACTGACATGTCAAAGTGAAAGTAGTAGGCAAAGGGAATAAAACTTAGAAGGTCAGAGTCATGAAACTCTCAGCACTACCTCTAATAACATACTTCTTTCAATGAGACCTTACCTCTTGAGCATTAATATTATTATTATTAATTACAATTTATTCAGTTTGATTGTAATAAAAGTTGGCTGTAACCCCCTGCCTCTTCCCAGCTAGGAAATATCCCTCCTCAAATTCACTTATAGGGGAGGTCTTCCTCCCTTACTAAACTAGACACACTAAATCTGTTAGAAGAAACAGTGGGGAAGAGCCTTGATCTCATTGCCACAAGAGACAACTTCCTGGACAGAACACCAACACAGGCTCTAAGATCAACAATAAATGGGACTTCATGAAACTAAAAAGCTTCTGTAAATCAAAGGACACTGTGTACAAAACAAATTGACAGCCTACAAACTGGGAAAAGATCTTTACCAACCTACATCTGACAGAGGGATAATATCCAGAATATATAAAGAACTCAAGAAGTTAAACACCAACAAACCAAATAATCCAATTAAAAACTGGGGTACAGAGCTAAGCAGAGAATTCTCAATAGAGGACTATCTAATGGCAGAGAAACACTTAAGGAAGTGCTCAATGTCCTTAATCATCAGGGAAATGCAAACCAAAATAATCCTGAGATTCCACCTTACTCCCATCAGAATGACTAAGAGCAGAAATTCAAGTGACAACACATGCTGGAGAGGATGTGGAGAGAGAGGAACTTTCCTCCATTGCTGGTGGGAATGTAAACTTTACAACCATGTTGAAAATCAATCTGGTGCTTTCTCAGGAAAATAGGAATAGTACTACCACAAGAACTAGCTATATCACTTCTCAGCATATATCCGAAAGATGCTCAACCATACAATAAGGACATTGGCTCAACTATGTTCATAGGAGCTTTATTCATAATAGCCAGAATATGGAAAAAACTTACATGTTCCACAACTGAAGAATGGATTCAGAAATTGTAGTATATTTATACAATGGAATACTACTCACCCACTAAAAACAAGGAAATCAAGAAATTTACAGGCAAACAGATGGAACTAGAAAAGATCATCCTGAGTGAGGTAACCCAGCAGACAGACAGACATGGTTTATTCCCACTAATGAATGGATAATAGGCTCTTTTTTAAATCTTTTTTAAAAATTTTTGTTAATTACAGTTTATTGACTTTCTATTGCAACTGTAGCCCCCTCCTCCAGTGCTTCCCAATTCTACCCTCCCTCCCTTTCCTTCTCCTATGCCTCTCCTCCAGTCCAATGATAGGAGATGTCCTTCTGCCCTTCCACCTGACCATAGTCTATCAGTTCTCATCAGGACTGGCTTTGTTGTCTTCCGCTGTGGAATAGTAAGGCTGCTTCCCCCTCATGTTTAGGTGATCAAAGAGCCAGCCCATGAGATCATGTCAGAGACAGTCCCTGTTCCCATTACTAGGGAACCCTCTTGGACAATGAGTTGGCATGGGCTACATCTGTGCAGGAGTTCTAGGTTATCTCCATGCATGGTCCTTGTTTGGAGCATCAGTCTCACAAAAGACCCCTGGGCCCAGATCTTTTGGTTCTGTTGCTCTCCTTGTGGAGCTCCTGTATCCTCCAGGTCTTTCTATCTCCCCCTTCTTTCATAATATTCCCTGCAATGTACCCAATGAGTCTCAGCATATGTTTTGATATCCTGCTGGGTAGAGTCTTTTAGAGGCCCTGTGTGGTAAGCTCCTGGCCTGTTCCACATTTTTCCCTCTTCCACTCTACATCCTGTTTGCTTTTCTGAATGAAGATTGGGCATCTTACCCAGGGTCCTTCTTGCTTAGCTTCCTTAGGTGTACAGTCGAGTGTACAACAAAGACATTTGTTCAACCTTGTTCATAGCAGCTATGTAGTAGCCAGAAGCTGTAAACAACCCAGCTATTCTTCAGTTGAGTAATGCACACAGGAATTGTGGTACATTTACACAATGGAATACTACTCAGCAATTAAAAACAAGGAAATCACTAAATTTGCGGTCAAATGGTCATCCTGACTGAGGTATCCCAGAAGCAGGAGGACACATGGTATATACTAACTTAAAAGTGGATGTTACATATATAATATAGGATAAACATACTAAAATCCGTACACCTAAAGAAGATAATAGTTATGAATCTTCTGAAAAATCCCACCAACCGAGGACTAAATATTCAAATATTCAGACTATGGGAAGAATCATGCAAACTACCATACCACCATTCTCTTTTCTTTTTTTCAAAATGATTTTTTTATTATTATTTTTTAATATTGGTTACAGTTTGTTAACTTTGTATCGCTGCTGTATCCCTCTCCCTCTTTCCTTCCTAATCCCACCCTCCCTCATCTCCTCCCTGCCTTTTTCCAAGTCCACTGATAGGGGAGGACCTCCTCCCCTTTCATCTGATCCTGGTTTATCAGGTATCTTCAGGACTGGCTGCAAATTCCTCCTATGTGGCCTAGCAGGGCTGCTCCTCCCTCGGTTGGGGGGCAGGTCAAAGAGCCTGCCATTGAATTCATGTCAAAAACAGTCCCTGTTCCACTTATTAGGGTACCCACCTGGATACTAAGCTACCATGGGCTACCTCTGAGCAGAGGTTCTAGGTTATATCCATACATGGTCCTTGGTTAGAGAAACAGTCTCATAAAAAGACCCCAGATCATGAACAGAACACCAACAGCACAGGCTCTAAGAGCAAAAATTGATAAATGGGACTTCATGTAACTGAAAAGCTTCTGTAAAGCAAAGGACATAGTCATCAAAACAAAAGGAAACATACAGACTGGAAAAGGATCTTCACCAACCCTATATCTGACAGAGTGCTGATATCCAGAATATATAAAGAACTAAAGAAGTTAAAAAGCAGCAAATCAAGCAATCCAATTAAAAAAATAGGGTACAGAGCTAAACAGAGAATTCTCAGTAGAGGAATACAGAATGGCAGAGAAACACTTAAAGAAATGTTCAACGTCCTTAGCCATCAGAGAGATGCAAAACAAAATGACCCTGAGATTTCACCTTACACCCATCAGAATGGCTAAGATCAAAAACTCAAGTGACAACACATGCTGGAGAGGTTGTGGAGAGGGGAACCCTCCTCCATTGCTGGTGGGAATGTAAACTTGTACAACCACTTTGGAAGTCAATCTGGCACTTTCTCAGACAATTAGGAATAGTGCTTCCTCAAAATCCAGCTATACCACTGCTAGGCATATATCTAAAATATGCCCAAGTACATAACAAGGACATTTGCTCAACCATGTTTGTAGCAGCTCTATTCATAATAGCCAGAACCTGCAAACAACCCAGATGTCCCTCAATGGAGGAATTCGTACAGAAATTGTGGTACATTTACACAATGGAATACTACTCAGCAATTAAACACAAGGAAATCATGAAATTTTCAGGCAAATGGTGGGACCTAGAAATAATCATCCTGGGTGAGGTATCCCAAAAGCAGAAAGACACACATGTTACATACTCACTTATATAGACCTATAAGATAGGATAAACATACTGAAATCTATACACCTAAAGAAGATAAACAAGAAAGAGGACCCAGAGTAAGATGATCAGTCCTCAATTAGAAAGACAAAGGGGATGGACATTGGATGTAGGAGAAAACAAGTAACAGGACAAGAGTCAACCGCAGAGAGCCTCTGAAAGACTCTATCTAACAGTGTATCAAAGCAGATATTAAGACTCATAACCAAACCTTTGGCAGAGTGCAGGGAATCATAAGAAAGAAGGGAGAGTTAATATGACCTGGAGAGGACAGGAGCTCCACAAGGCCATTCTATTTTCTGCTTGACAGGTTTTGATCATACATTAAGTGGGAACAAGGCTTATATTACTCATGACATCTATCCAGTTGTTGCAAATGGATGATAGCATCTCTTCTCCTCTTCTTTCTCCTCCTCCTCTTCTTTATCTTGTAATGGAATCCTTTTCTGCAGTAGATACTACATTTGACTTGAAATATCTTTGCTCTAACCTCCCATGTGCTAGGATTAGAGGTGTGTTAGGATTAGAGGTATTCAACATTGGAAAAATGTTGAATAGTTTCATTATGTTCCATGGCTGTGCTTCATTGAAAAGACGTGGATATTCACCTGTCTGCTGGGGCATAAGATTACCTGCCCCTAGGGACTTTCTGCCTATTGTGTTTGTATTACTTAACTTGAAAATATGACACACATTTTTTTTAATGTGTATCTTGTTTCTTACTGCAAATTTGCTACAATGCTTTTAATGTAAACACCTTTTGCTAGTTCACAATTTATGTCTTACAAAATTTCAGTCTTTTTTTAGCATCTATGAATCTTTACATATTTACTATTTCTTTTTTTACTTCTTTTTTATTTTTTCATTTATTACAATTTATTCAATTTGTATCCCAGCTGCGGCCCCCTCCCTTGTCTCCTTCCAATCCCAAATTCCCTCCTTCTTTTCTCCCTATGCTCCTCCACTAGTCTACTGAAAGGGGAGGTCTTCCTCCCCTTCTATTTGACCCTAGCCTATCAGGTCTCATCAGGAATGGTTGCAGTGTCTTCCTCTGTGGCACTGCAAGGCTGCACCCCCTCCCCAGGAGTTTATGCCAGAGAAAGTCACTTCTTCCCTGAGTCTAAGGGCTACATGTGACATGGGATTTTATGTCCTCTCCATGCATTGTCCTTGGTTGGGGTATCATTCTCTTCATGGCTCCCAGAGCTCAAAATTTTTTGGATCTGTTGCTCTCCTTTTGGAGCTCCCGTCCTCTCCAGGTTGTTCACCTCCCCCTTATTTCAAAGCATTACTTGCACTCTGTCCAAAATTTGGCTATGAGTCTCAGCCTCTACTTTGATACCTCGGTCAGTATTCTTTCAGACACCATCTGTGGTAGGCTCCTGTCCTGTTCCCTGTCTTCTCCTGCTTCTGATGTCTGTCGCATTTGTCCTTCTGAATGAGGCTTGAGCATCTTCCCCATGGTCTTCCTTATTGTTTAGTTTCCTTAGGAGTATAGATTTTAGTAAGTTTATCTGTATTATATGGCAAATATCTACTTATGAGTGAGTATATACTACGTGTGTCTTTCTGCTTCTGGGTTACCTCACTCAAGATGATTTTTTCTTAGTTCCCACCATTTGCCAACCAATATCATGTTTTCCTTCTTTTTAATAGCTTGAATAGTGTTCCATTGTGTAAATTAACACAATATCTTCCATTCCTCCATTAAGGGACATCTAGGTTGTTTCTAGCTTCTGGCTATTATGAATAGAGCTGCAATGAACATGGTTGAGCAAATGTCCTTGTGTACTTGAGCATATTTTGGCAATATGCCTAGGAGCGGTAGAGCTGGATCTTGAGTTAGAATTATTCCTAACATTCCGAGAAATCAGCAGATCAATTTCCAAAGTGGGAATACAAGTTTAAATTCCCACCAGCAATGGAGGAGGGTTCCCCTTTCTTTCCATCCTCTCCAGCATGTGTTGTCACTTGAAATGTTGATTTTAGCTATTCTGATGGTGTAAGATAGAATCTTAGGATCATTTTTATCTGCATTTCCTTGATAACTAATTATGTTGAACATTTCTTTAAGTGTTTCTCTGCCATTTGATATTCCTCTATTGAGAATTCTCTGCTTAGCTCTGTTCCCCATTTTTTAAATTGCATTAAAGGTTTGTTGGTTTAACTTAAATTCTTTATATATTCTGGATATTAGCCCTATGTCAGATATAGTGTTGGTGCAGATCCTTTCCAAGTCTGTAGGCTGTCATTTTGCTTTGTTGACAGTGTCCTTTGCCTTACAGAAGCTTTTCAGTTTCATGAGGTCTCATTTATTGATTGTTGATCTTAGAGCCTGTAATGTTGGTGTTCTGTTCAGGAAATTGTCTCCTGTACTAATGAGTTCCAGGCTTTTGCCCACTTTTACTTCTATCAGGTTAAATGCTGCTCATTTTATGTTGATGTCTTTGATGCACTTGGACTTTAGTTTTGTGCAAGATGATAAATATGGATCTATTTGCACATTTCATTTTTATACATGTAGACATCAAGTTAGACCAGCACCGTTTGTTGAACATGCTATTTTTTCCATTGTATTGTTTTTTGTTTTTTTTATTTGTTTGTTTGTTTGTTTTTGTAAAAATCAAGTATCTGTAGGTGTGTGGGTTTATTTCTTGGTTTTTTTATTTGATTCCATTTATCTACCATTGTGTTTCTATGCCAGTACCATGCAGTTTTTATTACTCTTGCTCTGCAATACTGCTTGAGCTCAGGATGGTGATAATATCTGTTATTGTGCAAGATTGTTTTAGCAATTCTGGGTTTTTTGTTTTTCCATATGAAATTGAGAATTGTTCTTTCAAGTTCTGTTAAGAACTGTGTTGGTATTTGGATCAGAATTGTATTAACTCTGTAGATTGCTTTTGGCAGGATGGCCATTTTCACTATGTTAATCCTACCAGTCCATGAGCATGGGAGGTCTTTCCATCTTTTAATATCTTCTTCAAGTTTTTTCTTCAAAGACTTCAAGGTTTTTTTTTGTTGTTGTTGTTGTTGTTGTTTTGTTTTCTTTTTTCCTAAATAAGTCTTTCAAAAGATTGATTAGAATCATAGCAAGTTACTTTATGTTATTTGTGGCTATTGTAAAATTTTTTGTTTCCCTAACTTCTTTGTAGGCCCTTTCCTCTTTTGTGTACAGGAAGATTTCTGATTTTTTTTTTTGAGTTAATTTTTTTATCTAGCCACTTTGCTGATGGTGTTTATCAGCTGAAAGAGTTCTCTGGTAGAATTTATAGAGTCAGTCATACATATTATCATATCATTTGTGGTATTGTGACATCTTCTTTTCTGATTTGTGTTCCCTTGATCTCCTTTAATTGTCTTATTGCTCTAGTTAGGACTTTGAGTACCATGGGAAAGAGACACAGAGATAGTTGGCAGCCTTTCCTTGTTGCTGATTTCAGTGGAATTGATTAAGTTTCTCTCCATTTAGTTTGATGTTGTCTATAGGCTTGTTCTACATTGCCTTTACTATGTTTAGGTATGTGCCTTGTATATCTGATCTCTCCAAGAATTGAGACATGAATGGGTTTTAGATTTTGTCTCATGTTTTTTCTGCATCTAAGGAGATGATCATGTGAGATTTTTTCCTTCTGTTTGTTTTTGTGGTGGATTGCATTTATGGATTTCTGTATAATGAACCATCCCTGCATACCTGTGATGAAGCCTACTTGGTCATTGTGGATGATATTTTTTATGTGCTCTTGGATTCAGTTTGCAAGTATTTTATTGAGTATTGCTGCATCAATGTTCATAAGATAGGTTTGAAGTTCTCTGTTTTTGTTGGGTTTTTGTGTGGTTTAGGTATTAAGGTTACTGTAGCATCATAGTATCAGTTTGGTAATGTTCTTTCTGTTTCTGTTTTGTGGAATAGTTTGAAGAGTATTGGCATCAGCTCTTGCTCTTCTTTGAACATCTGGTAGAATTCTGCACTGGAACCATCAGGACCTGTGGGTTT
>REGO01000694.1:442187-462010 GCA_010120015.1 Rhombomys opimus | reverse complement strand
CAGAAACGGGGGGAGGGTGGGACCGGGAGGGGAGGAGGGAGGGACTTATGGGGGGATACAAAAGGAATAAAGTGTATTTAATAAAAGTTAAATAAAAAATTAAAAAAAAAAGAAAAGAAAATGCCACAGCTGCTAACCCTATGTTTGAATATTGATTGTGTTTTATTAAGATACATAAGTTACCTAGTACTTACTATACACACATGGACTTATTGTATTGAATGTATTATATACGTGCTTCCTATAAGTCTCAGACATTGAGTATATCATTAGTAGACTGTTTTTCCTTTGTAGATTAGGTTTTACTGAGCACCTAACAAATCTTTAGCTTCTGTAATGTTTGGGTACTTAATGCTGAGACAGATTTTTCATGAACTGAATTAATTCATGTTATATTAACATGGCACTTATTATCACTTGTCTATATGCTTCATATATTTATAAAAGTGGTTGCTTTTAATAAAGAATATTAACAACATATTTATGTAAGTTGATTTCCTCATCAATAAAGGCAAACTTGCTGTTTTAGAATAGAACAGTATTCAAGACAACAAAGCTTCATTTAATTTTTACATGGAATTTTCAACTCATTGTACTGAGCCACTTCAATTTCCTAGTCAATCAGAGTACAATTATATTTAGAAGAGCAATTAGAAATAACAATATCTAAATATGTGTTTCACAAATTTACTCAGACATTGAGACCTGGTTTAAAACTTTAACTGATAAGCTAAAAGACAAAAAAAAAATCAACAATCAACATATTCTGGAAAAAATTATATGCAAGCAAATTAAAAAGCACAGGAATTTTCCTTTTGTCATATAAAAATTGTGTTATATTCTACACTCTTGAGATTAATTCCTTTAAATATTGTGCTGTTTCATTTTGCCATGCACTTGGAGATTATTATTATGTATTACTAAGTTTGAAAAGTGATTTTATTTCTGTGTAATAAATGTAGTTATTTTTACTATGCACTAAATCATAAAGATGATTTATGGTCATCAAATCTTCAACTTAATTTATACTACTGTGTTTCTCTCTGTTCAGCCCGTTGTCCTTGATTGCTATTGCAAGGTCCTAAGCACACCTTCTCTTTAGGGAATGACAATGTTGTTATGCAGAATGCTAAGTTATTTTGGAGTCAGTTTTTCCTGATAAGAATGTGACTATGCTCAGATATATTCACTTAAATACAATAACTTGTGCTCCATAGTTTTTCATAGGCATTATTATTTTTAGAAATTATTTGTTATAAAAAATTGGAAAAAATTTTAAAAAATACTCTTAAAATAATCACCACCTGAATATGATTATATTAATATTCTATATATTTTTTTCACTTGGAACTTATATAATTGAAAAGTACAAGTACACGAATCTGAGATAAGGAATCCAAGATGGTGGTGACCAGCGCACACCATATTCAGAGGAGCTGAAACCCCGAATCAGTGAGTCAAGGGGCTGTGGAACCCAAAACAACAGGACGAGGAGTACAGGGAGAAGGGGGATAAACCCTGATCTGAGTCCAATAGGACACAGGTCAACCGCGGACATCTCTGTGGACTTGTCCTGGGGAATCCATTCCAGGGCACTTCCCTGTAAGTGGCAGAAGCAGCAGCCGAGGTAGCCAAGCCTGCAGCAGAGGAAGTGGTGAAGGTGCAGCCAACAGGGAGGCAGTAGCGAAGGTACCGCAACTAGCAGCTGAAGCAGAGGAGGCACCCCGCAGTGCACACAGCTGGCCTGCACACAGTGCTGCCTGCTCCAAACACAGATCTACCTCCTTGAGATTTGAGACTGAGAACGCTCAAACCCCTGACATTTCCCCCAGGACCTCCGATCTCCAGCCTTGCCTGAGGGGGAGGTGGCAGAGGAAGCACATAGAGCTTTCCAGCTCAGAGAGCAGAGCCCAGCCTGCTGTGCCCACAGCTTCTAGTTCAGTGCACAGGGCTGGGCACACAGAGCCCACAATAGAGTACTTGTCCTGCCCGCAGGGTCAGCCACAGACCTCAGAGTCCAGCCTGCAGACCCCTCCACTGATTGGAGACCACTGGGTATTCAAGACACCTGTGCAGGCGCTTTCTGCCCACAATCTGCGCTTGCTAACAACACTAGCATCCACATCCCCTCCTGTGCTTGCTCCCAACCCCCATATCCCAAGCACCTACACTTTCTAGCACTCCCCTTTAAAACATACATGCACACACACACACACACACACACACACACACACACACACACACATCCTTACTCCCCGCAATAACGAATCTGTACCAGCGGCTTTTCCTCCCTCGGGTACAACAGAAGCAACAACACACACTCTCAAACCACTGGAACCTCCCTGATCTTCCTGAAGAATACTCCAGACACCAGAGAAAGATAGTTCCAGTCTGAAATTCAGACTCAAGGAAAAATAAGTGAAGATCACTTATAAACAAATGGCCAAAGGTAGGCGTAAGAACTCACCCAACAAAAATCAGGACACCATGACCACACCAGCAACTGCCAAAAGCAATGGATATTTTAATTCAGCAGAAACACAGGAAAAATGACTTTAAAACTATGCTTATGCATGCAGTTGTTAGAGGAACAAAAAGAGGAAATGAACAGAGCTCTCAAAGAAATACAGAAGGCTATAACTGCTCACACACAGGAACAGTTAGAGACATATAGAGAGGAAATAAACAAAAAAAAAAAATAGGAGCCACATTCACTCAGATGAAGGAAATGGTGCAAAGCATGAAAACAGAATTAGAATCTATAAAGAAAACACAAACAGAGAAAACCCTGGAACTGGAGAACTTAGATAAAAGATCAGGAAACACAAAGTTAAGCATCACCAATAGAATACAAGAGATGGAAAAGAGAATCTTGGGTGCTGAAGATACACTTGCTGAAACTGATTGCTCCCTCAAAGATAAAGTAAAATCAGAAAAGTCCCAAACACAAACATCCAAGAAATCAAGGATGCCATGAAAAGACAAAACCTAAGAATAATAGTAATAGATGAAAAAGACTCCAAGCTCCAAAGTCCAGAAAATAATTTTAAGAAAATCATAGAAGAAAATTTTCCCAACTTCAAGAAAGAGATGTCCATAAACATACAAGAAGCCTACAGAACACCGAACAGACTAGACCAGAACAGAAATACTTCATGTCACATCATAGTCAAAACACTAAACCTATAAAACAAAGAAAAATATTAAAAGCAGCAAGGGAAAAAGATCAAGTAACATGTGAAGGTAGACTTATCAGAATCACACCAGACTTCTCATTAGAAACTATGAAAGCCAGAAAGGCCTGGGCAGAGGTCATGCAGTCTTTAAGGGAACACATATGCCAACCCAGACTACTATACCCAGCAAAGCTTTCAATCAACATAGATGGAGAAAACAAAACATTCCATGATAAAACTAAATTTAAACAATATCTACACAGCAACCAAGCCCTACAGAAGATACTAGAAGGAAAACTCCAATCCAATGAAAACAACTACACCAAAGAAAATATAGGATACAGATAATTTCCCAACAAAAATTAAAAGAAAAAAAAGCAAGGAATCATAGTAAGAGCACCAACTCCACAATAAAAGGAACTAACAGGCATTGGTCACTATTATCTATCAACATCAATGGACTCAATTTGCCAATAAAAAGACACAGACTAAGAGAATGGTTGCGGAAACAGTATCTAACATTCTGCTGCATCCAAGAAACACACCTATGCAAAAAAGATAAACACTACCTCAGAGTAAAGGGCTGGGAAAATGTTTTTCAAGCAAATGGACCCAGAAAACAAGCGGGGATAGCGATCCTAATATCTAAAAATATAGTATTTCAACCAAAATTAATCAAAAAAGATGAGGAGGGGCACTTCCTTCTCATCAATGGAAAATTACAACAGGAGGACATCACAATTTTGAACATCTATGCCCCAAATACAAGACCACCTACATTTCTAAATGAAACAATATTAAAGCTGAAATCACACATTGATCCCAACAGCTTAATAGTGGGAGACTTCAACACTCTACTCTCGCCAAGAGACAGGTCATCCGGTCAGAAGCAAAACAGGGAAACAAGGGCACTTACAGAGGCTCTAACTCAAATGGACCTAATAGATGTCTACAGAACTTTCCACCCAAAATCAAAAGAGTATACCTTCTTTTCAGCTCAGGCAACCTTCTCCAAATTAGACCATATGGTTGGTCACAAAGCAAGCCTCAGCAGATACAAGAAGATTGAAATAATCCTTTGTAGCCTACCGACCATCATGGTATAAAGCTGGACCTCAACAACAACAGAAACAGAAAAAAGCCTGCATATACATGGAAACTGATCAACTTGCTACTCAATGACAGCTTGGTTAGAGAAGAAATAAAGAAAGAAATTAAAGAGTTCCTAGAATTCAATGAAAATGAAAGCATAACATACCCAAACTTATGGGACACAATGAAGGCAGTGCTAAGAGGAAAGCTCATAGCACTAAGTGCCTTCAAGAAGAAATTTGAAACATCTCATGCAAGCAACTTAATGACCTAACTGAAAGCCCTGGTTCTATTGCTCTCCTTGTGGAGTTCACTCATATAGACATATAATATTGGATAAACCTACTAAAATCTGTACATCTAAAGAAATTAATCAAGAGGTAGGACTCTGACTAAAATGCTCAGTCCCTATCCTGAAAGGCAAAGAGGATGGACATCAGAAGAAGAAGAAAACAGGAAACGAACATTCCACAGAGGGCCTCTCAAAGGCTCTGCCCTGCCAACTATCAAAACAGATGCTGAGACTTATAGCCAACTGTTGGACAGAGTACATGGAATCTTATGAAAGAAGTTGGAAATAGTAAGATCTGAAGAGGACAGAAATTGTGGTACTTTTACGCAATGGAATACTACTCAGCAATTAAAAATGAGGAAATCATGGTGGGACCTAGAAACAATCCTCCTGAGTGAGGTATCCCAAAAGCAGAGAGAGACGCACATGGTATATACTCACTTATATAGACCTATAAGATAGGACAAATATACTAAAATCTACACACCAAAAGAAGATAAACAAGAAAGAAGACCTGGGGTAAGATGATCAATCCTCACTTAGAAAGACAAATGGGGTGGACAGTGGATATAGGAGCAAACAAGTACCAGGACAGGAGCCTACCACAGAGGGCCTCTGAAAGACTCTATCTAGCAGTGTATCAAAGCATATATTAAGACTCATAAACAAACCTTTGGCAGAGTGCAGAGAATCATAAGAAAGAAGGGGGAGTTTGTAAGACCTGGAGAGTACAGGAGCTCCACAAGGACCAAATATATCAGGGCACAGGGGTCTCTCATGAGACTGTTTCTCCAATCAAGGACCATGGATGGATATAACGTAGAACTCCTGCCCGGATATAGACCATGGTAGCTCAGTATCCAAGGGGGTTCTCTAGCAAGGAGAACAGGAACTATTTCTGACATCAACTCAATGGCGAGCTCTTTGACCCCTCCCTGAAGGGAGGAACAGCCTTGCTTGGCCACAGAAGAGGACATTGCAGCCAGTCCTGAAGAGACCTGATAAGCTAGGGACAGATGGAAGGGGAGGAGGTCCTCCCCTATCAGTGGACTTGGAAAGGGGCAGGGAGGAGATGAGGGAGAGATTGGGAGGGAATGAAGGAGGGGGCTACGGCTGGGATACAAAGTAAATACATGCACACACAAACATTAGACATTGTTGAACAGATAAGCTTTATGTTAGTTTTCTTTCAGGTATATTTGACTTAAGATTCAAAATCCTTTCATTAATTGTTTAATACATTCTCAAAAGAAAACCCAAAAGTATTATTGTATGAAATAATTCTGGCTAATTTCTTGATGGGTATAACAGATGTTAAAATGTACTTTAAGTCACTGTGAAGTCTTTGAAATACACTGGGTGATAGTTAATTTCATAATGACTATAAATTCTTACCAAAAACTTCTATTAAATGAAATTACAACTGATAAAATTACTAATTTAAGGGTATGAGTAATGGCTCAGTGTTTAAGAGCACTGACTGTTCTTTTGGAAAACCTGGGTTCAATTACCAGCACCCACATGGCAGCTCACCACTGTCTGTAACTCCAGTTTCAGAGACTGACACCCTCACACAGACATACATGCAGACAAAACACTAATTCACACAAATAAGTAAATAAATAAATCATAAAAAATTACCAGTTGATTAAAATATAATTTGGACTCTTAGATAGTATCTGAAAATGTCTAGATAAAGTTGAAACTTAGGTTGCATGGTTATTTAAAATAATTTTAATTGTAACTTTTTTTCTATTTCTTTATTTATTATTATCATTTATTATAATTTATTCAATTTGTATCCCAGCTATGGCCTCCTTCCTTGTCTCCTCCCGATCCCACCCTCTTCTTGTTCTATGCCCCTCTCCAAGTCCACTGATAAAGGAGATCCTCCTCCCCTTCAATCTGACCATAGCCTGTCAGGTCTCATCAGGATTGTATGCCTTGTCTTCCTCTGTGGCCCCAGAGGAAGGTGATCAAAGAACCTGCCACTGAGTTCATGCCAAAGAAAGTCCCTGCTTCCCTTACTAGGGACCCCAGGTGGAGACTGAACCTATGTGCTTCATCTGAGCAGGGTTTTAGGTCCTTTCCTGAAATTGTCCTTGCTTGGGTGCTTGGGGTGTCATTCTATTCAAAGCCTCCAGGGCTCAGTTTTTATGGCTCTGTTGGTCTCTCTTTGGAGCTCCTGTCTCCTCCAGTTCTTTCTGTTTCCCCCTTCTTTTATAAGATTTCCTGCACTCTGCCCAAAATTTGGCGATAGCTTCAGCCTCTGCTTCCATACCACAATCAGTGGAGTGTTTCAGAGGCCATCTGTGGTAGGCTCCTGTAACTTTTCGTCTTTGTGCTTCACGAAGTATCTTTTTACATAACATCTGTCTTTACCATTGGGAAGGAAACTCTAGGCTGTTCAAAGAAGTTAATGTATTTTGCTATTTTAGGAATAATTCTGATTTATACAATTTTTACCTGACAGAAAATTTATCTCATTATTTTTGAATATTAGATAAAGGAAACTAGAAACCCCTTGTTAGTAGTTTAACATTCAATGAAGTGTAACTACAAATGGGGATTAAGGATTTTGGTAATGATGCTTAATTCAGACACAGCCAGTATTTATACTTGATAATTCAAAGTAACTTGAAAAAAGTGTTCTTTTAACAAAGTTAACATGATTGCAAACAGAATAGATATCAGCCTATTACCATGAGTGGCCCACTTACAATTCATGAAAATGAAATTTTTGAAAACAATCTATGGAAGGGGAGGTCCTCCCCTATCAGTGGACTTGGAGAGGAGCAGGGAGGAGGTGAGGGAGGGAGGGTGGGATTGGGAGGAAATGAGGTAGAGGGCTACAGCTGGGATACAAAGTGAATAAACCGTAATTAATATAAAAAATAAAAAATTTAATTAAAAATTAATGTATGGCATCCTAAATGATATTATTTTAATATAAGGGCTAGCAAGATTGCTCAAGAAGTAAGGGTGCTTGCTGCCTCTCTGAAAATCTGAGTGTCATCCTCATACTCTAAGATGAAAGTTATGCCCAAACTGCTTTCCTAAGCGGAGGTGAAATGCTGAGCCAAAATTTATGGGTTACTTCATCTCCCCCTATCAAATTCATGTTTAGCTTCTGGTATTCCCTGGAAAGAACTGAAGCTAAGGAGACTGGAGACCTTTCCTGAGTTAAAGGAAGCTAGCAATTGACCGCTCCCTTTGTCAACAAGTCATTTTAATATCCCAACTCATGTTGTGGGATCTTGAAGAGAATCACTGTAAACATCGTCTCCATACTGATAGTTAATCACTGTAATTACAGACTCAGAAGCCAGGAAATAACTCACTGCACATTGATGGTCCTGAAACAAGCACAATGGAGCATAAAGTAACCAACCAGTGATGAATTATATGACACCTTACAGATGGCAACATAAGTTTTGACACTTCAGCCCTTAGCTCTGTTAAAAAGCAAGATTGATTCCCTGCCTTAAGTGGTCCTCCACTCGGTCTGAAAGATTGAGCAGGACTTCTAAAGAAGGAACAGCTTTGAGGGTGGATTACTGTGTCTTAGAAGATTTGAAGACTATTAGACCTCAAAAAAGAAAGATTGCTGACATTAAATGACGGAAACAACTCTGTCTGAAAACTTTTCCCAGAAGAGCAAGGCATAAATAATGTTTTGGGGAAAACAATCATGATTAGGGTATACCAATTATATACTGTGCTTCTTTCAATAGAATAAATTGAAAGAGAACTCCTAACTTTTCAGTGATTTAATTTCATATTAGATATGATTTGCCTTATATAGCACAAACTATTGGCATTGTTAAAGGAAAATATGAAATTGAATATTTTGAATCAATAAGTTCATTTGGGAGTAATTATTGCCTTTTTTCAGCAGTGTATATTTGCAGTCATTCAGATATTAACAGATTATGATGCCTACCACAATGGAATATAAAACAGGACAAAGAATGTATAATAATTATGAATGTTGCCAGTAAGTAGTATACTTACAATAGCCTAGCCATAAGCACAAGTATCAGACAACATAATTTATTAATAAAAATTTGGGTCCTGAAGCAATGGTCTAGAAGACAAAGGCACTGGCCATTCATATCTGGTGAAATTAAGCTTCATGTCTGGATCTCACACTGTATAAAAAATGAACTGTTAGTGGACATTGGGACCTCACCTCCACATGTGTGCTGTTCTGTATGTACAGAGTTGTGTGAGAGTACATACAAACACACAATAAAGAAAAAATTTCAAAAGAAAATTTTTTGGTAGTTTATTATTACTCTGATCATGTTAATGATAGTTTCTACTTCAATTGTGAAGTGATACCTCAGGATTTCAATGTAATTTGGGCTGAGAAGGTATGTCTGTTCTGGTACCAAGTAATTCTGGACAAGCCATTTGTCTTGCAGCTTCACTTGGAAACATGAGCATTTTTAGTTAGTATTTAATGTTCATACTAAAGCAATACAACTTTTCTAATGATGCAATTATAGTAAATTTTTAATGTAAGTATTTTGTTGGGGACATTGAAAGAAGTAATAATGATGTAATTTGAAAACCAATGGAGATTAAAAGAGGCAAAATATTCAAAACTGAATAAATCTGCACTTTAACACAATCACCATTTTAACCTAAAATTTGACTTGGTAAGTACTATGCTAATATTTAAAGACAAGCATGTCTGTGTATGGAAGGAGCAGTCAGCATATGGAAATATTTCGATTATTGTGGCTTCCACCTGAATAATTTTTACATTGACCATGCAAACAGGAAGAGTTTCCTCCTTGGCACACAGCTGAGGCAGATTCTGAGAAGCGTAAATTCCTGACAAGGTTCTAGGGCACCTATCAATCCTAAAATGGGACAACTGTGTGAGGTAGCCTAACACAGGTAACACGTCTGTCTGGGCGTGTAATAAAAAGTTTAAGAAATTCAAGGGATTTTCAATCCATTTCCGTAGCTTTCTTTTTTTCTTTTTTTAATTAAATTTTTATTTTTTATATTAATTACAGTTTATTTACTTTGTATCCCAGCTATAGCCCCCTCCTTCATTCCCTCCCAATCCCACCCTCCCTCATCTCCTCCCTGCCCCTGTCTAAGTCCACTGATAGGGGAGGTCCTCCTCCTCTTCCATCCGACCCTAGCTTATTAATTCTCAATAGGACTGACTGCAATGTCCTCCTCTGTGGCCTAGCTAGGCTGCACAGCACCTGACTCAAAGCACAGTGCCTGCTCTGCTGTGTCCACAGCTCCTAGCACAGAGCGCAGTGACAGGCCCTCAGAGTCATGTAGCTTTCTGGAGTGGAAGTTTGCCGTTTCTTTGAAGACTCAGTTGAATCATGTGATGTTTTGCTGGAGGATGGCTTGTGAGAGGGCATGCGATGATT
This sequence comes from Rhombomys opimus, assembly GCA_010120015.1. Classification (NCBI taxonomy): domain Eukaryota; kingdom Metazoa; phylum Chordata; class Mammalia; order Rodentia; family Muridae; genus Rhombomys; species Rhombomys opimus. Next base: position 452,045 of record REGO01000694.1, on the reverse strand, counting down.
TTGCTGTGAGCTCTCTCAGGCAACGGGAGTGCCATGGGTGGACTCTGCAGAGAGGAGATAGATAGAATCCCACGGAGAAGGAGGCATCACTTTTTAGATTGAAATCGCTTCACTGACTTAGTGGTTCAACACTTGATTTTTCAGAGAGAAACGTTCCAGAGGACTTCCCAGGGCAATACTTCTCAGGGTGATCCAACTGTGTCTTGCAGCTTTTGCTGACTTGTCCCGATCTTCTCAATCCTGCTGATTACTGTTGCTGCTTGGTGTTGGCCTCTGGACTGCTAGTATCCAGAGAATGAAGAGTGGATTCATCCCAAAAAACTCCTTCTAAAATGATCTACAACAGTTTTTACCTAATAGCGTTTCTCCCCTATTTCTGGTCAGTAGGTAGAAGAGAGGTAGAAACATTTAGGAACCCTAAATAAAGTAGATTAGGTGAAAAATCTTAGCCTACATTTTTCTTTGCATATAACCATTTAATGTGCTTATAAGACTTAGGTATATTGAAGTATTTTCTAAATTATAATTTAAATTTTGCAGTTTTCTATTTTGATAACTTGTGGGGTTTTCATAGTATTGAGGATAGAATACTCAGTTTTAAAAGAAAAAAAATATTAATTACTCATGTGAAAATAAGTTTAAAGTTAAAAAGTAACTATTTCAAATTAAGGGACCATAGATAATAATAATGCATATTTCAAAATGTGGATTCTTTTTGTTCGTTTGTTTGTTTGTTTCTGAGACAGGTCTTTGTATGTAGCTGCAGCTGCCAGGAACTTACTATGTAGAACAGCCTGGCCTCAAACTCAGAACTTTCCCTGTCCCTGCCTCCAATGTACTAGGATGATAGGCATATGTTAATTTGTTTGGCTTTAAAGAGTGGATTCTTAATTTTTGCATTATTCGCAAGAAATGTTTGGTTTCTTAAATCAAGATTAAGATTAAATGAAGATCATATTAGTCCTCTTTACTTTTAATACCAAGAACTCTGTGATATATGGTATAAGATATTATGAAACAAATGACTGAAATATCTCAATGTGTTTAGGTTTAAACATTTTGTTCCATATAATTAGTTTTATTGCCATCAATTTTACTTCAAATTAAAAACATAAATTTCCATAGTTTTATGATTCATATTGTATTTCTGCACCCAATATGTACCAGAGTAGGGTGAAAAATCAGTAATTCTCTGTTTGTGATATGAACAATTTCTGCTTCCTCTTTCAGACTATTGCTTAGGTCATTGGCCATTTATTTTTGTGACAAATATCTGATTTTCATTAAATTCTAAAATTCCAATACGTTGCAGAAATTTGTGCAAAAGAAAAGCAATTACAGTTTCTATCCCAAGAAATAATGATTTAAAATACTCTAGTTACTCTAAAGTGATATAGAAGGATTGATGAAAATATGTAGTTTTGTATGTCTCAGTAAGTGAATTTAATTAAGAAAATAAATATACTGTGAATTTTCATAAGACCAATCCAGATGGTTAATTTAGAAATAATGATAAATCATGTAGCTCATTATCAAACTGCTGAAAACAGTGGCATAGGCAAAAAAAAAAAAAAAAAAAAAAAAAAAAAAAAAAAATTTAAAAAAAGAGAGAGAGAGAGACATAAAAAAAAACCTCTCAGGAATGTTGGATTAAATCTATCTTGACTTAGAAAAGTTTCAGAAATAAGTCAGTATTGATTCTGTGGTGAGCTTTGAAATGACTTTCCTACACCTGATCCATCAGGTCACTGCAAGAGAGCAGCTTTAGCCTTGTGGCCATGTCATTTGTAGTCCATGGTTACAATGAAGATGCCTCAAAATTCTTTACTCTTTATTTATTTACTTATTTCGGTTTGTTTTCACTCAAGACTCCAGGCAAAGGGAATGGACAGCTGAAATGTGCCTCATGTTTTGTTGTTTTTCCAGCATCAAAACTCGTGTTAAGAATGATCTCTGAAATTGTTCTTTTATAAACATCACTGTAGCTACAGAAAAGGGGTACATTGAGAGATTAATCATATACATATTCTTTTCTCATTATAACTAATATGGTCTACAGAAAAACCTCAAAGGACATTACATTGAAATTAAATGTATTGGCTACACTCCTCATATGTAAATAGTCTATTGTGATTAAATGAACTCAGAAATGGAAAAGAGAAAATAACACTAGCTAATTCAAGAGGGACAAAGCAGAAGACTATAAAATTTCACTATTTAAATTCATTTTGACAGATTATCTTAATTGTTTCATGCAGAAAAGTATTATTTAAATATTTATAATGAAATTGAGAAATAAAATAATAGGCTTATTCAATGTTACTCAACTTAACCCATCTTATAAAAGCCATTAGTAGTCTTCATCCCAGAGGACAAAAATCTATATACATATATGTAAAGAGGTATGGAAATATGTAAACATATTCTTCTCCAAATAAAATTAAGTGATCAGATTGGAAACTAGTAACAATACAAGCCAAGTTTTCCAACTTCTGAAGATGTTAGGTTAATGTTGCAGGATATTTGATCCCATTGTGAAACCCAAACTTGTGAACTGTAAAACTCTGTTTCTTTGGTGTAGTTGAGCACTATCACACAACTTTAAGTTAATAACTTTGTATTTATTGTAAAATGGTCATTATGGTGTGATTCACCCAGCCCTAGCATACACCTTTATCCAAGAGCTTTCTGTACACTGGATTTAATAAAATTAAGCCTAGGTAAAGAGGCAGAGCAAGAAACCAGCTGAGAGGGATTAAAGAATAGGAGGGACTTTGAGATGAGGGGTATTTAAAACAGCATAGATAAGAAGAAAGGGATGTTTACATTGAGGCTTCAGCTCCTAAACTCCCTGTATTTGGGGGCTTTGAGCTAGAAAACCTTTGGCATTGTTTTTGTTTTGATTTTTTTTTTTCTTTTACCTCTTGGGTTGTGAGCTGAGCTAGTGAGCCTTCTGGGATTTTTTCCACCCAGACCTGAGCTGAGAAGGAAGGTTAGCTGGTTACTTTCTCTGCTTCTCTGAGCAGGTTTTCACCCCAGCATCTTGCTCCTGAGTCTTTATTGGTAAAACAGAACAATTGGGATTTTCCCTCTTTTAAACAACAGGTTAATAATTGAAATTTAAGTTTTGAAAAAAGCAAACATAATTTGCATCTGTATGTTTCTATGTTTTTTTTTTTCTGGCTATTTTCTTTTCTTTGTTGTTTTGTCCATTTCCAGTTTTCTGTTTTTAATAGTATTTTATAACCATTATGTAGATTCAAGTTTGTTTTCTAAGTAGAGTGGATTTGGATGTGGGGATGATAGGGAGAATTTTGGAGGAGTTGGGAGAAGAGAAACATTAATCGGAATACATAGTGTGAAAAGGTGTTTTCAATGAAAAAAAAAACTTGGCAAAGTGAAAACATTTTTATTTTTTGGTTTGTGTTGTAAAATGAAAAGTAAATTTATATAAACATTCTTCAGTTTAGTGAGTTTCATTAGTGTCTCTTCCCAGTGATCAGTGTTAAAATGTTCTATAAATCAAGGTTACTGGACAATTCTGTGAATGAAAGCTCAAACACAAACTTCAGTTCAACAACAACAAAAATGTCTCCAGAAGGAAAGTGTTGTATGTGTAATTGATGCACAGAAACCTCCTGTATAATTATAGTTTAGCCTGGCAAACATTGAAATAAGGATTAAAATAATTAGCTTAATCCCTCCCTCCCATTTGTCATATAATGAGAGAATGAATTAAGTATGGGGATTATGCATACAGGAAAGAAGAGCAGCTTGGTTATATGATCAGAAATTATCTTGCTAAGCTTGGCATATCCTAGCTACACTCTAATTTACTCTTTGTTACTTTGTTCATTAGTTATATAAATCTTCCATTATAACTTATTTCTTGGTAATACTCAGAAGATTGTCTACAGAGGCAGCAGAATGTCAGCGCCTGCACATATTGACATATCGTTCAAATTTTTGTGCAGTGTGCAAGTGCCAATAATATTATCTCTTACTACCACAATATCCTAAACAACTCATTTCTAGTATGATAGAATTAAGACTTCTCCAATACTGCTATGGTAGCATTTTACTTGGTACTGTAGATATATTTACTAATTTATTGAGAAACTTTTAAATCTTTTAAACACAGGCTGCTATTTTGTTTTCTTTTTAGCTCGTAGTAACCTAAGAGTATAAGTGCTAAATTATTCGTATAATTTTTTAAATACATATACAGAAATATTTTCTTCTTTTCCCACTAGCTTAGAATTTCCATCTTGCTTCTCTACATTGAATAATGAGATGGCCTAATAATAAGATATTTTCACAACATTATTATGACATAGCACATCATTTCCATTGACAGTCAGGACTCTCAAAATTAAATAACAGTCTATTTGTACATTATATCTAACTAGGAAGAGGAATAAAAGAGTGTGTCTTTCATGGTATATACTCTCTCATATAGACCTATAAGATATGAAAAACATAATGAAATCTATACACCTAAAGAAGATAAACAAGAAAGCAGACAGGAGGTAAGATGATCAATCCTCTCTTAGAAAGACAAATGGGATGTGCATTGGACCTAGGACAGGAGCCTACCGTAGTGGGCCTGTGAAAGACTCTATCTAGCAGTGTATCAAAGCAGATACTAAGACTCATAACCAAACCTTCGTCAGAGTCCAGGGAATCATATGAAAGAAGGGGAGTTAGTATGATGTGGAAAGAATAGGAGCTCCACAAAGACCAAATATATTTGGACACAGGGTTTTTTTCTGAGACTGACACTCCACCAAGGACCGTGTATGGATATAACCTAGAACCTCTGCTTGGATATAGCCTATGGTAGCTCAGTAACCAATTGGTTTCCCATAGTAAGGGAAGAGGGACTATTTCTGACAGGAACTCAATGGCAGGCTCTTTGACCTCCCCACCCCCCAGGGGAGGAGCAGTCCTACTAGGCCACAGAGGAGGACTTTGCAGCCAGTCCTGAAGATACCTGATAAAACAGGGTCAGATCAAAGGGGAGGAGGTCCTCCTCAATCAGTGGACTTGGAAAGGGGCAGGGAGGAGAAGAGGGAAGGAGATAGAGTGGGGTTGGGAGGGAATGAGGGAGTGGGATACAGTTCGGTTACAGAGTTAATAAAATGTAACTAATAATAAAAAAATTAAATTTAAATAAAGAGTCTGTCTTTGCACTCTTAATTAAAATCAAGAGCATTTCATTTCGTTGTTGGCCTTCAGTTGTTTATGTGTGTAGCTGTACAGCTACACGCACATAGAGTTAAAAGACACGATTATGTATGTCTCTGTCTGTTCAGGACCTTTTAAAATGTTTTATACTCTCCCCATTGAACTGAAACATCAAAACCATGACTAGGTGTTGGTAAATAATGTATTTTTTCCCATTAGTTGTAATTTAACTTAACGTATTCTAATAAATTAAACACTATGTTTAACGCAGATATACGGGAAATTCAACTTCGAGTTATTTCTAGTTTCTTAGATTTCTTACTTAAAGCAGTCTTGGGTTGGGGAGTTAGCTCAGTGGTAGGGTGTTTGCCTAGCCAGCACAAGGCCCTGCATTCTGTCCTCAGCTCTAGAAAAAAAAAAAAGACAAAGTATTCTGAAGAAATAAGTTATACTATAAAATGGAATTGGAAAGAAAAAGAACTAATTTTTTCTCTTGTTTTCTCTGCCCTATATACATGGTTTACACATTACCAGATGTCCTCTCTGTCACCTGCTCTCCCTCATTTTGGTCCAATTGTCTTTGGGTTTTTTTTTTGGCAGAAAATCACGTTTTTGGTGGTACTAAATTCTCCAAAAAAAAAAAAAAAAAAAAAAAAAGAAGTAGAATGAAAACGACAAGCCTTTGCAAAATGTCCCCAGGAGTTGGGAAAAAAGAACCTGTGGTTCAGGGGTATTGAGAAATTGTGAAACAGGAGGCATTTGGTAAACAGCATGATGTCAGAAGAGGGATGGTTTACTGTTTGCTCACTCTAGTGGACAACCTAGGATTGCATAACTGCATATTGCTTTGTTGACAACATTCTATAACACCTTCATATGAGTCAGCAATTGCTGCAATGATGAAGTGAAATAAAGTAGCTCAAAGCATTTTACAACTCCTTTTAATTTTACTCTATCTGTACAGTTGCGCTGGCAAACCTTACCTGGATTTGGCTAAAGGCATTGATTTTGACAAAATCATTCTGTGTTTATGTCATCCTTCTGCATCCATCTTTTGCACTTTTGTGCAAAAGTGAAGCCAAAGTAAGGAGCATATCCAGTATCCAAGCCTGCATCTTGTCTGCTAATATTCTCATAATCCATGAAATCACATCAATATAAAATTCAATAAAAACTATAGGAATTATAATTTCTACAGTGAGAAGAAATAATAAAAATCTAAATGTCCCTTTTCTTGCTGAGTGACACAGAAAATGAATGAGTGAATGAGTGAATGAATGAATGAATAAATCTTATCCTAACTTCATTAAACATTTTAAAATTTTATTTTCAGTCTTCCCTTCAGAATTGTTTCTCTGGATTCATATCAGATATAACTTTAACACAAGTACATTTGGTTTATGCTGTGATATTTGAGGAGCATGGCAAACAGAATCGATACCATCATTTGAAAACAAATAAGAGCTGGCAAGATGGCTTAGCAGATTAAGACACATACTGCTAAGTCTAACATGAGACAGATCCCCTGAATCAACACGAGAGAAGGACAAAATCGAATTTCACAGTTTTGTCCTCTTCATGAGTCATGGCATGTGTGCTACCGTAGCATAGATACATGCTGAAAAAATAAAGCATATATTGAAACAATATGAGATACCTTGGACAAGGCATTTCTGACAACACTCAACAGCACAGCATTACAAAATGATTGATAAGAAGAGTGTTAAAATCTCTAGGAGGCATCATATCACATTTGATCAAAATCCTATTTGCCTTTAATAAAGATAAGACACAAAGAGAAAACAGCCAGAGTGAGATGTCAGGTCCTCCCTGTTTCTGATGACAATGATATAAAACAACACATGCGGCTCATGATGATGACATTTGATATCTTGCAGGATGGAAACAAAAAGTGGTTCAGTGACGCTGATAGCCAGCTTGATTCATATGGGAAACAAAGGCTCTGTTGTTTTGTTACTTTGTTTATTTCATTTCTAGTAATTTTTTTTATTTTTTACTTCTTTATTAATTACAGTATATTCACTTTGTATTCCAGCTGTAGCCCCCTCCCTCAACCTCTCCCAATCCTACCCTTCCTCCCTCATCTCCTCCCATTCCCCTCTCCAAGTCCACGGATAGGGGAGTTCCTCCTCCCCTTCCATCTGACCCTAGTTTATCAAGTCTCGAAAGGACCAGTTGCTTTGTCATCCTCTGTGGTCTGGTAAGACTGTTCCCCCATCTGGGCAAGGTTATCAAAGAGCCAGCTACTGAGTACATGTCAGAGACAGTCCCTGTTCCCATTACTAGGGAACCCACTTGGAGACTGAGCTGCCATGGGCTACATCTGTGCAGGGGTTCTAGGTTATCTCCACACATGGACCTTTGTTTGACTATGAGTCTCAGAAAAGACACCTGGGCTCAGATTTTTTGTATCTGTAGCTCTCCTTGTGAAGCTCCTGTCCCCTCCAGGTCTTTCTATCTCCCCCTTCTTTGAGAAGATTCCCTGCACTCTGCTCAAATTTTGGCTATGAGTCTCAGTATCTCCTTCAAGACTACCAACCAGGGTATCAAAGGCTGTGAAGAATTTTAGTGGTATCTATTAGAAATTTCTCTGTGGTCACTTTGTGCTTTTACTCTTAAACCAGAGGGGACAAGAATTTCACAAGGAGACCAACAGAGCCAAAAAACCTGGACCCAAGGGGACCTGCAGATACCAATAATTCAACCAAAGATCATGTATGGAGAGGACCTAGACCCCCCCTGCTCAGAGGAATGTCACCTAGAAAAGAGTATGCCTGGATTTATTTATCCCATTCTCTTCATGAAGCAGAGATAATTATAAAGGGACACTTATAGTAAGTATGGAAATGTGAGTAGAATAAACCTAAAACTAAAGTGTTTTGTTTAATTGTTTGTTTGTGTTTTGTTTCCTGAGAATTTTTCAGTGTCAGGAAGATGGTTGAAAACCCAAGACAGTCAGTTAAATGAAGCACTCACCTTCCAGAGCCAGCCCTCAGAGGAACTTGTTGTAAGTGAGTACCTCTTTAAATTTCAAACCACTGATTCCCTACTTGTATTCCCTTTGTCAAAATCCTCAGGAAATTAGGGTAGCTAATATTCTGATAAGCGTAAAAGTAAATACTATGTCATAGGGAATTAAGCTAAGATTAAAAGAAAACATCCACCCTGATAAGAATAAAACAATGTGACCCATGGTGAGGATATTTGAAGACTTTCAGAAAGATAAAAAAACGTTTGTTCCATGAGACTGATGGATACCTTCACAGGTATCCATAGCATTAAGGTCTTACATTGATTTGGTTCTTAAGTAGGTGGTTGGCAAGGAGAAGTGAGAGTGTGCATAGAGTCTAAAGAAGTTATAACCTTGATCTGTGCTGCTCTACTGGGCCTTTTAAAAACATTATACCACTTCATCTATTATCTAACTTTAGTGGGGGCAACAACTTGTTCTGTAGACCTGGCTAATTGGCACTTTCTAAATATCATTGATCTCATGGCAATCTTTCTGCCTGCATCTCAGCCTCCTGAATGCCTGGTTTACCGGTGATGGAAAAAAATCAGCTCTCATCCTGAAACGGTATAAGAAAATATTATTTAAACCCAATATGAATGACCAAGGCAGAGGAAAAATAGTTTACAAGTTGTTCTGAATAACATGTCCCAGTATAAGAGCCATTTTCAAGTAATTTTCTTTACAGCTAAAAAATAAAAATAAATAAAACAAAAGTAATAAATTGAGGTATTTATGATATATTAGTGGAGTTTACAGCTGGGTAGGATATAGTCAGACAACTAAACCACTAATAATTTTCTTCAATTCTATTTGTTGACATTCTCAGCTTGTTGATTGGTAGAAATGTGTGTGGTGTACTGATCTGAGAAAAACACACAAGTAAATGTTTGTTCTGAATTACTGTCAAATCTAAAACTAATTCAGACATACTTCCAGAGGAATTTGACACCAAGGCCTTTGGTACATGCAATGAAAAATCAACTCCTATTCAGCATGGAGATTTTAAGCAGAAAAACCTATACCACAGATCTCAGAGGTAAGAATGACCACCTGAACAGCGTGATAAGACTAAAACTTGAGATTATTAACTGCCATTGTTATTCCTTCCTACATAAATTCTTGGGTAACTAGAAGAATTAAAACTTTTTTAGGCGGGGCAAGATGGCAGCGCCAGGAGGACTCTCATTCTGAACAGCAGCACAGCGGGACAGGCACAGTGACCAGCAAGCAGAACTCAGAGTTGCTGGGTGCTCCTCTCACTTTCTCAGACAGAACTGTGCGCCCTAGGATAACAGACTGAGTTTCCCTGTTGGGAGAAAACCCCACAGCTAGGGAATCAGCAGGTTCTTTAAGAGGACTGTACCTGCAAAAATGTAACAACAGTAGCAGCTCACTAAATTTAAAACGAGAAACCCAGCAGTGGGGCAGCTGTCTTGAGAACTTCTATGGGTAAGAAGAGAGCCCCCCCTGCCTAACAAAGACCACAGCTACTACTCAGGGCTATACACCTGATGTGAGCAGTGGCAATTCCTGAGAAACACTGGCCATACAGTGACCGTAACCAAAAAGCAGAGGAGGACTCCTTCAGGAAAAATCAACTTCTGGCCAAGGGGATTCCCCCTACCTCAGGACTCCAG
>REGO01000694.1:399758-438128 GCA_010120015.1 Rhombomys opimus | reverse complement strand
CAACCCTGAGATTTCACCTTACACCCATGAGAATGGCCAAGATCAAAAACTCAAGTGACAACACATGCTGGAGAGGTTGTGGAGAAAGGGGAACCCTTCTCCACTGCTGGTGGGAGTGTAAACTTGTACAACCACTCTGGAAATTAATCTGACGCTTTCTCAGACAACTAGGAATAGTGCTTCCTCAAGATCCAGCCATACCACTCCTAGGCATATACCCAAAATTTGCTCAAGTACACAAAAAGGACATTTGCTCAACCATGTTTGTAGCAGCTTTGTCTGTAATAGCCAGAAGCTGGAAACAGCCCAGATGCCCCTCAACTGAAGAATGGATGCAGAAACTGTGGTACATCTATACAATGGAGTATTAACTCAGCAATGAAAAATAAGGAAATCATGAAATTTGCAGGTAAATGATCCTGGAAAGGATCATCCTGAGTGAGTTGTCCCAGAAGCAAAAAGACACACAAGGTGTATACTCACTTATATGAACATATAACATAGAATAAACCCACTAAAATCTGTACATCTAAACATACTAAGCAAAAGAGAGGACCCTAACTAAAATGTTCAATACCCATCCTGAAAGACAAAGAGAATGGACATCAGAAAAAGAAGAAAACAGGAAACAACTAGGCACCTGTCACAGAGGGCCTCTGAAAGCCTCTGCCATGCAGACTGTGAAAGAAGATACTGAGCCTGATGGCCAACTGACAGGCAGAGTGAATGGAATTTTATGAAAGAAGTGGGAAATAATAAGATCTGGAGAGGACAGGGACTCCACAAGGAGAGCAACAAAACAAGAAAATTTGAACACAGGGAACTTCCCCGAGACTCATACTCCGACCAAGGACTATTCATGGAGATAACTTAGAACCCTGACAATGCAGCCACTTCTGATGAGAACTGATAGACTAAGATCAGAAAGAAGGAGAGGAGGACCTTCTTTATCAGTGGACTTGGGGAGGGGCATACATGCAGAAAGGGGGGGAGGGTGGGACCGCGAGGGGAGGAGGGAGGGGCTTATGGGGGGATACAAAATGAATGAAGTGTAATTAATAAAAGTTAAAAAAAAACTTTTTTATATTCTTTAAAAAACCTGTTGTGTTTTCTTTCTACAGGCTATATAAATAAAGCATTTTTAAAATTTTATAACTGATGGGTGTTTTGCCTGGAAGCCTGATAGAACATAATTGTTAGATTTTTCCTATTTTTAGTCACTGAGATCAGATTGACTTACAGAAAGATTGGTGTTCATTAAAATATGTTTTAACATAGATTTTAAGCACAAGGGTAAAAGAATGAAAGATTTGCTTGGGATAGCGTGAAACATACCTGTTGGCAAGTGGGTCCCACTATGTTACTGACAGCAGTAAGATGGACGAGTTTGGTGAAGCCTTAATCTTCAGTAGATCACAGGGTATTTCTTGAATGTTCCTGTTAGTGTTACAACTGACAAGATAAAACTTTAGAACCTAAGGATTCAGGAAGCTAGTATATCTGTACTTGAGGCAAAGTTAGTGGTCTTTACTATAGGTTTCAGAAAATATCTGGGGGGGAGGACAGGTTCCTGAAAGACTCTACCCAACAGTGTGTCAAAGCAGACGCTGAGACTCATAACCAAACTTTGGGCAGAGTTCAGGGAATCTTCTGAAAGAAGGGGAAGATTGTAAGACCTGGAGAGGAGAGGAGCTCTACAAGGAGAGCAAAGTATCAAAATATCTGGGCACAGGGGTCTTTTCTGAGACTGATATTTCAATCAAGGACCTTTCATGGATATTACCTAGAACCCCTTTTCATATGTAGCCCATGTCACCTCAGTATGCAAGTGAGTTCTCTAGTAATGGTAACAGGGACTGTCTCTGACATGAACTCAGTGGCTTGCTCTTTGATCACCTCCCCCTGAGGGGGAACAGCCTTGCTAGGCCACAGAGGAGGACAATGCATGAGACCTGATAAGCTAGGGTCAGATGGAAGGGGAGGAGGACCTCCCCTAACAGTGGACTCAGAGAGAGACATGGGAGGAGATGAAAGAGGAGGGGGGGATTGGGAGGGAATCAAGGAGGGGGCTACAGCTGGCATACAAAGTGAATAAACTGTAATTAATATTAAAAAACTAAAAAAAATTTTCCTACTCAAAATCATAAGCACACAAGCTTTCAACCTGGCTTAGTAATATTTTTAACATAAAATATCTGTATAGAAAAAAAAAAAAAAGAGTACGCATATGCTTCAAATTTTCAGAGCAAATTGTATTAACCGTGCTGAAATTCTTACTTCTAGGCTAGTGGTAAGCTTCAGACTCCTGTGTAATGATCTCATTTCTCATTTATATCCTCACAATTTTCTCATCTCCACCCTCCCTTGAAGCCACCACATATGCATATGTGCACAGGTGCTCAATCTCTGGAGAGTCTTTGTCTACAAAATCTTTGTTTTCTCTGAATTGATGCTGGATGGCACAATTCCAAAGTGAAAGACAGTAATGTCCATAGAAACCACTGGAAATGTTATATCAGAAAAACATTCAAGATATTATAGAAAAATCAAAATGTAATTTAAGGAAGAAAACTAACAAATCAGACAGTATATTTATATAATTCACAGAAAAGAATATAAAAAAAAAAAAACAAGGAAGCAAGGAAGAAACTCAAAATAGGAAAAACAACACACAAAACGAAAACTGATTAAGACATAAGACACCAGTGTAATATTGATATGATTAATTTAATTGTTATACAAATTAAATAAAAGATATTCCTTGACTGAATCTAAAACAATATGACATAAGTAAGTGTTTATATGAAATATACTGAATATGTAAGTATATATCTAGGGAAAAGTGAAAGGGTATGAAATACATACTATAAAAACAAATGGAACAAAGATCTCAATCAAATGATATGAACCAGTAATATATTAAAGAAGACTACAGTTTGCTCTTCTGACTGAGGTTTCAGCCTCCACCCTAGGTTTCTCTTTGTTATTTAGCTTCTTTAGAACTGTAGATTTTAGTATATTTATCCAATATTATATTCACTTATATATATTCACTTATATATATTCACTTACTGGGGAGTGTAGCCTTGCCAGGCCACAGAGGAAGTTGATGCAGCCAGCCCTGATGAGACCTGATAGGCTAGGGTCAGATAGAAGGGGAGGAGGTCCTCCCTTATCAGTGGACTAGAGAAAGGACAGAGAGGGAGAATAGGGAGGATGGATGGGACTGGGAGGAGATGGAGGGGGCTACAGCTGGGATACAAAATTAATAAATTGTAATAAATAAATAAAAAGAATGAACTATAAAAAATAAACTATATTACAGAAGAAAGGAGAGAATAAGAGCCAGAGTGGGAATGAGAGACAGAAAAACAAAATCAAACTTGTGAATTAGATGATTCAATATAAAAAATGTTAAACTATCAAGAATGCACTTTGATTCTAAGTGTACATTCCTAATAAACAGGATAATAAAATACAATAAAAAAGGTAAGATTTAAAGGAAAAATAGAAAAATCAAAAATATCATTTGGATACTTTAATATGCTTTCTCAATTTGTTGTTAATATAGAGTTAATATCAGCAGAGATAAAGATTTGTTTCTCTTTTGATTTTTTGAGACAGGATTCCTTTGTGTAGCCTTGGCTGTCCTTGACTCACATTGTATACCAGACTGCTGTCAAACTTACAGTAGTCTGTCTACCGCTGCCTCCTCCAGTGCTAGGATTACAGTCATTAACCACTGTGCCAGACAGGGCAAAGAATTTAAAATCACTTCAATCAATAAGAAAACACAGGGAGGGGACTACAGCTGATATACTAAGTGAATAAATAGTAATAATAATAATAATATAAAATATAAAAATGAATTTTGGATTTTTGTTAATAATAATTAGTCAACTGAAAGAAAGAAAGAAAGAAAGAAAGAAAGAAAGAAAAAAGAAGAAAAGAAAGAAAGAAGCTAAGAAAGAAAACATAGTTAACCCAAGAACAAAATATGAAATTTATCATGTTTCTTAGGATAGTAAAAAAATAAGAGATCATTTCCTTAGCTTAAACTAAGCTTCAAGCATTGAGCATACACAAGATCATACAATCTTCTCTAAAAGCCCCAAAAGAGTATTAAAAGTTATATTAAAGAATCCACATAAAGGGAAGGAGAAAACCACCTAAATAAATCATAAAGAATGAAATAAATTGAATTATAAGAATACATCGAGAAAATTATAAATGGAGTATCAATAGAGAAAACAAATTTTGTAATACTGTGAGTCCATGTGCTGCAAAAGGATCCTCTAGCTTGTGTATTTGAATTTATTGTCCCTACTTCGATACATCTGTGGAGGATTAGTAGGCACAGCTGTTTGGAGAAGTTATGTTACTGGGGGTGGACTTGAAGGTTTCAAAAGCCCAAGTGAGAGTCTCTTTCTTTCTTGCTTTCTCTCTCTCTGTGTCTTTCGCTCACTCTCACTGTGTATCTCCATTATGCAGGTAGAGACAGAAATGCTCAATTGCTGCTCTAGTGTCATGCTTGTCTGCTTGGCTATAATGGCCATGAACTCACCCTCTGAAGCTGTAGGCAAGCCCTAATTAAATGCTTTATTTTATGTTTCCTTGGTCATGGTGTCTCTTTATCACAATAGAAGAGTAACTAAGGTATTTAATCAATATAATTGACAAATTCTAGCCAAAGTAAGGCTGAAAAACACAATTCAAGATAAAAATAGGAATTATGCAATTAAGATGAGGACAATATAACAAGAAATACTGTATGTGATTGTACATATAAAACTTCAAAAATAAAAATGAAATACATGTGCTAGAGAGATGGCTCAGTGGTTAAGACTACTTGTTGACCTTAAAATTGACTCAGGTTTGGTTACCAGTACCAACATGGTAGTTCACAACCATCTACAACTACAGTTGCAGGGGATCTGACACACTCTGGAATTGCAAGGGGAACAGACATACACACAGCAAACACACACAAAATAAGATTACATAAATGTCTATGAATGGAATATAATTGGAATATTTTTAAAGATATTATTTTAAATGATGTACATTGTTTCTCAGGTATCATTAAAAGGAAACAAGTCAGTTGTCTTTTATGGCAGAGGAAAAAAAAACAGAGAAATATAACACTCGTGCACATGACACTTTGAATCAGTGTCCTTTATAAATATGTGCATTTTCTATTTTATTAGAAAATAACATTTTACAATAGATAAAAACAACTAAATGTCCAGTGAGGTTTGCTCCATACTACTTTAAATAGTATTAATGCATTCTATTATAGCATCACACCAATGAGCAAAAATCAGATGAAACACACATAATAATATCAAATTTCTAAGCAAATATAATTTCTAGATGTTTTTGAAATACTTCTCATCATACACACAAATAAGTGTAGCTCACATGCCTCATCAAAGATGCCTTTTTAGACAATGTATGGTGACTTTTACAGAAACCCACAAGTCATAATTCAAAGGACTATTTACACAAATTTTCCAGATGTAACAGATGTATCTGTTATACAATACTTATCCCTAAAGCTCAGGGAACATTTGGGAAGAAGGGCTGGATGTCAGACTCAGTTTGGGACTCGTTAGGCTAATTTTTATAGTTTTTATAAAGCATACATTTCACTCCTGGACATTTAAAAAAAAAGAAGGAAGTAAAACGTATTTTCTTTGAAAACCCTTAAATAAACTGAAAAAATTAGAGAACAAATCATTTATCACTAGAGATTTAAAAAGAAGTCTACAAGAGATGGATGCAGGATGAGAAAGTGCTTTGGAAATGGACATGTTCTGGATATTGTCTAGATCAGTGTCAATATCTTGGCTATGACTGTGTTTTGTAAAACTGTAATTTTATAAGATGATTAACTGTAGCAAAATATACAGAGGTCATTTGTTGTGGTTCAAGCACTGAATATTGAGTGCACATCTATGTCACAAATGAATGAAATAAGCAAAGCAAATTTAAGCAAATGGAACTTCATGGCCTGCTGTGTTCTGTATGGTGAGTTCCCAGAAACATGACTCTGTGCAGCAATGAAATGAATAAAATAAAGACATTTAGATACATGTACAGAGAAGCTGAAATCAGGAGGCTGTGTACTTTATGAAAAGACACTATATACTAGTCACTCTTTCATCAACACTCGTATTCAGACCAGAAGAAAACATTGTCATTAAGCTGAGAAAGGCTTTGCAAATTCACATGTGTTTTAGACACTGGTCTTTGACAAGGCTTTGGCCCCAAAGCTGAGAAAGGCTTTGCAAATTCACATGTGTTTTAGACACTGGTCTTTGACAAGGCTTTGGCCCCATCAAATATTACAAATTCACTAAGGACTTCACTTGCTTTCCACAAAGGTCTCAAATATCAATCTAGATACGGCTTCATTTGTCCTGCATAAATAAATGCTTTAATTTTCACGTATTTCATCAACAGTAAAAACCTCCTCAATAATATTTCATTTGTTCATCTTTGTGAAACATCATTCTTTTTTTTTTTTTGCACATTCTTTTTTTAATTTATTTGTTTTTCATATTAATCACAGGTTATTTACTTTGTATCCCAGCCATTCCCCTCTCCCTCATTCCCTCCCAATCCCACCCTCCCTCATCTTGTCCCTGCCCCTTTTCAAGTCCACTAACAGGGGAGGACCTCCTCCCCTTCCCTCTGACCCTAGCTTATCAAGTATCTTCAGGACTGGCTGCAATGTCCTCTTCTGTGGCCTAGCAAGGCTGCTCCTCCCTTATGAGCAGGGTAGGGGTGAAAGAGCTCTCCATTGAATTCATGTCAGAAATAGTCCCTGTTCCCCTTATTAGAGAACCCATTTGGACACTGAGCTACTATGGGCTATATCTGAGCAGGGGTTCTAGATTACATCCATACATGGTCCTTGATGGGAGAAAGAGTCTCATGAAAGACCCCTGTGCCCTGATATATTTGGTCCTTGTGGTGCTCCTGTACTCTCCAGGTCTCACTAACTCCCCCTTCTTTCATATGAGTCCCTGTACTCTGCCGAAAGTTTGGTTATGAGTCTTATTATCTGCTTGCTAGGTAGAGTCTTTCAGAGCCCCTCTGTGGTAGGCTCCTGTCCTGTTATTTGTTTTTTCCTACATCCAATGTCCATTCATTTGTCTTTCTAAGTGAGGATTGGTCATCTTACTCCGAGTCTTCTTTCTTGTTTATCTTCTTTAGGTGTATAGATTTCTGTATGTTTATCCTATCTTATAGGTTTACATAAGTGAGTATATACCATGTGTGTCTTTCTGCTTTGGGAATACCTCACTCAGGATGATTGTTTCTAAAGTCCCATCATTTGCCTGCAAATTTCATGATTTCCTTGTTTTTAATTGCTGAGTAGTATTCCATTGTGTAAAAGTACCACAATTTCTGTATCCATTCCTCAACTGAGAGACATTTGGGTTGTTTCAGGTTCTGGCTATTACAAATAAAGCTGCTATAAAAAATGGTTTAGCAAATGCCCTTGTTGTGTACTTGAGCATCTTTTGGATATATGCTTAGGAGTGGTATAGCTGGATCTTGAGGAATCACTATTCCTATTTGTCTGAGAAAGCGCCAGATTGATTTCCAAAGTGGTTGGACAAGTTTGCATTCCCACCAGCAATGGAGGAGGGTTCCCTTTTCTTTACAACCTCTCCAGCATATGTTGTCGCTTGAATTTTTGATCTCTTCCATTCTGTAGGGTGTAAGCTGAAATCTCAGGGTCAGTTTGATTTGCATCTCCCTGATGGCTAAGGACGTTGAGCATTTCTTTAAGTGTTTTTCTGCCATTCTACAGTCCTCTACAGAGAGTTCTCTGTTTAACTCGGTGCCCTATTTTTTAATTGGATTATTTGATTTGTTGCTTTTTTAACTTCTTGAGTTCTTTATAAATACTGGATATTAGCCCTCCATCAGATGCAGGGTTGGTGAAGATACTTTTCCAGACTGTAGGCTGTCGTTTTGGTGAAACATCATTCTTAACAATTCTAATTTTTCAGAAGATGAGTATTAAAATGGAGACAAAATATTTAGTAAAATTTCTGAGAATAATCTGATCTGTACCATACAAAGTCTGGAAGATGTCACAGCAAAGAGGAAGGGGTGAACACAGAAGGCATAGGACAGCAGTATTGGCTGCAGGGAAAGTTGCCTTGCAGAAGACACTTGAGTTTGTAATCATGAAGACAGCGCTCATGGATGTCTGTCCACGAATGAACACCTTATCATGGATAAAGGAGTTGCTGAGGAGCTATTGACTATGAAATGTTGGTATCTATTTTTCTTAAGAATAAAATAAATTAGAAATATAAATTCTAATGATCTTTAACTTAGCAAATCCAATGATTATTTCGACTCTCTCTTGTGATGCAAAATAAAAAAAGTCCTGCATGTTCTTCATAGTCTTCTTCCTGAAGTGTATTTCCTTACTTTAAAGGAAATCCCACCTCTCGTGTTTTTCTTCAGGGTTCCTTCTATTTAGTCAATCTTGACAGATTTCTCCTTTCTTCTTGACCTTTACATGCTACAACACTCCAGAACATGTATGTAATATCACTCATTTCTTAGAAGAGTAATCTTTCCAATCTCATGAATAGATTAATGCGGGAACTGCTCTTGTGAATGAATTGATAGATTAATGAGGGCTCTGTTCTCATGAATACATTAATGGCATTCTTGTAGGGTCAGGATCCTTGTGAAAAGAGTAGATGTGTCACAGACTGGAGCTTACTCGTTGCCTTTCTACGGATTTACCTTTCTGCCATGCTTTATGAAAACGTACTTTTGCCACATCTAAAGGGAGCTGCCTCCTAGGCTTAGCTCTCAGAAGGCTTCCTGAACTGTGGCTCTAATGAGCTTTTATTAGGTATACATAATCCAGTCTAACATGTTCATTTGTACCTATAAAAATAAAACAAATCTGTCTTTAATATCACTAATTTTTTATATACAGTTTATAAAACAGTATTGCACCAATAATAAATTCAATAAAGACATTGAGGGACATTTATTTATTTTTTTAATTTTAACCATCATAACTTTCTTTAAATTCTTTAGTTAAATGAATTCCATCGTAGTGAAATAGATCTTTGTAGCTAGTAAACTCACAAAATGGAAAGTCCATACCATTGAAAGAAATTTTGCTTTTATTCTATACCTAGATCTAGATTCTGGGAACAAAAATAGAATCATTTTGAGTGTTTCAACTAATTTGATGAGAGTTGCCATGTGCATGCCACTGGAATTATGAGAGACTGCCTGTTTGTCAGGCTGCTTTGTTATTGAGTTTTCATGAGAAACATGTTTTCACCCTGACCTTCACCTGAAGACAAAGATAAGCAGGGTATTTTGCCAAGTTACTTCCTTTTGTTTTTGTGAGAATCACATGGACAGTTGGTCAAGGTAAGCAAGTTTGAACATCTTCATTGAATTGAGGTGCTTTGTTCTGACTAAAGAATAGGGACTATGGAATAAACAAAGTGCAACACTTCCTACTGGCAGCCTTCTCAAACCGAACCCTGTTTGTAGTGTGTTATTTTTTATTACTTTCTTTCAGTCCTCTCTCAGGAACTGTTTGACTCTGCCAGCAGGCTCTGGCAAATTCCCTTTGGGCCTAGCCTATGCTACTCAGCACAATGATGTCAAAATTCTACCATGATGTAGAGTGTAACAGTCTGTATTTAATCTTGAATCTTTAATAAAATTCTATAGGCAATGGATTGTATTTTTCATCCACCTTTGTTTTTATGTCCTTTTATCCATAAACTTATGAACAATATACACTGAACTGGGTCCTTTAGTGTTTTCTTCCCCCAAATATGTTACAGTTTAGTGAACAACCAGCAACTTTTGTGGCTAACATTTAGTCTCAAAAAAAAAAAAAAAATCTGTCTCCCAAGACAGACTTGTTTAAAGAAATAGAATACTCTAAAATGCAATAATTTTCTCCTTTTACTCTCAGAAACAAAATATTTACCTCCAATAATTATTGTCAAAATCCGATAGACAACCTAAAAATAAAGCTTCAAGATGTATGTCCCTCTCTCTTACACCACCACCTTCATCTTTTCACCTGTCTTGTCTACCTTGAACATTCAGAATTTTGATAGTTATAATTCTGATTTTAGTACCTACGTTTAGTCCACTTGTCTTTATTTATTTATTTATTTATTTATTTTACTTTAGCAAAACAGGGTTCCATGTATCTGCCTGTCTGTCTTCACTCTATGTGGTGCAGAAAACTCATTTCTTTGAAAGATCAAAGTAAAATATATCTCTGCGGCTTTTCTAGCTTAAAGCAATCATAGCTGCATTGTCATGATATATCTAAATAGAGTACTTCTTTATTCAGTGTGTTTAGCCTTATATAGCTTTTAGGATGTAGTTTTTAGAATATTAAAGCGCCTTCTATGCCAGACCTGAAACATGAATGGTACAAAAATATATGCTTCAGGCAATGCTATTTATGTATATTTACTCCTCTTATCCCCAACAATGTATTTTGAAGGATGAGACTAATTGGATTGGCTAAATCCAATCTAATGACAAAAAAAAATCCCCTCATTTTTCTTACCATATTTCATAATTCTTGGTTTTAATATTTAGGGCTTTAAGCTATTTTGTCATACTTATTACACATGAGATAATAGAAATGCATAATTTCATCCCTTTGAGTCCAAAAAGCTAGCCTTTCAAATACATTTTGTTTAAAAGAATTAATATGCTTTTATAGTTCAGAAATTTGACATAGAATTTATAAAAATAACAGAATGTGATAATTTTTATTTCTAAGCATAGCTATTTCATTTTGAATAAGGAAGTCCTCCCCAATCAGTGGACTTGAAGAGTGGCATGGGAGGAAATGATAGAGGAATGGAATGAGGGAGGGGACTACAGCTGGGATAAAATATGAATAAACTATAATTAATACAAAAAATAAAAATTAAATTAAAAATATATATCTAGAAATATTAGTACTATTTTACTTATTAAAAACTTTTATTTTTTTTCAGGAGAAGTAGTAATTATTAAGGTATACAAATACACTTCAGATAAATTAAATTATATAAAAGTATAATATTTTACCAAAACATTTTTGAAAATGGCAAATTAAGTACAGTATATCCTTTCCTATCAAGATATTTTACTTTATTATTCCATTTTTATTTTTCTCTAGGGCAGTTTTTTGTCTCAACCTCAATTTCCAATATTCCTGATGCTTCAGAGAATTTAAAACTTTGACAGCAAGGAATAAATTGCATTAATTTTGATATTCACTGAATGAGTAGGACACACACATTCCATTACCTGAAGCAATTCTGATGGGTTTCTTATTAAACATAGTTATTTTTTACCAGAATTATTTTATAAGGTCATTTAATATCTCTTACCAATAATATCGAAGAGTCACCCACTGAATTGTTATTTAAAATGCTTCACTTTATTTAGAGATATGACTGTAAGCAGAAAATGCACCAAGACTCTTTAATAGATGGCACATTTTAGTAGAGATGGAGACAGATGAGAATATACTGCCTAATTCCAAATTCTATTGCCAAGCTATAAATCACATAAAATAGCTACAATTAAATGGGGGAATTTGATTGTTATCCAGTGAATTGGAGAACTGAATGATAGTAATTAAATAATCTTAGAGGAGAGCAAATGGATCCTATCTGCTACTCCCATCTCTGCTTTTTAGCAATCCCTTCTAACATTGTTTCCAAGGCACTAAATCAGGTTAATATTTCAGAGTATGACTCTTCCTACTATGGGGTCTGCAGGACTTCTTAGGTAATATACTTAAGTGTGTGTTCCAAGATATTAAATCCTGAGTAACCTGAACTAAAATGCTTCAGAGCTCAAAATTGATGTCAAATGTTAATCAAAATCTCTTGGCAAGTGTAGAACTTTAATGGAATTGCTTTGTTCTTGAACTAAAATAAAAATTTTGTCTCTGAACTCTAAGAGAGACCATACCTTATTATAGATATTTTCTGTGGCATTCATTAAAAAAGGTCAATGTGTTACATAAAACAAAAGCTGCTCATACAGGTTGGTGGCATTAGGTATGTAGGTATGAACATTAACCTTATCATTTCATGAATCTAATTGATTTGACCCTCTCAGTCTTTGACAATAAAAAATAAGGAAAATTTTCCAATATTTTCAACCAAATTAAAAAAAAAACCTTCACCCATCTTAGCTTATGATCTCTGAGAATCTTTTAAGAGTCTCAAAACTAGACATTATAGCTTTTATTTCTTGGCTTCCTTTCTTTCTTCTAATCCACAAATCTATGCAGTAAAAAGGAAATGGGAAGTGCTTTAGGGTTACAAAATAAAAATTAATAATTTGATTTTTAAAAATGCTTTCTCAGAGATTTTGAATCAACAGATGGTGTCTGGGGCTGGTGGTATACTTCAGTGGTAGTGTTTGACTATCATTCAAAAGATCCTAGGAGCAGAGTTTTGGAGAGAGGGCTCAGTGGTTAAGAGCTCATCAGGTTCTTGCAGAGGACCTGAGTTGAGTTACCAGAAGCGACTTCAGGTGGCTTGTATTCACCTTTAACTCCAGTCCCTGGGAACCGACACCCTTTCTGATCTCTGTGGACATGTAAGTATACACAGAGAAACAAATAAATAAAAAAATAAACATGCAAAAATAATAATATAATTTTTAAAAGAATCATAGTTTCAATTCCCAGTGACACACACACACACTCATCCTAGAAGATAGGAATGAAGGAAAGAAGGAAGAAGTTTAGAAATAATAATAAATAAAAATAAATAAAAATAAATAATAATAGTAATAAGGAAAGAAAGACACAAAGGATCTTAATTTTCTTGGAAGAAGTTTGAGTATGTACATCTTCACCAATTGATTGTCATTATCATCACCACCACCATCATCATTATTATTATTACTAATTGCAACATTGAGACAATAAAAATAATGTACTCATCATAATGGAAGAAATGCATTTGGGTGTCACAAAATATAAACTTTCTTTAAAAAAAAAAAAACCTTTGTAATTAATTCTTTTTGAGTTTCACATCATGCACCCCAGTCCTTCCCATCTCCTTTTCCCCTCGTATCTGCCCTTTGCCCTTGCAATATTCCCCCCTTAATAAAAAGCACACAATCAAAACAAAACATAGACAAAATCTAGACATGGAAGCTATAGTATGTCACATATTTCCCATAGTATATCTCTCTGTTCAATCATCTTCACTTGTAAATGTTCACTGCAATGAGTTATTATTCCAGTTTGAGATCTTTGGCTTCTGTGATACCATCAATATTGGATCCTCATCGCTATGCTCAGATCTTAGGGTCCCCCAAAGATCACCAGGAGCCAGGTATGCAAGAGCCAAGAGCCTTATTTAGGCTTAAGCTTCGTCTGTCCACCATCACCAACACAGTGGATCAGAGAGGAGAGCTCCTAGCAGCTTCATGGCAGCGATTTTATTGGGGTTTGAGCAAGAACCAGACATTTCTAGCTTAGCAGTTACACAATTGTGTGACATTCAGCAAGGGCAAGCTTATTACAAAGTGATTGGCAAACTAACATAAGCAACATTGAGCAAGCTATAGTCCTCAGAAATGTTAGGTATTTTCTGTGACTTCAATGTTCTAGTACAAGGCCGTGGGCTGCCCAGCACGGATGCCCCCCGCTGAGATGAAATACCTTCCCATTTTTGTGGTCACCTCCAGGCTATTCCTTGGGTAGGGGATTGTATGTTCTTGTTCCTGGAACTGGTGACCTTTGGCCTAATTTCTGGGAGTAATGACTTTTGCACAGTGTGTGTTGGGTTGTCAGTCCTGGTCCTCTAATCATCATAACTTTCCCTGGTTACCTTGTTGTTGCCCTGTGTGTTGGGGTGACCCACAAATACTGTATTTTCTCGTTATGGAAAAATGTGTTCTTGTTCTTTGAAGCCTACAGAGCTTGGATAGCCAGATGTGCAAATGTTACTTCCCATCTGCCTTTAAAAATAAGGCAAGCTGCTGTGGGGAAGATGACCTTCCCATCTCAAGCCTGATAGTTGAGTAAGAAATAGTTTTTTGTATAATAAAAAGCTGGGGTCTGGAGCTGGGAGAAGAAGTAGGGGTGGAACTTTCAGGCAGGTAGAAGCAGGGATGCAGATGGATTCCCAGGGAGAAGCAGGAGACTGAAAAGGAAATAGAACAGAGTAAGGAGGTAGGGAGGTAGAACTACTTAAGGAGACAAAGTCCTAGAGAAGTTGGGTTAAGTTAGGAGATAGCTGAGAGATGGCCCCAGCCAAAGCCAACAGTTTCAAGTTCTATAGATGTCTGTGTCTTCATTAATAAATCATAAGTGGGGTCCTTGAAAGCCCTGTAATACCTGTGTCATAGAGATTCTGCAGCTTTGGATCAGCAGGATGGGCCCTTTCACTCATCCCAAACATTCACAGATGATACAGATTTTGGGATGGGTCAACAAAGTGCCCTGGATCTGGGCCTGGGTAGTAGCTCACGGCAATAGACTTTTCTTATCTATATCACCGGAGTGCGCTCTCTAGCACTTTTCCTGCTAGGCAACCCAATATGGCCATCAGGAGGAGGCAGGGTTAGCTCTTTTGCCTTCAGGGCACCTCCAGAGCCAGTTCCACTGTCTTGCCTGGGCAAGGTGCAGGGTCTGTTCTCACACATGCTGCAACATGTGAGAAATGAGGTCACCTCGCCAGAGTGCTGCAGACAGTGAGGGGCAGGGCCAGTTCTGGACAACCACTGAACATCCATGTGGTCTCCAGTGGCTGCCCTAGTCAAGGACTTCCCCAGATTCTCTAGTGGTTATATGAGCCATGGACATTAACACGCACACCTGCTGCTGTGTGGCCAAGTACTCAGACACAGTTCTCAGCAGCAGTTCAGGCTGTCACCTCACCAGGACCCCTGGTGGCAGGTCTGGCCACTTACAACAGGCTACTCCTTGACACCCTGGGATCTCTAGTTCCATCTCTCATCATAATGCTCAAGCTGGAAAAAAAAGATAGATGAAATCTAAAGCCATGCTATAAAGCTAATTAGGAAAATGTGTGCTATGGAATACTTGACATTGAAAAATCAAGAACCTAGGGTCCCCAAATCATAAATAGCTATATATGCATGCATGTATACATACAAACATACACATCATACATAAACATAAAACTGTATAACATTATTTGTTATTTTATGTTTAAATCATGTGTATGTGTGTTTTCCTTGAATAAATGCCTGCACACCTTGTGTATCTGATGCCTGCAGAAGCCAGCAGGCATTGGGTCCCTCGGAATTGAAGATACAGATTGTGTGAACTATCATGTATGCCCTGGTTGTTGTACCAGGGTCTTCTGTCAGAACAGCCAGTGCTTCTAACATCTGAGCCTTTATGCCAGCCCTCTTTATTTATTTTAAGATAATAATGTGATTTCCCCCTTAATTTCCACTTTTTCATCTTTATCTTTTCTATACATACAATTCTGTAGTGTTTTGCTCTCTGATGAATGGTCGAGTTGATTTTAATAATTACAATTTAATTTTCTTACAGATACTCCCCAATTCTTGATTTTATAGTCCCATTCTCCAGCAATTTGCTTAAAGATTTTTTCCCCAGTATGATGCTTTCCTGTGGTCCCAGAATTAATTAAATTACTTATCTTTATGCTGCAGAAAACTAATGAAGTTTAATTATTTCAATCCAAGCAGAAATCTGTCATTTGAGTTTTGAAACAAAGATAAAATTAACCATTAACATTTATACAAGTTGAGACTTTCCAGATTATGTTCTCCTTTAGCAAACTCCCCAAAGGGACTTGTTCATTAACTAATAGAACACAGTTTTGGGGAGAATGGTTGTAATTCCTGTCCTTACTTCTTTTGTCTTGATGTGTCTTATTTTTTCACTGCTTTTCAGAGTTTCCTCTTTCTTGCTGATTTTGGCATTTTGAACTTTATGTACTTGGTACAATTTTCTTTAAGTGTTTGGCTTGCATTTTGTCGAACTCTTTTGTTCTCTGTGTTTATAGTTTTCATTGTATATGAAAGATTTTTCTATCATTTAACTTTTGATTCCCAGAGTCCAGCTTTTCTTGGAAAGTGTCTCTTGTACATTTTTCTCACAAAGTTATACTGCTGAATGTGCTATCATTTCAGTCTTTGTTTTTCATGTTTTAGATCAGTTAAATTGGTAGGTGTTCGGTTTTATAATGGAGTATTCAGTATATACAATGTAATATGTACTATATATACATTTGGAGTGAAGACAATTTTTATTTTTTTAATATATTTAGAAAATGAATAGAACCCCAATGAAGGTTATTATGTAACATTCATATAATTTTTATTGACAAAATATATATACTTTTTCTTAACACGTTTAACTCTATCATATGACACTTATTTTATGTGTGTTTGTGTATGGAGGTCATTTACGTATATGTGAGTTTTGATCATTTTCCCTATGTGCCAGTTTGTTGAAATGTTTTTGTTAAAGTATTATGGAAATTATAATATATTAGATCCAAGACTATATTTCTATTCAGGAGCAAGGTTCATGTGTTAGAATTTAAGGTCTCATAAGGAACTCAGTGAAGAAAGCTGGGACAGCCTTCTTCCCACTGCAGTTCCTGTGCATAAAATACGTATGTAACCTCTTTTATCTTGTTGCCCTCCTGTACGTGGACACCTATAGAGACTTTCCTTTATGTGGCTGTTTAGCCCACATGCATATCTGTGCATTGCTGGAGGCCACTGAGGCCAGAAGAGGGCGTCACATCCCCTGGAACTAGAGTTACAGGTTTTTGCAGACTGTCATGTGGGTTCTTTACCATTCTAGCCCCTAATTATACTGATATTTTTAGGAATAAATTTCTATTTTTAAATTACTCTTGGTAGATAACTCTACCTTTGGAAAATATCATGCAGTGTTTAATGACATTTCTAAATGTTAATACAAATAAAGTTAAAATGATTTTTATGATACAGCAATAAAAGGAATTATGGCATAAGCAGTTATTAATAAGTACATAAATAATAGTATTACTATTTCTTTGGATTGAGTATCTGAAATTAGTCAAGTGGAGGTAAGCACCAATTATGTTGAAAATAGCATAATTGCTTTAAATAATTTTATGATTTGAAATAGGTAATTCAGTCTGTTTTAAAAGCTAATTCTTACAAGAGTTTTCAGAATAATCATGGCCATAGAGCACTGAAGATGTAGAAAGAATTTAGTGTACATTTCTTAGCTATTGGGGACACTGTAGTTTTGTGGATATACATTCTATCAGGAAGAACCAAGAAATGAGAAAGAGGGAGAGAGAACTGCTAAACCCCACTATTCCAAGAGAGAAACATGGTACTTTGCTAGTCTTCTCTTAGACCAGTGTTGGAATCACCGTGGTGTAGGACATACAGCATTTGTGTAATTTATAGTAATATTCTCCTAAAATGGGAGCACCTCAAATATATAATCACAATCTTGACCTCTGAAGTATTGCTGCAAAAACAAACAAACAAATGAAATAAGACATTTGTAGCTACAATTTGAGGACATATTGATTCATGGAGAAATTATTTTTCATCTAACAGTTTTAAATAGGTGCTTTTCTAAATTGATTTCACACTGAATTATGAAGGGAAAGAGCAAACCCATATGAAGGTTGAAAGATGATTAGCTGAACTGAGTCCAGGTAATTTTACAGGACAGAAAGAGAAAGAAAAGTATATTAAGAAAAGAAAAAAAAATACAACTAAATGGAAATTTTATGTATTAGTAGAAGAGGATTAATAAATTTCTTTCTCAGCCCCATATCTACTATTATTCCCAGAAAATAAAAGATGTTTTACATTAACTATTTCAAACTACAGATCTAACTTGCAATTAGGAAATATTTCACAGAATATATATTAGAGGCCAATAAATATTTTGACAATTCTTAAAGGTTGCTCTATAAAGCTTTCTAAAAGAACATCAACAACAAAATAAAACAACCCCTGCTTTACAAATAATAAGCATTTCAGGGCAAGTGAATCAACTTTCAAAGACTTATGATTTTGACATATAAGTAGAATATGTTTTCTTCATATGAAATGTCTGACATAAGCTCTATGACACTTGCACTGAGCAACCGTTTTACCTCATGATCACCTGAGTTAAATCTGAAGGCTTGTTTCACTTTGTTCACCCCAACAGCATTTGTATTTCATGGAGATAAATATGACATATTTTAACTGAACAAAGTGTTAACAACTGGAATAATAAATATAACACTGTGTTTTAAAACAATATTTAGAGATTAATGGGAATGCATAATAAAGTATTTAATAAGTAATTAAAATCAAAGCTATTTTATGATTTATAATATAGCATAATTTCTAAGAAGAAAAAATCACACAATACATAATAATAAATTTGCTCCCTTTTAAAACTCTCCTTATTGTTCCAGTACTCTAATTTTCTGTAGTATTTTTAAGGTCAAAATGACACAATCGGTTCTAAGTGTTATATGATGTGTTGCCAAATAAAATAAGAACCTATTTTCTTTTTTTTAACAGTTTCATAAATTTATTTTAAAATACAAAATTTTAAAAGGAGTTTAAACAAATGTACTCTGCATTTGTTGATAACATTCCTCCCAGAAGCCATACTCCATTAACTGAAAATCCCAGTGCCAGGAATGGGATTCTCTCTATGTCCTGCTGCTCAGGGGAAACCTGTGCACAGACTTCCCAAATAATACGGAGCATTACCGTTGGTTGGTTTCTCAGTAGTGCCAGTGGTAAGACTGTATTAATAAAGACACCATCCACCAACTCTTGTCACTGGACACAAATCAATAGTGCCTTCATCTCATGGTGAAACAAGACAAAATACATATGTATGAACTGAAATATAATTAATCAATTCAGTCAAATTCTTTTGCAGATACAGTTCAGAAATCAGTATCTTCTACATCCTCAGAGATTTTCAACCGAATAATTTGTACAGTATCTCCAGTATTTTTCAAGCCAAATGCAATTTAGTTTAAGAGACATTTAAAATACTCTTTATATAAGATCTTGTCAAGAATGCAGAATCACTTTTATTTATTCTAATTTCTACAATATTTATTTTTAAAATTTATGAAACTCTTGGAATTTACTTAAGGAGATTTACTGCTACTTCATATTTACAAAGGCTGTGAATCTAATTTGAATTTGATAGGTCCTCTTCTATCTCAAAAATATTTTTGAGCTGTGTAAATACTTCTTGAATAAAACAAACACAGTTCTGTCTAGTGTTCATGAAATGCGAATATTGGGTAAGTTCTGTTGCCCAGTGATGTGCAATAAGTATAGAGAGAATTTTATTATATGTGATATAGAACACACACACTCACACACACACAAATTAGAATGTTTTAGTATTCTCACATACTGGTAAAGCCTGCATGTCCATGACTTCCTTAAATAAATAATTTTTGAACCTTAAATAACTTTCAAATTTTCATTAGGAATTTTATCCTTTAACATGTAATAAAATAAATTATTTTATTAGCATTGCTAATTCATGCAAAATAGTATGAGTGAGCAAGAATCTGGGGGCTCTGTCATTTCTAAATTAGAAATCACAAAATCCATACTTCTCAAAAGCTGTCTAGTGTTACTTAGGTTTTTCCCTCAAATGGACATCCTGAAAACATGTAACAGTTCATTTATTCAGCATTCTTCTGGAGGAAATGTTGTTACTTTCTGCAGATATGTATAATTACTTTCTGGGAAAAGTAAATCTGCAGTGTAAAAGAATACACTGCTCAGAAATGAAGTAGTGTAATAATAAGAGTATAAAAGTGATAAAACAAGTATCTAAGCCTATCCCTACATTCCTACCAGTGTATTCATGTGGTATTCATGTTTCCACTTGGAATGCATACAATATCTTCCTCATAAGTTTACTTTGAAGATTAAAACAAAATTTTTGAATACAAATACCCAATTTAACATTAGATGGCGTTATTCATTTCGATTACAAAACTATCTCACTACATTTTGCTTTATCTAAATCTTATAAACATTAGGGTGTGATTTTGTACCTGAGAAACCAAATGTCATTTTTTTCCTGTAAGATTTTTGTGAATAATAAGTAAAAAATATCAGCTCATTTAAGAAAAATAAAAATGCAATATATTAGAATAGAATTGTTATTAAAACTTCAAAACTTAGTACTACATTTGATAGACTTTGAGATTTTTTATTCTTCTCATCTGTCAAATGGGTTGCCACTAGGTGTTATTTCCTTTTTTAATTTACTTATTTTTTTATTTATGATTTTCTGCACATGTTCACAGTTCCACCCACTGTGCCTCTTCTCCCCCCCCCCTTTCCTTAGTCTCCTGATAGGGTACAATCTCCTCCCCTTCTATCTGACCCTAGTTTATCAGGTCTCATCAGGGTTGGCTATATCACCTTCCTCTGTGGCCTGGCAAGGCTGCACTCCCCAAGGGGAGGTGATCAAAGAGGCAGCCATTGAGATCATATCAGAAACAGTCTCTGTACCCCTTACTAGAGAACCCACTTGGAAACTGAGCAGCCAATGGGCTTCCTTTGAACAGGGGGCATAGGTCCTCTCCATGCTTGGTCCTTGGGAGGAGTCTCTGCAGGTGATCCTGGACCAATTTTTTTGCCTCTGTTGTTCTCCTTGTGGAGTTCCCGTTACCTCCAGGTCTATCTTCCTCTTCTTTCATAAGGTGTTTTCATAAGATATTGACCCTTAAATATGAAATGAAACCAGCAGTGATATCTTTGTGCTCTTTGGGGAACAGAAATATCTTTAGGCCTAATCATGTGGTAAACAATGATTCATCTTTATTTGAATAGGATTCTTGAATTCTTCAAATGCTGTATCTAGGTTTTAACTTTGCTATTATTAGCAAGAAGATTTCAACTGTCAATATTTGAATAGTGAATGTAACAACTTAAGACTGATTTACCCAGCTTGACAGATAATTTGGAACTGCAAGGTTATCAATTGAAACAACTTTTAAGGCCAAAAAATAAATTGTCTGAAAAAGAATTGAAGATGATTTGTTGACTGGGTACCAACAGAGGTCTGTTCCATTGTATTGCTAAATAGATTTTTCTAAATCAATGGGAATATATATATATATATATATATACATATATATATGCAATATGTTTCAATCTCATGTACTTTTAGAATACATTTTTTTAAACAAAGAAAAAAACTTGATGTTTTCTTTTTTCATACATTTACTGAAATGTTACAAAGCCAGTTTATGTGAATGTACACTAGGAATAATATCACAGTGTGTCTTAAAATTCCTGTCGCTAGGTAAAAAAAAATTAAAAAAATAATTTAACTCCTGCAAATGAAAAGCTATAGAAATTCTAGATTAAGTATGAAGGTTTCTTGACTAATTTTTAGACTGTCTACTAATTTACCCAAATCTTTCATGGATTATTTCAATAAATAAACTGAAATTTATCACAAATACAAAGAAAGGTACTAGAAGACAGCAGGCACCTCAAAGAGTTTCTTTCAAACTATATATTTTAATACACCAAAAGCAAAGGACAAGTATTTAAAACATTCTTTTCCCTTCCAAATAAAATTCTAAGCCTATTTACATAAATGTCAGAAAAATGAAACAAACTTTACAAACTATAATTTCAGATAGCTTTCCATAAAAGTAAATTTATACATTAATTGTAGAGAGTCTGATAAAATTTCACAAACACATGCTTCAGTCACATTACAGATCAGTAATGATTTGAAGATGTTGATGATTCCAAATCTCTCAAAGTCTGTGAGTTGTGTCTCTCCAACCTCAGCACCAAGCAATTTGTCTTCTTTCATCTTCATTTGAATTTCTTGAAGTTAATGAAAATGGTGACATACAAGTATGTATCTTTACTGTAATATTTATATTAGTTATATACCCTATGATTTTAAGACATACCAGTGTTTTTGATAATCTAGGGGATCCTTTATTTCTATTTCTAAGAGGTAACATCCCAAGTTTTTGAAAGATTTGTTCATCTTCAACAAATGGTGATGGTCTAACTGGATGTCGACATGCAGAAAAATGAAAATAGATCCATATTTATCACCCTGCACAAAACTAAAGTCCAAGTGGATCAAAGACCTCAACATAAAACCAGATATTCTAAATCTGTTAGAAAAAGTGGGGAACAGCCTAGAACTCATTGGCACAGGAGACAACTTCCTGAACAGAACACCAACAGCACAGGCTCTAAGAGCAACAATCAGTAAATGGGACCTTATGAAGCTGAAAAGCTTCTGTAAAGCAAAGGACACCATCATCAAAACAAAATGAATGCCTACAGATTGGGAAAGAATCTTCACCAAACCTTTATCTGACAGAGGGCTAATATCCAGTATATATCAAGAACTAAAGAAGCTGAAAAGCAACAAACCAAGTAATCCAATTAAAAAATGGGAAACAGAGCTAAACAGAGAATTCTCAATAGAGGAATATCGAATGGCAGAGAAACACTTAAAGAAATGCTCAACCTCATTGGCCATTAGGGAAATGCAAATCAAAATGACCCTGAGATATTACCTTACACCCATCAGAATGGCCAAGATGAAAAACTCAAGTGACAACACATGCTGGAGAGGTTGTGGAGAAAGGGGAACTCTCCTCCACTGCTGGTGGGAATGTAAACTGGTACAACCACTTTGCCACTTCCTCAAAGCCCAGCTATACCACTGCTAGGTATATACCCAAAATTTGAGGACAGTTGCTCAACCATGTTTGTAGCAGCTTTATTCGTAATAGCCAGAATGTGGAAACAACCCAGATGTCCATCAACGGAGGAATGGATACAGAATTTCTGGTATTTTTACACAATGGAATACTACTCAGCAATCAAAAATGAGGAAATCATGAAATTTGCAGGCAAATAGTGGGATCTAGAAAAGATCATTGTGAGTGAAGTATCCAAAAAGGAAAAAGACAAATATGGTATATACTCGCTTATATAGACCTACAAGTTATAAACATAATGAAGTCTATACACCTAAATAAGATAAATAAGAAAGCAGACACGAGGTAAGATGATCAATCCTCACTTAGGAAGACAAATGAGATGTGCATTGGAAGTATGACAGGAGTCTACCGCAGAAGGCATCTGAAAGACCCTACCAAGCAGCATTTCAAAACAGATACTAAGACTCATAACCCAAATCTTCAGCAGAAGGGGAGTTAGTATGACGGGGAAAGGATAGGAGCCCCACAAGGACCAAATATATCTGGGCGCAGGGTTTTTTTCTGAAACTGTTTCTCCAACGAAGGACCATGTATGGATATAACCTAGAACTTTTACTCGGACGAAGCTTGTGGTAGCTCAATAACCAATTGGTTTTCCATAGTAAGGAGAACAAGGACTATCTCTGACAGGAACTCAATGGCAGGCTCTTTGACCTCCCCGTCCACCAAGGGAGGAGCAGTCCTGCTAGGCCACAGAGGAGGACTTTGCAGCCAGCCTTGAAGATACATGATAAAACAGGGCCAGACGAAAGGGGAGGAGGTCCTCCCCAATTAGTGGACTTGGAAAGGGGCAGGGAGAAGCTGAGGAAGGGAGGGTGGGATTGGGAGGGAATAAGGGAGTGGGATACAGCTGGGATTCAGAGTTAATAAAATGTAACTAATAATAATAAACAATAAAAAAAGGAAAAAAAAAAGAGCTAACATCCCATTAGGTAGATATATACCAAATTTGATATTGATCCAATAAACATAGTATACACACACACACACACACACACACACACACACATATATATAATATAGTATTCACCTTGGGGTAATTACATATAAAACTGAGGACATTGACGTATCTGTGTTGATGTAAGATTATGGGAGACCTTACAAGGGAACCTGCATTACTAATAAAAATTTCATCAGAAAAAAATTATTTATCCTCGATGCATAATTCTATGGCTATTGATGATGGATGAAATAAAGTGCCTACATTTTTGTTTCTATAGCATAAAAGGAATATAAAGAGAAGCTCATTCATATTAGTTTTAGTGGTAATTTGAACGGACCTACAGATAAAGCCAAATACTCTACTTGAGTAAACTTTAGATTTTGGTAAATGTGAAGGAAAGCTTAATGAAATCGAGAAGAAGATTGCCTGAAGTTTTTACAGATGGCGGTGATATCAAAATTATAATACATATAAATTTGAATACATCCTCAATTTTAGAACTATCCCTTCATGTTTCAAGAAATTCATCAAATTATATTTACCAATCAAGCAAAATACTGTGATTTAGGTGACAGCTTACTACTGAGTACCTGAAGTGAATGTCTGGAAGGATGGTTCTGTAAAAAAGAGAGGTGATTGGACTTCCAGAGGATATAATGGATTTCCAGCACCTATGGTCTCTCACCATCTTCTGTAACTTCCTCGCCAACTGACCTGATGCCCCTTTTTGGCCTCCTAATGAAGACACTCATAGAATAAAAAAATTATTGATATTTCTTACTAATGAAGTTTTATTGAGAAAAAATAGCAATAGTATAGGAACTCACAATAGCATCAGATATGGAAAGTTGTAGATGTATTTATAGATAAAGGTGTGAATGTGATGATGTAGCTAGAGTCAGAAATACAAACAATTAGGTACGCTCAAAGACACTGGCAATATCTACTAATAGAAAAGCAAGCAGGCAGTTGGAAACTATACTTTGATATTTTGAAGAAATAAACAAATCATTTAAATAGTAAAAATTCACTGAAGTCTAGGAGACAATTTGAACTTAACCAACAGATTTGAATATTCAGGATTCTGACGGAGAAGAAGAGAAAGGAGTTAGTGTTAATTAATACATAGTTAAATTCCTGCTATGCAACCTCTAAACATAACTATATTGTAATGAATAAATATTATATGGCTCAAGAATTTCCTTTGCAGCAGAACCAAAAAATCTGGACACAGGGGTCTTTTCTGAGACTTATTCTCCAACCAAGGAACATTCATGGAGATAACTTAGAACCCCTGCACAGAAGTAGCCCATAACAGATCAGTGTCCAAGTGGGTTCCCTAGTAATGGGCACAGAGACTGTCTTGGACAAGAACTCAGTGGCTGGCTCTTCTATCACCTTCCTTTGATGGGGGAACAGCCTTACCATGCTACAGAGGAAGCTGATGAAGCCAGTCCTAATGAGACTTGATAGACTAGGGTCAGATGGAAGGGGAGGAGGACTTCAAATATCAATAGACTGGGGGAGGGGCATGGAGGTGAAGAGAGAGGGAGGGTGAGATTGGAGAGGCTGAGGGAGGGGCTACAGCTAGGATACAAATAAACTGTAAAAAAAATAAAAAATAAATTAATTTTAAAAATTAAAGAAAGATTTTACTTTGCAAATGTCACTGTTTTATGGTGGAGTATCTTTTGGGTATATGCCCAGGAGTGGTATAAAAGGGTCTTGAGATAGCTTTGTATCCTCACCAGCTTGTTCTGTCACTTCAGTTTTTGATCTTGTCCAGTGAAAGATTTGTATTTGATTTAGTTTTGATTTGTATTTCACTGATAACTAATGACGTTGAACATTTCTTTGAGTGCTTCTCGGCCATTTGAAGATTCCTCTGTTGAAAATTTTCTGTTTAGTTCTGTACCCTGTTTATCAATTGGATTATTTGATTTGTTGGTATTTAATTTCTTGAGTTCTTTATATATTTTGGATATTAACCCCCTGTCACATGTAGAGTTGGAGAAGATTTTTTTCCCAATCTGTAGACTGCCTCTTTGTTCTAGTAACAGCGTCCTTTGCCTTACAAAAGCTTTTAAGGTTCATGAAGTCCCATTTATTCATCATTGATCTTCATGCCTGAACTGTTGGTGTTCTGTTCAGGAAGTTGCTTCCTGTGCCAATGAGTTCAAGGCTCTCCCTTACTTTTTCTTCTATTGGTTTCAGTATGCATGGATTTATGTTATCTTTAATCTCTTTCACTTGAGTTTTGTGCAGGGTAATAAATGTGGATCTATTTGCATTCTTTTACATGGAGCCATTTAATTAGACAAGTTCCTACTCCCATGGGGGCTTACAGAGACTGAAGCACCAACCACAGAGCATGCACGGACTAGAGCTAGGCCCCTGACACATAGGCAACTAGGTATTCACGTGGGTCCTCTAGCAAGTAAGTGAGCTTTGCGTCTGACATGGACTCTGTTGCCTGCCTTTGGATCACATTTCCCTAACTGAGTTGCCTTGTCTAGCCTCAGTGGAAGAGGATGTGCTTAGTCCAGATCTGATTTGGTGTGCGGGCATGGATTTTTACAGGGATCCCATTTTCTAAGAAAATGGCAAGGGGGAAGTGGGTGGAACTGTGTGCAGAGAAGAGAAGAAGTTGATGCAATCAGGATGTAAAATTAATAAATAAATAAATTTTAGAAAACATTTCATTTGCAGCATTCATTTAAGTAGAAGAACACACTTTTTAGGTACTGTAATATTTAGTATATATTAGAGACATTATTTTTCTCATGAGTATCAAAAATTATTCAAAACACATAGTCTTCCAGCTTTTACGTATATTTTCCTACATTAATGGTAATGGTGCTGTTTGTTAGTAGGATAAAGTATATTACAAGGTTTAAAGAGATCTAGGTCTAAGATGTCTGTTTCCATTCCAAAAATAGCCCAAGGCCAGATGGTTTCAGCACAGAATTCTACCAGTTCTTCAAAGAAAGGCTAACTCTAATACTCTTCAAACTAATCCACAAAATTGAAACAGAAGGAGCATTACCAACCTCATTTTATTTGGCCACAGTCACCTGAATATCTAAACCACACAAAGACCCAATAACAAAAAGAGAATTCCAGACCTATCTCTCTTATTATCATTGATGCGAAAATACTTATTGAAATACTTGCAATCTGAATCCAAAAATACATTAAGGAATTGATTTAAGTTTCTCTTCATTTATTTTGTTGTTGACTACAGGCTTGCTGGATATTGCCCAGAGTCAAGGCAAGTGTGTCCATTCTCTCTATATTTCTTCAACATAGTACTTGAAGTCCTAGCTAGAAAAATAAGACAACTAAAGGAGATCATGGGAATATAAATTGGCAAGGAAGAAGTCAAAGTATCACTATTTGCAGATGATATGATAGTATACATGAGTGAACCCAAACATTCTACTAGACAACTTCTTCAACTGATAAACACCTTCAGCAAAGTGGCTGGATATATAATAAAATAAAAAATATCAGTTGCCCTGTATATAAAAGACAAATGGGCTCAGAAAGAAATTAAGGAAACTACACACTTCACAATAGCCACAAATAAAATAAAGTACTTCGGAGTTGCTCTAACCAAGCAAGTGAAAGACCTGTTTGAAAAAAAAAAGAAAATAAACTTCAAGTCCCTGAAGAAAGAAATTGAGGAAGATATCAGAAGATATGAAAAGATCTCCCATGCTCATGGATCAGTAGGATTAACAGTGAAAATGGCCATCCTGCCAAAAGCAATCTACAGATTCAATGCAATTCTCATCAAAATAACAACTCACTTTCTTTACACACTGTGTAACTTCCTATGGACAAAAAAAAAAAAAAAAACAGAATAGCCAAAACAATCCTGTATATTAACTGATCATGTGGAGGTATCTCTATCCATGATCTCAAGGTGTACTATAGAGCAACAGTAATAAAGACTTCATGGTACTGGCATAGAAAGAGAACGGTGGTTCAATGGAATCAAATCAATGACCCAGAAATAAACCCACACACCTATGGACAATTGATTTTTTGACAAAGAAGCCAAACCATACAATGGATAAAAGATAGCATCTTCCACAAATGGGGCTGGTCTAACTGGATGGCTACATACAGAAAAAATGCAAATAGATCCATATTCATTATCCTGCAGAAAACTGAAGTTCAAATGGATCAAAGAACTCAATATAAAACCAGACATACTGAACCTGTTAGAATCAAATGTGGGGAAGAGCCTTAAACACATTGGCGCAGGAGACAACAGAACAAAACACCAACAGCACAGGCTGTGAGATCAACAAAAAATAAGTGGAATCTGTTGAAATGGAAGCTTCTGTGACGTAAAGGACACTGTCATCAGAACAAAACAACTGCCTACATACTAGGAAAGGATCTTCACCAACCCTACATTTGACAGAGGTCTAATATCCAGAATATATAAAGAACTCAAAACGTGGAGAGCAACAAATCAAGTAACCTAATTAAAAAATGAGATACAGAGCTAAACAGAGAATTCTCTGTAGAGGAATATCGAAAGACAGAGAAACACTTATAGAAATGCTCAGTGTTCTTAGTCATCAGGGAAATGCATATCAAAACGACTCTGAGATTTCAACGTACACCCATCAGAATGGCTAAGATAAAAAAACTCAAGTGATAACACATGCTGGAGAGGATGTGAAGAATGGCTAGTGGGAAGGGAATGTAACCCTTGTACAACTACTTTGGAAATAAATGTGGTGCTTTCTCAAAAAATTAGAAATAGTGCTACCTCAAGATCCAGTTATGCCACTCCTAGGCATATATCCCAAATATGTTGAAGTATTAAACAAGGACATTTGTTCAACCATGTTCATAGAAACTTTATTCGTAATAGCCAGAATCGGAAAACAACATAGATGTCTCTCATCTAAGGAATGGATACAGAAATTGTGGTACATTTACACAATGGAATACTACTCAAGAACTGAAAACAAAGAAATCATGAAATTTGCAGGCATATGGTGGGAACTAAAAAAAATCATACTGAGTGAGGTAATTCAGAAGCAGCAAAACACATATAGTATGCTCACTTATAAGTGGATATTAGACATATAAGTATAAGATAAACATAATAAAACATGTACTCTTATAGAAGCTAAGAGTGATACTCCAACCAAGGACCATTCATGGAGATAACCTAGAACCCCTACTCAGATGTAGCACATGGCAGCTCAGTATCCAAGTTGGTTCTCTAGTAAGAGGAACAGGGACTGTCTGTTACATGAACTCAGTGGCTGACTCTTAGATCACCTCCCCCATAAGGGGAGCAGCCTTGTCAGTCCACAGAAGAAGACAATGAAGCCAGTCTTGATGAGACCTGATAGGCAAGGGTCAGATGAAAAGGGAGGAAGACCTCCCCAATCAGTGGATTTGAAGAGGAGCATGGGAGGAGATGAACAAAGGAGGGTAGGATTGGGAAGGTATGGGAGAGGGGGCTACAGCAGGGATACAAAGTGAATAAACTGCAATTAATGTAAAAAAAATAAAAATTAAATGAAAAAGAAAAAAAAGAAGCTAAGAAAGAAGGAAGACCCTAGTGAAGTTGCTCAATCCCCATTCAAAAGGGCAAACAGGATAGACATAGGAAACAAACAAACAAACAAAAAACTGGGAACAAGACAATAGCCTACCACAGAGGGCATCTGAAACACTCTACTTATCAGGTTATAGAAGCAGATGTTGAGACTCATAGCCAAACTTTAGGCAGAGTGCAGGGAACCTTATGAAAGAAGGGGAGATAGAACTACCTTGAGGTAACAGGAGCTCCACAAAGAGAACAACAGATTCAAAAAATCTGGCCCCAGGGTCTTTACAAAGATCGATACTCCAATCAAGCACCTTGCATCGGGAGGACCTAGACTCCCTGCTCAAAGGAAGCCAATAGCCCTCTTAGTTTCCAAGTGGGTGCCCTAGTAAGGGAATCAGGGCCTGTCTCTGACATGAACTCAGTGGCTGGCTTTTTCTTCACCTCCCCTTGGACGGGTGCAGTCTTGCCAGGCCACAGAGGAAGACAATGCAGCAAGTCCTGATGAGACCTGATAGGCTAGGGTCACGTAGAAGAGGAGGAGGTCTTCCACTATCAGGGTACTAGGGAAGGGACATAGCGGGAGAAGAGGGAGGAAAGGTGGGACTGAGAGGCGATGAGGGAGGGGGCTACAACCAGGATACAAAGTGAATAATTTGTAATAATAAAGATAGATAAATAAATGTATAAATAAATAGAATCTTCTCCCGCTAAGTCAATGAAACTCCCTCAAATGTACCGTGTTTTTCCAATAAAATGATTGGTTTGCTAGTTTACCTCTGCATCCACTCACAAAACTACATCAAACGAGGAACTGACCTTTACCAATTTCTTGTAGCAACTGGGTTAGTAACTTTATGATATGTCTGTGCACTAGCATGGGACAAAATAAATTATTTGTTTATGTCTTTTTCTTACCATCTGAGGATCTGATCGCTGAGGCAGTCATGGAAGAATGTTTGCTCATAAATTATTCGTAGAGATTTTTCCACTCATAGTTAGAGCACTGCAGCTGCATAATACAGAGTGTGTTATTTGTGTGTCAAGGCTGAAGTTTACTGCCTAGGGCTTTCAAGCGAGTATCTTTCTCACACAACAACTTTTTGCATGCAATAAAATTCAAATTTCCATAGGCCTCTTGAATGTATACTTATATACAGAATACATAGATACTGTGAAGATAAACATAAATCAAGAATCATTCTCTACATCATAGAGTAACATAATCATTCTATTTTCATGTGATATTTTTCAGACCTAGCTGAAATAATCCTCTGGTGTAGAAGAACATTTGGTAAATATGTTATTTAGTTTGGTTTGCTAAAGACACTCATGAAGATCAAACGTGTACACACACTAACAAATAAAGCATTGTTTCATCTAACAGAAATGTATTACTCCAGGGAGATTAATTATTATAAATAATAATAAATATAAACATTTATATAATATATACTTATAAATATACATATGTGCTATTTCTGTATATAATGACAATAAGGCTCATTGAACATGATATACCTATAGTGAAATAACTTTAACCTTGACCAATTTTATAATATTATTTACTGATTTAAATTTAAAATTTATAAACAAAATATATATAAATAATGATTATAATATATCTAATAATTATAAGTCAACAAAACCTCTGTAGACTTTCAGAATCTGAGTGATAACTTTGAAAGTGAACAGTCAAATACCATAATCCTGAATGTTTAAATTCTAAAAATTTAAAATTTCTAAGCCTCAGATTCTAAAATATTAAACTCCTGAAAATGAATTAAAAAACATAATTTTAAGTTATCTAAAAATAATTAATTTACACTTCAAAAATATTTATTTGATAAATATGAAACCTTGACAGAATTCAAAGGGAGTTCTTACACAAAATTTGGTGGGGAAATGGCTCAGCCAGTAGAGCATTGGTTCATAAGAATGATGAGCTGAATTTGATCTTCAGAACACACACACACACACACACACACACACACACACACACACACACGATAGTGCACAGCCGAATTATAGAGATACTGAAATGGGATGTAGAAAAGATGGCTTCCTAGAAGCTCACTAACTATGTCAAAGGTTCAGCTAAACTGAAACTGTATGAAAAGAAAAATGGAAGGGTCAGAAAGAATGACTGATGGGTATCCTATAAGCTACAAACACACCTACACACAAAAATGCACATGCATGTGCATACCTGCATTACGCATGTCCCAAATGTACATACACGTATGCAGAAACATACAAAAACAGGGTATGGTATTATTCATATTTTAAAAGCATGAATACTCACATATACAGAAGCAGCCCTTGAATACAATAGTTTCAAAAGTTTTACATTTAAATCAGCAAACATTATTATAAAATTGGTCATGGTTAAATATATTTCACTATAGGTAGAAATCATGTCCAACAAGCCTTATTGTCATTACATACAAAAATACCATAAGGTACAGTGCAATTTTGCTTACCTGTTTCTATTTGTTGCTCATTTATTTTCTAATCAAAATATAATCACATCATTACCTTTCATGTTTTCCCTCACACTACTCCTCTAATGCCTTTTCTTACTCCACTGACTTCCTTTATTCTATTCCCCCACCCCAACACACACGCAGTTAATTAAGTCTGTTCAGCATTATCTGATGTGCATGATTTCTGGGCACCACTCGTTATTAGTTAACCATGAAGGGTTTCCCCCTAGGGTAATACCAACTTGTGCTCTCAGTATTCCTTATTCACCTGCAGTTCTTTGTCTAGATGCGGGCCCCATGCAACTACCATTCTTCACATTAAAATGTTGATAGTTGCTGTCACTGTTCAATTTTCTTTAGGTAGCCAAAAATTTGAAGGATCATTCATGAAGCTTCCCAGTCATTTTCAGAAGACACAATCTCCCAACAGATTTCCTGTTTCTCTAGCTCTTACATTTTTTTCCCACTCACCACTCATGCAAACTTCCCTGATCTTTTTGTGTATTGTTTATGCATCCACTATACCTGTGCTCCACAGGATCAGTTGTTCTCTGCATTTCGACCAGTTATGGTTATCTGTAATCGACTCTGTTTCATTTAGAGCTGAGCAAACGTTCAGTTTCTTGTTCTCTATTTACTAACCAGTTGTGTGGATCATTACTATCATCTACTGCAGAAAAGGAGCTTGTTTTGTTTTTTTATTTTTTTGTTTTTGTTTTGTTTTGTTTTGTTTTTTGTTTGTTTGTTTGTTTGTTTTTTGATAAGGGCTGACAGATGATTCATTCACCTATGGCTAAAGATAAGAACTTCGGGGATAGTTTATTATGTCTATTAAGGAGAATAAATGTATTTTCCCTGGGCCAATGACCTAAACAGCTAGATGTTTTAGGCCCAGTTAAAAGTACCAGTTTTATTACTGGGGTACCCTCTTGGACACTGAGCTGCCATGGACTACTTCTGTGCAGGGGTTCTCGGTTATCTTCATGCATGCATTGTCCTTGGTTGGAGTATCAGTCTCTGAAAAGTCCCCTGTGCCCAGATTTTTTGGTTCTGTTGCTCTCCTTGTG
This sequence comes from Rhombomys opimus, assembly GCA_010120015.1. Taxonomy (NCBI): domain Eukaryota; kingdom Metazoa; phylum Chordata; class Mammalia; order Rodentia; family Muridae; genus Rhombomys; species Rhombomys opimus. The sequence goes on along the minus strand of REGO01000694.1, from coordinate 405,219 downwards.
GAACTCCTGTCCCCTCCAGGTCTTTCTAACTCCCCTTTCTTTTGTAATATTCCCTGCACTCTGCCCAAAGTTTGGCTATGAGTCTCAGTATATGTTTTGATACCCTGCTGGGTAGAGTCTTTCAGAGGCCCTCTGTGATAGGCTCCTGTCCTGTTCCCTGTTTTTTTTCCCTCTTCTGTTGTCTTTCCTGTTTGCCTTTTTGAATGAATATTGAGCATCTTACCCAGGGTCCTCCTTCTTGATTAGCTTCTTTAGGTGTACAGATTTTAGTACGATTATTCTATATTATATGTCTCATATACAAGTGAGTATATACCATGTATGTCTTTCTACTTCTGGGATACCTCACTCAGGATAATCTTTTCTAGATCCCACCATTTGCCTGCAAATTTCATGATTTCCTTGTTTTGAATTGCTGAGTAGTATTCAATTATGTACGTGTACTACAATTTCTGTATCCATTCATCAACTGATGGACATTTGTGTTGTTTTCAGCTTCTGGCTATTACAAATAAAGTTGCTATGAACATGGTTGATCAAATGTCCTTGTTGTATACTGGAATATCTTTGGGATATATGCCTAGGAGTGGTATAGCTGGATCTTGAGGTAGCACTATTCCTAGCTGTCTGAGAAAGCACCAGATTGATTGCCAAAGTGGTTGTTTAAGTTTCATGAACTCATGGGCTGGCTCTTTAATCACCTCCCACTGATGGGGAAGCAGCCTTACCAGTCCACAGAGGAAAACAATGAAGCCGGTCCTGATAAGACCTGATAGACTAGGGTCAGATAAAAGGGGAGGAGGACTTCCCTTATCATTAGACTGGGAGAGGGGCATAAGGGAAGAAGAGGGCAGGAGGGTGTGATTGGGAGGGGATGGGAGAGGGGGCTACAGCTGGGATAATAAGTGAATAAACTATAATTAATAAAAATAAAAGAGAATATAAAAAGTTAAAAAGTCCCAGGAAAAATGGTTTGTGTCATGTAGAATAAGCTTTACATCCCAAATGTGGTTGATTATTTAACATATCCATATCACTATTATGACACTGGACTAGGCTTGCAGGGTTTATAGGTGAGTCAGACGGATGATAACCTTTCTCCCCAATAGTGTGTATAGAAGCTTATAGCATATGGAATATACCAATCAGGATGAAACATTCTGATTGATTTCCTCAGGTTAATTTTTTCATGTCCTATGACCTAAGAATATGTTGTCTTTGTCAATATATTCTTACCACCAATATACGGCAAGTAGCCAAGAGCAATGGCAATACCTAGTAATATTTGGTCATAGTTTATGAGACCTCTGTGACCAGCAATTTAGAGATAAGTAACTCATTCCTACCACTAGGAGTTTTATTTAATGTTTCATTATATTTGGTAAAGCATTCTTACTTACCTTCCTTCACGATTTTTGAGAAACTCCATTTAAATCTCATATGTAAATGTGCATGTATAATGTATATAATCATATAATTTAAGGTCAAAATATAGGATATATATATAATATATATAATATATATTATATATATTATTATATATATATAATATATATATAATATAATATAATATATATTATATATATATCCTAATGACAAATGTATTAAGCACAGCCAAGTCAAATTGTGTACTGAATTGATGACAAATATAATTAAGCTACGAGAGGCTATTTCTTTAAAATATGTTGACAAAATAAATGAGTAATTATCTTAAAAATAAAACAGAGCTGAGTCAGTGTTAAAAGTGAGTAATATTCTGACAAAAATGTTAATTCCTTAGAATTGTTTTTAAGAAGAAATGTGCAATAAAACAGCACATTAAGAGCCATTGAATGTGAAAGTATTTGCTATGAACATATTGAGAATCATTAAGATAATGAGATAACTAAATTACTATTATTACAATATGTCAATTGTTTTGAATGCAAAGTTTTGTAGTAATCCCATTCAAAATATCTATTTCTATGTGATAGCATCAGTCTGGGTTGTTTATGCATCTTCATGGAATCTCCTAGACAGCTCCTCAGACAAATGTAACTGAGTTCCACCACTGCAAGCCTTGCCTGCCTACTAAAATGACCAGTTCAGATTTTGGATCCTCCATTACTAGAAGTGTCCACTAAGGTCACCCTCATATATTCCAGGAATTTTGTGCTGCTCTTGGTTTCCATATGGTCTCCCAAAAGCCTCCCAATTCTAGCTGTCTCTCCTCACGTTCTCTCCTCTGTTTTTCCCACGGCCTGATTCCTCCTGCTCCCAGTCACCCACAGAATCTACTCTATTTCCTATTCCTTCTTCATTTATGTGTGTGACTGCTTAGAGTGTATGTATGTATGTGAACCATATGACTACAGTGCCTAAGGAAACAAAAAAATGGGTTTTGGGTCCCCTGGAACTGTAGTTGCAGGTGATTGTGCATCATACAAAAAAGGTGTTTCAACTTGAACCTGGTTTTTTTGGGCACTAAGAGCAAGTACATCCAAAAATTCACAGCTGCTGAGACAACACGCAAACCCAAAAGCCATGTGAGCTCAAGCCCGAGAGAACACCAGCATGGGGAGGGAGGTAAGCACCATGTCCTTCCTGCCTCTAGATGAAAAGCTCCTGACAATTAAGAGTTGCCAGAAGAGAGTTAAAGTTCTTTTTAAAGAGGTTACACAATTATGTGTGTAGGGAATGATCTTAGAGGATTGGGGGGGGGGGGAGTGAATATGATCTAAATAATTATGAAAAGTTATCTAACAGCTAATAAAAATGAGAAAAAACAGCACATTTTACATGGAGTTTTATACTTTGAATCTATGAACATACCACCTTAAAAAGTATTTGATTTCAAAAGAGTATTAAATTTTCAAATGTACACAAAGAATATTATTATATATATTAAAAAAACTGATATATAATAATAATTTATCAGTATATTTAAAAAGTTCTCTTTAAATGTAATCCTAGTTTTCTAACTTTCAGAAGTAAGTACACTAATGTCCCATCAATGTATGACACTCTCCACTTCAACATGTATGTATGATATTTGGCACATAAATAGAGGAACTTAAATATGTAACTTGCATGTTTTATCATGTGAAAAAAAAGACTAACAAAATTTACTTTTACTTTTCACTCTTTTGTATCAATTTCTGTCTTTGAACTCCTCCAGTCATATAAAAAGCACTTAGTGATTAGGCCTGGTGTCTAAGATCCTAAAATTAAATATGTGCAAGTCACAATTTTAACTAAAACATTCTGTTCTACTATTTGAAGCACTGAAAGAATTTAACCTTGGTCTTGTACAAATCAAAATATTGTGACAGAACTATTTTACACGGTAAACTAAATTTCAAAGAACCTAATTTATGCCAAAAATTTGTAAGAGCATTATACTCTTTTAAAACAAATCATGTTAAGATGGTTTTTCTCTTTACATTGTCACTATAGTAACAAAGACTATTATGTAAATACTACCCATTCCACATAGAACAGTTTCATTCCTGAAAAATGTTTTCTTTCTTCTTCTTATACATTATGAAACTTCATCTGAGTAGGTAAAACTAGAATTTTATAATAATTTTATAATAATAGAATTTTCTTTCTATGACTTGAAAGTTTCTTTCTATAAATGAAAGTTGAGGAAGTTGCATACAATTATGAATGAGAAATATCTGAAATAACAGTAATGAAACTAGTCCTGCAAGAATTAAAATTAATTCATGGGAGAGTAATTAATCCATGTATGAAATCTTTACTTTCTTTATTTTTATTTTTATTTTTAATTTTCTCATATTAGTTACATTTTATTAACTCTGTATCCCAGCTGTATCCCGCTCCCTCATTCCCTCCCAATCCCACCCTACTCCCTCCTCTCCACCCTGCCCCTTTCCAAGTCCACTGATGGGGGAGACCTCCTCCCCGTTCATCTGACCCTGTTTTAACAGGTCTGCAAAGTCCTCCTCTGTGGCCTAACAGGACTGCTCCTCCCTTGGGGGTGGGGGAGGTCAAAGAGGCAGCCACTGAGTTCCTGTTAGAAATAGTCCTTGTTCCCCTCACTATGGGAAACCAATTGGTTACTGAGCTACCATGGGCTACATCTGAGCAGAGGTTCTAGGTTATATCCATACATGGTCCTTGGTTGAATGTCAGTCTCAGAAAAGACCCTGTGCCCAGACATATTTGGTCCTTGTGGAGCTCCTATTCTTTCCACATCATACTAACTCCCCTTCTTTTATATGATTCCCTGTACTCTGTCGAAGGTTTGGTTATGAGTCTTAGTGTCTGCTTTGAAACACTGCTAGGTAAAGTCTTTCAGATGCCTTCTGTGGTAGACTCCTGTCATGTGTTCAATGCACATCCCATCTGTCTTTCTAAATGAGGATTGATAATCTTACCCCGTATCCACTCTCTTGATTATCATTTTTAGGTGTATAGATTTCATTATGTTTATCATATCTTATAAGTCTATATAAGGGTGTATATACCATGTCTGTCTTTCTCCTTTTGGGATAGTTCAATCAGAATGATCTTTTTTAGATTCCACCATTTCCCTGCAAATTTCATGATTTCCGCGTTTTGATTGCCGAGTAGTATTCCATTGTGTAAAAATACCACAATTTCTGTATCCACTCCTCCGTTGATGGACATCTGGGTAGTTTCCAGGTTCTGGCTATTACAAATAAAGCTGCTATAAACATGGTTGAGCAAATATCTCTGTTGTGTACTTGAGCAAATTTTGGGTATATACCTACCAGTGGTATAGCTGGGTATTGAGGAAGCACTATTCCTAATTGTTTGAGAAAGCGCCAGGTAGACTTCCAAAGTGGTTGTACCAGTTTACATTCCCACCAGCAGTGCAGGAGGGTTCCCCTTTCTCCACAACCTCTCCAGCATGTGTTGTCACTTGAGTTTTTTTTTAAATTGTTTTTATAAACAATATGTCTTTAATTTTTTTAAGTAATAAGTAGAGTTACTGCTGAGTGTACTATCCTAATCAATACTTGAGGATTTAGTTAATTTTTTAAGCTTTTATAAAATTTTTTTTATTAATTTCACGTTATTCATTTTGTATCCCCCCCATAAGCCTCCCCTCGCAATCCCACCCTTTCTGCATGCTTGCCCCTCCCCAAGTCCACTGAAAGGGGAGGTTCTCCTCTCCTTCTTTCTGAACTTAGTCTATCAGCTCTCATCAGGAGTGGCTGCACTGTCCTCTTCTGTGGCCTGGTAAGGCTGCTCCCCCTGAAGGGGGAGGTGATCAAAGAGCAGGCCAGTCAGATTATGTCAGAGGCAGTCCCTTTTCCCATTACTATGTAACCCACTTGGACACTGAACTTCCATGGGCTACATCTGTACAGGGGTTCTAGGTTATCTCCATGAATAGTCCTTGGTTGGAGTATGAGTCTCTGGGAAGTTCCCTGTGTTCAAATTTTCTTGTTTTGTTGCTCTCCTTGTGGAGTTCCTGTCCTCTCCAGCT